>JASCZW010000006.1:0-448456 GCA_034211315.2 Aedes japonicus | reverse complement strand
GCACGCTCTGTGTTTTTATGTTGCATTAGATTGCTTGACATCATATTAGAACATGATTTGAAATGCTAAATTATGTTTTAGGTATGGTTTATAGAAGTGAGTGTGATTGAATAAATCTCGATCACCTTGATCAAACTGAGTGGATTCGAGAAATCATCCACACTGCATCATCCGATTCATTCTGCATACGATCAGCTGTCAATTCTGTTTTCCAAGAATAGAATGAAAGCAGAATAGTAATGAGCAGAATCGGAATAACACAAACGGGGTAACGCTCACTTTTGACGGTGTATGCGTATGAATGAGAAATGAGTGCAGATTGAACCGACTTTTTCCATGCTTGCTGACATTTTCGCATTTTCACAAGTGTCCTTATTTATCTGGTGTTGGTTCTGTTGATGCTGCTTCCAATTACTTTTTAAGCATTATTTATTAGACTTTGAATAAAGTGTGTTATTCGTGAACGATCACTCAAGTGAAGCTCAGCGTGACTTCGATAACTTCACAGATATTTCTGCAATCAGTGAGGTATTGCATTCAATTTGGCCGTGATATGTCTGAACTGTCAGAAAATCAAAACAATCTGAATATGTACTTCGGTTTTTTTGCACTATTTTGGATCAATCTACGCACACGATGAAATCAGCAGATGAAATCAACGCTTGCCTTAAGCTTTCGTATTTGTGGCGATATGTAAAGAAGCTACAGTTAACGACAAATACTTGCCTTGCAAAACGATCCGTCTTCCGAAATTTTCTCGAATCAATTGTTGTTGATTGGCAATGGAGAAGTATCTTCTGACGTTTCCACGGAATTGATTTCGTTCCCGCCGAAATTCTGTCATTCCACAACGACAAAAGAGGAACTCATTACAAGAGTGTTCCCAAAGATCGTCCAGAATTGTGAGAACCTCGATTAGGCTGAGTGCACGTGTGATTTTGGCAGCGTAAAATAAGGATGTCGATGATTTGAATTTCGTTATCTGTTATCGATTGCGAATGAGCGATAAAAAAATTGAGGTGACTTACAAGCCAAGCCTGGCTTAAAGTTGCTTTGAAAAAAATTAAATCATGAATGCTCGGAATTATTTGAATCATAAAATCGGTTAAAGCGGAACAAAGTTCGCCGGGTCAGCTAGTATATGTATAAAACTACCCTAAAATTTTGGTTTGATTCTAAACATTATAAGAAAATTGACATGACATTTTCGGTCTCGCAATAATTTCGTGTTCGCCCTTTATAGTCATGTGATAACATGGTTATTTAGTCTAATGTAATTAAATTTCAAATAGTGAGTTGCTGTCATCGTTGCCTAGAATACACCATATATTTTTCTTAACGCAGGTCAAATGGAAGGATAGCCGTTTCAAAAGGGGTTGCCGACAATATTTACCTGCACATCGGAGAGGTTGGTGCTTAAAAAAACACTTTTCAGCAGTTCTGGATAATTTTGTCGATTTTAATAGATAGAGCTGCACGAAGTAGATACATTTAAAGGGAGGATCTTATAAAAAGGGGATCTGCTTAGTATGGGTAGAATTGAAAAGTCCATCTTCTTGCCTCACAAAGCTACGGTTTATTTGCTATGAAGTTTCTTGGAATTTTAGGAAACATGGTCAATCACAAGACTGAATGTATTTTTCACTTTGTTCAGGTTATTCCATCCAATGTCACTTTCTCTCATATTTTGTTCGCTCGATAACTTCCTAAGCTGTTTCCTAATTTCCCAATCTTTTACCCTTTTTCTGAAACAACCTGCCTTCCTAACCCTTTTTCTAACTCTAACCCTGTTGGGGACAAATGGCAACCCTACTCTGAGAAAAATTCTATCGTTGAAACAACAATTAAATCATGGTCAGGATGACTATTGCACATAATGTTTACAATAACCATGAAAATGGTCGAATTCACCACGTTCTTGACTATGATCATGGTAACAAGGACTATTCTGACATTCAGGCAAATGTTGGATCAACTATTTTTAATGGTCGTTTTACCCATGATCATAGCGGTTCTAGATCACTATACTGCAATAGTCATCTTAACCCCCAATAATGGTAAATTTGACTATCAAATTTCTCTCTGCGTAAAGAGGATTCACCACTAGGGCTCTCTGTTGGCAGCTTCGCCTGTCACCCGGGTGACGTCCTTGAGTGGAGCGTAGTTCATGAGTTGTCATTTATCCATTGTATTATAATTGAGGACACGTTTTTAGTAATTGAATCATTAAAGTTTATTAGTTTGTATCGCAGATTTTCATGTTTAATGCGGTCATTATCACCTCGTCTACACGGATATAAAAGTGGCCACGGTTTTGCGAGTGATCTCGCCGCCACCTAGAAAAAAGGCGGAAACACTCGTACAGCACAATGGCAGAACAAGGAACAGGGCCACGGAATCAGGTCAAGGACAGTCCCGGCAGCAACAATAGTAGCTTCCTCCATCGAAGCAGCAGCAGATTCGCCCTGAAGTGCAGCAGCATCCTATGCTAATGAGTCCCCCACAACAGGCTCGTACGGATGCCATCATCATGCAAATTTTGCAGCAGCTCCAACAGCAACACAGCAACAGGCAGTTACCAATCAGCTCCTCCAGGAGCAGCGTGACTCAGCTCAACAGCAGCAAAGGTTCATACAACAGCAAGAAACACTGTTCCGAAATGCCATGTCGGCAATGCAGGAAACCGTTCCTCCCAATCCGGAAGTTATCCTGAATTCGAAAATCACATCAAATTCGCCGCGTAGTTCGCCAGGGACGAGAACCTTTTCGCGAAGGACGCAGAAAGGCTCGACGATGAAGCAAAAGTGAGGTTACTTCTTCGACGGCTAGGAACAAACGAGCATTACAGGTATTGCAGCTACATTTTACCCAGTGCTCCGAAGGACTTCAGATTCACGGTGTCGAAGCTGAATGGACTATTCGGCACGAATGAGTTCTACCGTCAAGAAGCGCTACAGCACTCTCACCGTCTTCAAGGCCCCGACAAAGGATTATGTCTCATACGCCTGTCGGGTTAATAAAATGTGCCTGTAGTTCGAGCTTTCTAAGCTCTCAGAAGAACATTTCAAATGCTTAATGTTCGTGTGAGGCTTAAAATCGGAGTGCGATGCGGAGGTACGCACCAGGCTGTAGACAAAAATTGAAAAAAAAGATGACGTCACTCTGGATGCACGGATGGGAGAGTGTCTGCGAATAATCAACTTAAGAAGTTACACGGCGATGATAGACGGTCTCGCCGGTCAGTTAAAAGCCATCAAGGGGAACGTACATCATCGGAAGCATTCGGTAGCATCGAGGGCAAGTGTCGTTATGTGTGGGTAAAGCTCAACGGTACCCCACTTCGATTGCAGCTTAACACAGTATCAACTGCGCTTCCAATGCTAATTGTACGGTCTGACTCGCTGGCACACCTGCTGGTTGACCGATCCGTTTCCAAATTTGCTCTGACACAATATTAATATCCGAATCCGGATCCGGATATTACTATTATGTGAGCTTGTCAGTGACGTCGAAACCAATGGCACGATGTACAGCGGGACAATCTACGTTTCAAAGCACCAATTGAATCTGCTTGGAATTAATTTCATCGACAAATTCGAGCTTTGGTCATTGCCAATGGACAAATTTTGTAACTTTGTCGGTGGTGGAGATATCACTGCACTGTAGACGGCATACCCGAAGCATTTCAGCAACACACTGGGCCTTTGCTCCAAAACCAAAAGTTCAACTTTCGCTGAAAGAAGCATGTGCGACCAGTTATCCGACAAGGAGACCGGTATCGTATGCCATGTAGTCGGCAGTGGATGAAGAGCACGACTGACTAGAGCGTTTACAGATCATTTTCTGTTTCCAGACCAGTGGGCTATTCAGAGTGGGCTACTCCAATAGTCGTTGTGCGGATGGCCAGCGGAAGTATCCGTATATGTGAAGATTATTCGACTGGATTAAACGATTACCTTTAGTCACACCAGTGTCCTCTTCCGCTGCCGCAAGACATAATCTCAAGCTATCCAATCCTGTGTTCAGTCAGATTAACTTATCTGACGCCTTCCTTCAAATGGAAGTGGACGAAAGCTGCCGTCATCTACTTACCATCAACACCCACCTCGGCCTATACCAATATAACAGGTTGCCCCAGCAGTTGAAGGACACGATGTCATCCATGTACCGCAGGCTACCGAGACGTAGTACCACCGAGACGTAGTACCACCGTTTCATCTGTGATGGCTGGACCCAATCAAGCTCAGAAGTGAAGGACTGGGAGATGTTACGTTTCTTCGATCGCCAGGAAGCTCTGTCGGTTACTCAAAGCAGCATCATGTGTGGTGACAGATTGGTGATTCCGAATGCTTTCCGGAAACGGTGTCTCAACCAACTACACAAAGGCCACCCAGGCCAACAGCGGATAAAGGCCATTGCACGTAGCTTCATGTACTGGCAGAAACTGGGACAATGAGATCGTCAGTTTTGTCAAGGGCTGCCGTCATTACCTATCCGTAGGCGCGGTCGCCGCCGAGAGCAGAACCGGAGTCGTGGCATCCCACAACGGCTCCTCATGCAGCGAGTTCTACACCGATTATCCGGCCCTCTGGATGGAGAGTACTCTTCGTAATCGGTGCGCACACCAAGTGGCCTGAGATCTTTCCGACACGTCAGATTACATCGAAGGCTACCATCAAACTCATGCACAATTCAAGAGTGCGGAGTTCAGTGAGTTCGGCAGCGAGAACGGCATTAGCCATATGACAACAGCTCCATGTCATCCGCAATCGAACGGCCAAGTCGAACGATTAGTGAACACATTCAAGCAATTCAAGCGGTTAAAAAATTCAGGAGGGAGAAGATTCCATCAAGTTAGAATTTTACGTTTTCCTGCTCACTTATCGTTCCACACCAAACCCAAATGTCTCAGGTGGGAAGTCACTGGCAGATGCCATTCATAACCGATCACTCAGAACTTCGTTACACCTACTACGCCAACCGACAAAGTGAGAGCCATCTTCATGTTGGAGTGGAACGACTACCCTATCCCTTCACCGGAGTCACCGATCTGCCAACACTGTTGCTTCGAACATTTTTATAACGACACATTTTGTTTTCTCTCATTCTCAATCAACCTGTATACAAACACGAAGTAAAATAAAAACCGTTCTTGAATTCTTTTGCTAAGTTTCGCGTTTATTAGTTTTCCAAGTGGCTTTTTTCCATTTTCCAAGTGATCCCACAGACTCTGCGGGTGGTTTTCATCAGGCTATGGGCCCAGTGCTGGAAATTGGGAAAAAGTAGACTTTCATGAGTGAAAACTGTGTTCCGGTAAAATTTCCGAAGACCTTGTGTGTTGCTAGAAAGTGTAAAGAAAAGATGGCGGATAGCCTGAAAGTGTCGTTCACGAAACTGAACAATACAAAATATGCCTCCTGGAAGTATCGCATGAAAACGCTGCTTGAACGGGAGGAAATTTGGGACGCTGTCGATAAACCGAAACCGGAGCAAGTTGACAAACCCGAGCTCAGGCAATGGGTGAAGGACGACCGGAAGGCGCGTACGACAATCGCACTGTTTGTAGAGGATAGCCAGTTGCGGTTTGTAAAGAAGGCCGAAACTGCGCAGGAGATGTGGCGGAATCTTCAAACCTACCACGAGAAAGCGACGATCGGTAACCAGGCGATGCTTCTCCAGCAGCTGTGTTCTCTGAATCTGGCAGAACGTGGCGAGGTTGAAAAACACATCGAACAGATTGAGAGCTTGTTCGAGCGGCTCGATTGTGCGGGCATTGAATTGGGTGAGCTGCTACGAATTATTATGCTGTTGACCGCGCTGGAAAATCGACCGCAGGACATGACAATGGACCTGGTAGTGACTCGTCTCCGGGACGAATGCCAAAAGCGTGGAGGTCTGCAGAGTGGCGGTTCGATGGAAGAGAAATCTCTACGTACAGATGCCAAACCGAAAACTGAAAAGAAGTGTTTCTTCTGTCATCAGCCGGGACATTTTCGCCGGAATTGCCGCAAGTTTTTGGAAGCGAAAAAGGGCGAGAATTCGAAGGAACCGAAGAAGGCGACTTCGGAGCAGCAAGAGAAGCAGGTCAAAGTGAAAAAACTCGCGAAGCAGCCGAATGCGACGAATAGTGCTGTTTGTGGAGCGGTGTGCTTTGTAGCAGGAGATATGATTCCTGGTGCTTGGGTCGTGGACAGTGGCTGGATTTGCCACATGACGAACGACCGTGACTTTTTCACCGAGTTCAAGCAGAACGTCGTGATTCAAGTGACACTGGCAGACGGTACGATGACAAAGTCGGCAGAATGTGGAAGCGGAGTACTGTTCGGCGTGAACGGAGAAGGCAAACGTATGGCGATTAAATTGGATTTTGTTTGTTCCTGCACTAGAAGGCGGATTGATTTCGGTCCGTAAACTCGCGCTTAAAGGATTTGATGTCATTTTAAAGGTGGATCACTGTGAAGTCAAGTCAGCTGATGGTGCTGTTGTAGCCGTCGGCGAAACGCACGGCAATGAGTACGTGCTGAAGATGGCGGAAGCGAGTATGGTAGCGAAGGGGAACCACACTGCGCCGTGTCAACATACTTGGCACCGAAGAGTTGGTCACCGGGACATGGATGCCGTGAGTGCTATTCAAGCCAAAGGGCTGGCGGATGGTGTGGACATAAAAGACTGTGGTGAGCGGATTATCTGTGAGTGTTGCCTTAAGGGGAAGCTAGCTTGCAATCCCTTCCTGCTGGTAACTGAGAGAAAATCGAAGCAACCGCTCGATATCGTCCACAGCGATCTTTGTGGGCCGATGGAGAACCCGACACCAGCGAACAGGTATTATATGACGATGATTATAGTCGTTTCTGTGTGGTGTTTCTGCTCAAGTCTAAGAGTGAAGCGGCTAGCAAAATCGAGGAGTATGTACGCTGGACCGAGAATATTTTTGGTCGGAAGGTTTGCATTATTCGGTCGGATGGCGGCGGCGAATACATCGCTGGGAATCTACAGGATTTTTACAGCGCGGAAGGCATCCGTGCGCAGTTGTCAACTCCCTACTCGCCGCAGTCCAATGGCATAGCGGAGAGGAAGAACAGAGCCTTGCAAGAGATGGCGAATTGTATGCTGCTTGATGCGGGACTTCCGAAACGCTACTGGGGTGAAGCTGTTCTGACAGCTGCCTTCATCCAGAACCGACTGCCGTCAAGAGTAATCGATCGAACGCCATTTGAACTGTGGACTGGATTGGAGCCGAACCTGTCTCGGCTTCGTGTCTTCGGTTGTGAAGCATACGTCCACGTTCCTGACGTCAAGAGGAAGAAGTTTGATGCGAAATCGAAAAAGCTTATCTTCGTTATATATTCGGAAAACCACAAGGGCTACCGATTTGTCGACTATGAGACCGATCGAGTTACCGTGAGCCGAGATGCACGGTTCATGGAATTGGACAACGGATCAGAACCGCAAGAGGACCGACGGAAGGAACCGGAAGCATCGGTGGAACCGGTGGAGCCGGAAACATCTGAGGCGGAAGAATCAATAGAACCGGATAGTGGATGTGAAATTACCCTTGACCGAAACGACAGTACCGAAGTGGCAGAAGAGCCTGATGAACCTGAATCAGTGTATGAAGATGCCGATACGTATGAACTCCAAGAAGATGAGGAGGAAGAAGAAAACTTTTATGGTTTCGAGGAAGCAGAAATGCGGTCATTGCGGAGAGAAGATCGGCACAACCGAGGAGGCCTGCCTCCCAGATTTGGTGATTACGTTGTGGGACAGGTCCTCACGAAGAGGAACCGAGTGATTACAGCGAAGCACTGCGCATTCCGGAGTGGTGAAAAGCGATGCGTGAAGAAATGGAAGCTCATAAAGTGAATGCAACTTGAAACCTTGTGAAACTGCCTGCCAGCAAGAAGATCATCGGAACTAAGTTGGTGTTCAAGTTAAAAAGGAACGAGGCTGGTGAAATTGTTAAACAAAAGGCACGGATTGTGGCTCAAGGGTTCACGTTCGGAGTGGACTATTCTGAAGTATTTGCTCCAGTAACTCGCCAGACGACGCTGAGAGCGATGCTTGCTGTTGCCGGCAAGAAAGGATTGCAGCTGAAGCAGTACGATGTAAAGACAGCGTACCTAAATGGAACCATGATGAGGCTGTACATGCGGCAGCCCCCGGGATTCGAGACAACCGAACGTGACATGGTGTGCAAACTGCAAAAGAGCATCTACGGGTTGAAACAATCCGCTCGATGCTGGAATAAGGCGCTGCATGCCGTGCTTGTGGAAATTGGATTTGTGCAGTGTAATTCCGATCCCTGCCTGTACGTTCGTCGTTCCGAGCGAGCAATCGTCTATTTGCTCGTTTATGTGGACGACCTGTTGATGGGATGCACGGATGAAGCAGAGATGGATGAGATCTACCGAAGGCTGTGATGAAAGTTCGATATTAAGTCACTGGGATCAGTACGACATTTCCTAGGCCATGAAATCGGAAGAGATGACGCCTTCTACACGCTTCGATTGACTGCATGCATCGATCATTTGACCAAGAAGTTTGGGATGGAAGACGCACACCCTGTGCGTACGCCAATGGATCCGGGATATATTACCTTGAACGAAGGGAGCAAGCCTTTTCTCGATAAGACGGTGTACCGTAGCTTGATCGGGGCGCTACTCTACCTAGCGGTGAACGCTAGACTGGATCTGTCGATTAGTGTTGGACTGCTCGACAGAAAGGTGAGCGATCCAAACCAGAGCGACTGGAGTGCGGCAAAGCGTGTGCTGCAGTATGCGAAGGCAACGAAGGAGTACAAATTGAACTTTGGTCCGGCTGGAACTTGATCGGTTATTCCGATTCGGACTGGGCGGGAGATAAGCGTACCAGGTGATCAACCACCGGAAGCGTGTTCTTTTACGGCGGAGGACCAATTTGTTGGATCAGCAAGGGTCAGGACTGCGTGGCCTTATCGTCACTTGAAGCGGAATACAACGCGCTTACGGTGACTGTATGGCTACGACGCTTACTCTGAGATTTGGACGAACGTCAAACCGATGGCACGACAGTATACGAAGACAATCAAGGTTGTCTCTCTTTTGCTAAAGCGGACCGTGCTAGTGGCCGGGTAAAGCACATCGATACAAAGAGCCACTACATCCGGGAGCTTTGCGGAAATGGCGGCGGATGCCTTGACGAAGCCTCTTGGTCCGTCGTTGCTGCGGAAATTTGTGGAACGTGTAGGGCTATCGACTTAACGGGCTGGTAGTCATTCAGAAGGACTGTTGGAGTGGAACAACTACCCTATCCCTTCACCGGAGTCACCGATCTGCCAACACACTTTTCTCTCATTCTCAATCAGCCTGTATACAAACACGAAGTAAAATAAATACCGTTCTTGAATTCTTTGGCTAAGTTTCGCGTTTATTAGTTTTCCAAGTGGCTTTTTTTCCATTTTCCAAATGATCTGACGGACTCTGCGGGTGGTTTAGTTCATAACTTCAAACCACCAGTGTACTTCCAACGCACGTTCTTTCAATCCGAAGGATTCCGTGAACGCAAAAGTTTATGCCAACAACAAATGGTCGTGCTTTCCTCGAACAGTAGTAGAAGGAGTCTGCACACTGATGTACAACATCTAGGTGGACAACAGGAAGATCAGGTCGCATCAACCAGAGAACGAACTGCTTTGGGGACTGGAAGTACAGATTAAGCAATGTCTGCCATTCAACATCTTACTTGACGAGTGGAACCATCTAGCAACCTAGCAGCATTCGAGTCTGCTCACTTGTCTGAAACGGAAGACATCGAGCAATCCCAATCTACAACAGTACGTTCCGTACTGTTTGTGGGTTAACTTAGATATTGGCGTACTTCGACAGACTGTCAGCAAGTTTGGGAGCTCAACTTAGGATTTTGTTTAATTTCCCGTAAAAGTATGCGATGGTGACGAGTTGTCAACTTTGGCTTACGGCCTCTTCCATAAGTCGTCTCTAGAGATTGTGTTCTCTGGTAGTTCTGAAGCACATACTGAACCGATGATCTGTGCCGCAATTTACGGGTAAGCTTTTGCCATTATTCTTCAGGCGAATAATTATTTTCGAACTTCTATCAGAATCTTACAGTGCGAAGTGGCAATTTTCCTGAAAATTGACGCTGGAATACTCAAATTTCTGAGAAAAATACTAAAACATGTAAATTTCACCTTGTCTACTGTTGTGAACAGTGGTAAATTCTTCCTGCAACGCTCTTTTGTTTTGCACATGATGCACACTGAAAAATCTTCACTTAGCTACTAATGAATCAGTAGATATTATCCAATATAAAAATGCTTTACATGATTATCACATAGAAAATTCACTGACTAATCATGTACATTTCATTGGACACATAAGATTCACTTGATTTTGCAGCATTTTCACTTCTGAATTATGAAAGTTAAGTGAATTTCTAGTGGATATTTTCCATTTGTTTACTCGACTTGTTTGAAATAAGGACAAGTGTACGGAAATTTTTGACATCATTTTTGTAACTTTTTAGGTTTATGATGGTTTTATCTGATAAAGATGTATTTATGTTAACTTCAAATAAAAACACTTCAACAGGGACTCAGTTTTAATTTTTCTTTCAACGATGCAACATTTCAGTCAGTGCTTTACGGACCATTTTATTGATACAGTGTATCTGTCTGCGCACAAATGATTTTTCAAAGTGCACTATGCTAGGTCGAATATGTTTGATATTCCCACAGGACAGTCATCTTGTCCTCTGATAGTTGGGTTTCGTTGCTTAACCAGTCTGTGCGACTTTTGTGCCGAAGAAGTTGTCAAATCTATACAGAAACAAAAGCGTTCACGAAAATGAAAACGGACCGTGAACTAGTTTACGTTTTCAGGATTTTTACCTAATAACGTGAGTTAGTTCATGATTACGTGATTCAGTTCACGGCGTATTTTTGCTTGTTCTCGAATTCATGACTGCAGTTCACGGATACGGGCACGGATTTTTTTCCGTGTATACATAAAAATGGATTTCTGTCTGTCTGTCTGAACCTAATAGACTCGAAAACTACTGAACCGATCGGCGTGAAATTTTTTAAGCAGGGATTTTTGGGGCCAAGTAAGGTTTTTATGATGGTTTGAGACCCCTTCCGTCACTGAAAAGGGGGGCTCCCATACAAATGAAACACTAATTTCTACATAACTCGAAAACTAATCAAGCAAAAGAAACCAAATTTAGCATGTGTGAGTTTTCGAAGGCAAGAAAGGTTTGTATGGTAGCTTGAGACCCCTCCCGTTTCTGGGAGGGGAGGTTCTCATACAAATGAAAATGAAATTTCTACATAACTCGAGAATTAATAAAGCAAATGGAACCAAGTTTGGCATGTGGGGATTTTGAAGGCAATTAATGTATCTAAGGTGACTCAAGACCCCTCCCTTTCCTGAAGGGGGGGGGGGGGCTTTCATGCAAATGAAATAAAAACTTCAGTATAACACGAGAACTAGCATCAAGAAAATGGGACCAAATTTGGCATATGGAAGTTTTCGAAGGCAACACATGTTTTTATGTTAGTTTGGGACTTCATCCGAAATAATAGAAACTACCTCACATATTCTTTCTGTGTAGGAACTATTGAAAAAAAAAAAGTAAATAAATTTCAACAGCAACCAAATTAAGCATGTGTGAGTTTTTGAAAGCAAGAAAGGTTTCTATGGTAGCTAGAGAACCCTACCCGTTCTAAAAGGGGGGGCTCTCATACAAATGAAACACAATATTCTGCATAACTCGGGAATTAATCAAGCAAACGGAACGAAATTTTGTTTCTATGTTGGTTTGAGACCCCTTTCCATCTTAAAGGGGGAGGGGGCTCCGATACAAATGAAATACACTATTCTGCAGAACTAATCAATCAAATGGAACCAAATTTAGTATGTGGTGGTTTTTGAAGACAAAAAATGGTTCTATGTTGATTTTGGAGGTCCTCCCCTTTCTGAAAGGGGGAGGGGATCCCATTCAAGTGAAACGCAAATCCTAGCATAACTCGAGAACTAATCAGGAAATGGAACCAAATTTGGCATGTGGAAGTTTTGAAGGAGAGAAAAGTTTCTATGGTGATTTGAGACCCTTCCGTCATATGAGAAGAGGGAGGGGGGGGCTCTCAAACAAATGGAACACAAATTTCTGCATAACTCGAGAACTAATAAAGCAATTGGAACCAAATTTGGTATGAGGAGGATTCTGAAGAAGATAAATGTTTCTAAGGACTCTTAGACTCCTTCGCCTTCTGGATAGGAGGTTTCATCGTCCATCAGAAGATACCCGTCGAATTTGGTCAGCACCTGGTCATATAGCTTCCGAGCACGGATTTTGGCCACACTATTCTGTTTTATGGTCCGATTTGGCTGTTTGCTAGCTCGATACGACTTAATTCCTTCCCGGAGTCGAGGTTCTCCTCACGGTACTATGGGGCAGCACCGAATTTTCTGGCCAAATCACGGTCCGACAGATTGGGATTCCTCTTAATCGTCTTCAAAATCTTACCACGCAGTTTCCGGTCGACAGTTCCACTCCGACGATTGGCTTGAGGCTTCCGAATCGTCGTCAATGTTTCCTTATACCGTTTGATAACGCGCCATACGGTATTTCTGGGCAATTTCAGCTGTTTAGCTAGCCTAGATGCAGACCACAATGGATTTTCCAAATAACTGTGCACAATTTTTTCCCTTCTTTTGGCTTCCATGTTGATTGTTTACAAAGTACAGTCGATTTGCGGAATGTCAAAAATACATACGTGAAGCTGACAAAATTCCCGACACGTGGGCGAAGAATTTCCAAATCCGTCCACCAGGAGCGTCTCAATATGAGCAAAAGTTTGTTCCAATTCTAAATGAAGCAAGCCTTATGTTACTATGCTAGTTAAATTTTCGCAATAGTATGGTTGTGTGGCACGTACAATCTCAAACCTACCCCAGCGAATCAGGGAAAAAATCATTATCTGAAACTAGGCCATACTGGGAATTGAACCCAACCACCTCCAGTATAGCGTTGATTTGCAGCTACGTATTTGCCGACTGACCTAAGAGAGGCCCATACTTTCTGCAAATTGCTTTATCCCTCTTCAACCACACTCCCTTTGCATGAAAACTTACGAAAATAATACGTGAAACAAGAATGAAGAAATCATCAACTTAATAAACACAACACAACGAAAATCACAAACTGAAGAAAACGATCCGGGACCTAAACGAGTCTGCCTCTAGTCATGGTATTCGAAAAACATCACATGACACTAGAAACGGACCCGCTCAGATCAAAAATCATAAATAAATTGATCATAACTGATTACTGAAAACACCGAATAATCAAAACACTCCCCGTGACTCACCTCATCTTTCAACTCCTGCTCTAGCCTCTGATCGATTTCCTGAATCTCCTCCGGTGGCAGACCGATTTCCTTCAGCGCCCGTATTCGATCGGCTTTGTCGTAGCTTCCGCTTTTGGAATGCGAAGGAGATATCGCCCCGCTATGGTGGGCCTGCTGTTGTTGTAGTTGTTGTTGTTGCTGAATTTGGGCATGGTGCGGATGGTGGTTCTGGTACAGGTGCGGGTTCTGATGATGATGATGGTGATTATGATGCTGCTGCTGATGCGAGTGGCTTCCGTTGCTCAGATACTTCGAGCTGGACGGTACTCCTAGATCCAGACTCGACGATGGCAGTCCTATTTGATTCAGCTGTGGAGTATGATTGGATGGCAGTGGTTGTGCCAGCGCTTCATCGATGTCGTCGTCGTCGTATGCGTTGAAGTTGATGGCCGCCGCTCGGGAGTTTCTACTGGGACCTCCGTACGCTCCACCACCAACCGCTCCGACCAACGTTGGAGGGCTGACGATTTTCTCCGGAGATATCTTGTTGAAATTCGAGTTGTTTCGGAAGTCGTCCTCCGTCGTAACATTACTGCTGTATTTGTATGCCTCGGAGGAATGGTTGGGCCTTTGGTTGCTGAATCGTTGGCTGTGACCGGTAATGTCGTTCAACGATGGTGGAGGTGGAAGCTGATAGCTGTAGTCGCCATCGTATGGTAGGTCGTACTGCCGAATACTTTCCACAATGTCAACGGATGTTGATCCATTCCGAGCGTTACTGGGGAATGAGGGTTGCTTCTTCTCCGGTGTGTGTGAATGGAGATTTATGTTCGTGTAGCCTTCCTCGTCTTCCTCGTAGCGGTTGTAGTTCGATGTCGGGTTATGTGTTATTTCCTGATATATATTTGCCGAAGGATTCCGTCCATTCTGAAACGCTGGTTGAGGAAGTGGTCGCTTTGGCGAGTTTAGTTCGAGCGATGCATAATGGAGATCTGCTGGCTCAAAGGCCGATGAACCTGATGGTCCCGGCGGTGAGTGAGCAATGTACGGTGAAGCATGATGCATGGAGGGAGGTCTGGTAGGTACCTGATGTTGTTGCTGCATTACAGGTTTCGGATAATTTCTCGGTGGCAGTGGAAAGGCAAGTTCAGGTTCGGTCGTTCGGTGAGACTTTCTACCACTCCCACTACCTCCAATCAAAGCCTGTTCCTGAAGCTTACGAGCTAGCATTTCACCTTTCTCCGCTTCCAACCTACGCTTCAGTTCGGATTCACGTTTCAGTTGCTGCGCAATGTCGCGTGCTACCTTGGCATCCATTTCTTCTCTGATGGTGAGAAAAAAAGAAACTAATTAGGAGATCATGTTGGGGTTGTCATGTTCAGAACCACATACTGTTCGTTGATCATTTGATGGTACAAGGCGGCCTGACGTTCGGCATCTTCCTTCTCGCGGATTTGCTCGGAGAGGGCAGTTGGGAAGTCTTGACGGACGATTTGATTCCGATGTTTGTTACCCTTGTAGTGCTCGTTGACTGTAAAGCAGACAAACTTGTTGTATAATGAATTTCCGCATGGCGTATGTTGGGATTAGAACTCACTTTCTTTGTTTTGAAGTTGATACGCTAGGGCGCTGTCCTCTCGTACGAGCCACTCCTTGCAAACTGGAAGAAAGAAATGTGAAAGAAAAGAAATAAGTTGATGTTTTTCACAGGATTTAGAAAAAAAAAAGTGAATTAGAGAACATTTAATCGAGTAATTTCAATACTGGTTTGTTAGTAACCGTGAACATTTTTTTGGAATATAACGGCTGAGCCACCAAACATCGTAATGCCTGCAAATGCGTTTATCCCCGGCATCAATTCAAGCTTTAGGTCCTGAGTAAAATTGGGAGACATTCTCTTAGCGTTCCTACGGCTATCTAAAAACATGTTCAAGCCTTTTCAACACAACACGCAAGAAAAATTCGACGAAGAGAACTTCTCAATGTTATTTTGGATGAATTGTTCAGCTTGAATTGATCTTTTGTCTTAGTCCGATAAACCATTCGTGGTCCAATTCGAACAGACAAAATAAAAATAGAAGAATAATGAAAATCCATCCAGTCGTTCTTGCGTTATATCGTCTAAGCGAACACTATTTAACTTGATATGCATGCATATATAAACTATAGTTAACTATAGTTTTATATTATTACTTGCATTCAAATACTTATTAATAATAACATCGATTTTTAAATAAACTTCTTGTTCATTTAGCTGTTGTATATTAGTCGGCAAAATGAAGAGCCCACACTTTATGATTTCATCAAACCCTCCCTTAAAACATCAACTTGATATATTCTCAAAATGATGATGTAATCATACTTTATTGAAAAACAAATTACTAGAAGTTTATAACAAGCAAATCTTGATTCTACAAAAAATCTTGTTGTTCAGGTTAGCATAGATTGGTGTGTCACAATAAAGTGTTAGCCTTAGTTCTTGAAGCCTGCACTTTCGGTATGGCGCTAGTGGTGTTTTTAATATTTTAAGCTCGGTTCACAATGGATTGGTAAGGTATAATATTTCTTCTATCAAATTATTTAGTATCAGTAAATCAGGTTTGAAAAACAAGTATGCCTGGAAGTTGCCGTTCATGAGCAAAAAACCACTGGCTAATTAAGCCAGAAGGTTAAAGTTTGCTCAGGAGCATGCAGATACGCCCATACAGTACTTGAAGAAGGTTTTGTGGACTGGTGAGTCCAAGTTTGAACTTTTCAATAAAAGAAAGGCGTGTCCGTGTATGGCGCAGACCAGGAGAGGAGTACCTGAACGCGCTTCGACTGGAGTGGGGTCTCTTGTGAGTATCGATGAGATGATGACTGCAGATTCATACATCAGCATTCTGGGAGAAAATCTCGAGGTATCGCTGTTTAGAACAGGGCTGGAACATCAGTTCGTGTTCCAGCGAGACAACGACCCGAAGCATACAGCGAAGCAAACCAGGTCTTTCTTTCGTTCATGCCGATTCTAGCTCATTAAATGTCCTCCACAAAGCCCGGATTTGAATCCCATCGAGTATTTGTAGGTAATTCTCGATGCTCGCGTTGATAAAACCGGAGTAACAAACAAAAAAACTATTTTGAAGCCCTTGAAAGAGCCTGGTAATATCTTGATCCGCAGCACCTGCAAACCCTAGTGGAGAGTAGGGCCTAAAAGCCATTTGTAAACAATTACTTTAAATGTCGATTTCATTTGAATCTTAAATCACTCTCGTGAAATGAAAGCAGCATTTGGTAAAAGAATGTTAGTTCTACCATATGGAGTAGCTGGATATAGTGGGATTCTCGTTGTTCGTGAGATATCAAAGTTTAAAGTCATTGTTTACAAATGGTTTTTAGGCCCTAATCATGAATTACTCGAGAAATGGTACTAAAGGCGAAAGAAGGTGCACAATTACTGAACGCCTCGAAAACGCGTTGGATTGATCTTCGAAAGAAAAGTTAAAGAAGTGGGCACTTATTTTGAAGTTAAGGTGAAACTGGAGAGAGTCCATATGATTCATAGCTTAGGTTAATTATCGCTTCACGATGTTTGCGACAAAAAACCACAACAAAACAAACCAAATAAAGCTGAAATTGCTTACCAATAAATGCCCCAGTGGAGCAAACGATTCTTGAAAATACCACACCTGAAGTCGTAATAGTATTTGAGGTTTTCGCTCAGAAAACTCGTAAGTGATAGGGACTTGATCTTGTATGTCCTTAACACAGTCAAAAGATTAGTAATTCATTCATTTGTTTACCTAATCATGTTTTCACGGCAGGTTGTGAAATTAAATAAAAGTAGTTGAAATTGAGCGTAGAGCATGTTTGAAAGGCGGCATCCGATCAAACAGACAATCTTTTGCTTAGCTACCGCAATGCGTGGTAGGCAAAGGGGAATGGAACCCCCTTGACAGGCAAAAGAGTGTCGGCTTGATCGCTAATGGAACAGAGCAGTTCAAGCGATGTGAAATATCTGTCTTTACACTTCCCAAAGGCTAAAGGTTGTACGGAATCAAATTACACCACTTTTAAATGGCTGTAACTTTTTACCCGTTGGGTATTTTCTATTGAGATTTTGGATGGAATTACTAAAATGTGTATTTGTTTACGCTGTGTAAGTGTCACTAGCAGATGTGCAATCGTTGCAAAGATAGAGTTGGAAGAACAGCAGCGTCGCAAAGAAATTTTATGCACGTACCTTGAAAATCCAGATCGTGCCATCAGCAGGAAGTTGGGAATGATACATTCTACGGTGTCTCGAGTTTTAAATCGCTTCCACGCACGTTTGACCATCGATCGGAAAAAAATGAGGCAAAAATGGATCTCCGTATAGTGTTAAGGATCACAAGCGGATAGTTCAAGCTTTCAAGAGGAATCCGAACAGTTCAGTTCGAGATGTGGCGAAGAAGCTGAATCTAACCAAAACTTTCGCACCAGATGCAGAAAAACGTGAAGGACTACACACGTTCAAAGTCCAGAAGGCGCCTAATCGTGATGAACGGCAGAATACGGTAGGTAAAACACGTGTACGGAAGCTCTACACCCAGATGTTGACGAAACCGCATTGCCTCGTTATGGATAATGAGACGTATGCAAAAGCAGACTTCCGGCAGCTTTCGGGGCTCCAGTTTTTCACTGCTCATCATAAATTCGATGTCCCTGAGGACGTTAGAAAACAGAAGATGTCAAAGTATGCCAAAAAATAGGATTTGGCAAGCAATTTGCTCGTGTACCTAAAGGAATGCTTGCAAAAGCGTCTACTTCTTCGTCTGAGGTCACACGATGGTCCTACGATTTTTTGGCCAGATTTAGCTTCGTGACATTACTCAAAAGAGGTTTTGAAGTGATACAAAGCTTAGGAGGTCAATTTCGTGCCGATGCATGTCAACCTCCCGAACGCACCGGAACTGCGACTAATACAAAGATACTGGGCCATAATGAAGCAGACACTTCGGAAACATATTAAGGAAGGGAAATGGGAGGAAGATATGACGAAATAATGGATTGCAACGCAAAAAAAGTTAGTCCAAATGTGGGACAGAACCGAGGGTGCGACAGAAAATAATGCGAAAATGTTCAAACTTGAGTATTGGGTCAATTCTAATTTCTGTCGAAAGTGTATTTGGATATGTTTACTTTCAAGTGCTGAATCCAAACATTCTATTTGTTTTATTGCAAATTAGTCAAAATTTTCGCGAAAGAATGTCATGATGTTTGGTTTGGTGGCGTCCAACGGTTTGAAAATGCCGCCTGTTTTCATTGATGCTGGAGTTAAAATCAATACCGAAGTGTGTATCGGTATATTGCTTCCCTGGGTGAAGGCCAACTTTGCCAAGAACAAAAAAGTTGTCCTACAGCAGGATGGAGCGCCGTGTCACACGTCCAATCGAACCCAACAATGGTTGAACGATAACATGAAGTTTTGGCCAAAGGGTTTGTGGCCCCTTAGCAGTCCAGATCTTAATTCGTTGGGCATATGTTGAAGCACGAGCCTGCAAAACATCACACCCTAGTGTGAAAACCCTGAAGTCAACCATAAAACGCTCATGACAGTCATTGTCGGAGGACTACGTCCGAAAAGCATGCTCTGGCTTCCGGCGTCGGCTCGAGGATGTTAAAAATGATAAATAAAAATGAAGAACACATTGAATAAATTTGTTCAAAAGGACTTTATAAAGATAACAGCACTTGAAAATGTTAATATTATTGCTTTAATTAATTGAAAATGGGATTGGAAAGAACTACAACAAATTTTCGCATTATTTTCTGCCGCACCCTGTATCGCTTGCCAAGTCAAGCTGAACAATGCATTAGGTCCTAAGTAATATTGAGATGATTCTCTTCGTCGACTTTCTCTTTGGTTAATTGCTTGTCTATTAAACGATTTGCTGATGTTTTCAACGTATTGGATCCCTTATCACACTTTATACTACCGTGCTGCATGTTGAAAATAGTTAAACATGTTTTTACATAGCCGTAGGAAAGCAAAGAGAAAGTCGATAAAGAGAGTCTCTCAATGTTACTTAGGACCTAATGCATTGTTTTGCTTGAAGTGTCTTCAAAAGTGATACTTGCTATTCTTAAAGGATCACTAGAATACTTCTCTATTTTGGACAGATCTTGCCTAATGTTACTACGCTGGGAACGTATTCAAGGGGTACAAGTCTAATAATGAGCTTCTTGTCCTAAAGACATGTTTGACCAAAAGTTTTGGTGACCAATTTCGAGTTTGCCATTTTCCACTACACACCTTTTATTTGAAAAATGCTGATCAATTGTAACGCCCTATATTGAAGGTCATAGGTGTAACTGTACTTGTAAGATTTTAAGTGAAAATAGAAAGTGACAGCCAAGCAAGTGGGAATTGGGCTCATGCAAAAGATCATGTACCGTTAAGAAAGAAAGACCTATGTGAGGGAGGAAGACTGAAGCAATTGAAATAATTTCAACGCATGCTTATCTGTTGCATGGGGCGATTGAACTATTAAAAATGAAATGCTTTTTAAAACCTCTAAAAAGGTGAGTGATTTTGTTTCTGTTCTTATGTATCTAATAACACGTAATTTCGGGATCTTAAAGTTCGAACATTTCATCCATTTCACGATAATTTCACGCGTTCTACAAATATTTGGCCTAACGATTTGATTGAACTTAAGCGTCGATCACAATTAGCATTTTTGAGGTTCTACAGGGTGGCAATGATTTCTTGTTAGTAAAATAAATGCTCATTAAAACAACGAATCAAATGCTTTAAACTATGAACTAATATTCTTTTGAAAGGATATTACATGTTAAACTCCAAACACTCATCTTTTTAATGACCAGCCGTAGACGTTTCTTAAAAACTTCGCAGCTGTCACGCATATTGTCCCAAATATTGATCAAGAGTTTCTTGAAAGGTTTGAGAGTGTGATCTTTTGTGCTTCCAAGTTTACTGAGCATGTGTCCCCATGCATAAAATTTCTTAAGGATTGAGATCTAACAATGAGGCAGACCATTCATGTTAGGAACTGAAATGGGTCAAATTTTGGCGACACCACTCCTATGTAGCTTGACGATTTCCGAAATCCACCCAGTACCTTTACTCTTGACACACTTTAAAGGGCGAACACGACATTATTGCGACACCGAAAATGTCATGCCAATTTTCTTATAATGTTTAGAATCAAACCAAAATTTTAGGGTAGTTTTATGCATATATTTACTTCAAAAATCGAAAGAAAAGTCAATCGATGGAGCCTTGAGTGTAAAATTTAACGCATTTTCGCTTGATGCCATCCATCAAAGTCTTTACAGTGTCATCCGGTACCAGTTTCTCAGTTTTTTTTTTCCATTTTCTTAACATGTCCTTCTCGTCTTTGACTGTCTTCTTGCTCTTCCGAAGTTCCCGCTTCATCATTGCCCAGTACTGCTCCACCGGGCGCAGCTCCGGACAGTTTGGCGGATTCATGTCCTTTGGAACAAAATGGACAGAATTGGCCTCATACCACTCCAGGACACTTTAAGAATAGTGGCATGATGCCAAATCTGGCCAAAATAGCGGAGCTTTGTCGTGCTGCTGCAAGAACGGCAAAAGGCGCTTCTCAAGGCACTCAGATTTGTAGATCTCGCCATTTACTGTGCCCTTTGTCACGAAAGGCTCACTCCTCAGTCCGCAAGAGCCGATGGCCTGCCAAATGAGATATTTGGAGGCGAACTTCGACATTTTCTTCTTCTTAAATTTGTCGTCCACATAGAACTTTCTCTTGCCGGTGAAAAACTCCAACGTTTCGTCGTCCATCACACAGCAGCCATATTTTGTCAGCATCTTCTCGTAGAGCTTCCGTGCCCGAGTTTTAGCCGTCGATTGTTGCCGCTCATTGCGGTTTGGAAAGTTTTGTACCTTGTATGTATGTAGTCCAGCTCTCTTCTTTGCATTCTGGACGTAGCTCTGCGACATGCCGATCTTTTTAGCCAAATCACGGCTTGAGACGTTGGGATTTGCTTTAATCATCCGCTTCACCTTTCCCTCCGTCTTTTTGTTCTCCAGTCTCCGGTTTTCTTCCAGCTCCTTTGCCGTGGTCCAACGTCAACCGCTCCTGGAACCGCTTCAACACTCTTGAGACGGTTGAATGGTGAATGTTCAACATTTTTCCCAACTGCCGGTGCGACAGGTCAGGAAATTCCAGGTGTTTGGAAAGAATTTGTTCTCTGGACTCGCGTTGGTTCACCTCCATTTTCGTTGAATCGAAAAACACGACTTCGAGTTTGACAGCATGTAAACAATACACATCAATGAGAAAGTGTGCAAAATTTGGTTGATTTTTACTCAATGGTAAAAAAGTTATGCCCTGTTGAATGTGTCGCAATAATTTCGTGTTCGGCCTTCTTAAACCGCTGCACATGCAACCTATCACTGGGAACATCTGCCTCACTGCATATATGGACGTATCAAAAACAAGTGGGAACACTTTTTCTTCATAGCATGAAATAAAAGAAACAATAAAAAATAAAACAACTGTATCTTTAATTTACAATCTTCCTCTCTTAGTTTAAAAAACAACATTAATAAACTTTATTTCTAGAATTTGCTGACTTTGGATTTGAGTACTCTTGTGAGGTTTTAGACAGTAGTCAAATTTTTTCCCTCTTCCATGGTCTTGCACGCCTGTCCAAGTGCGGTAACACATTTCGATCATAATTAGTTGTAGTAACTTGATTATGAATAAACAAGTCACATTTATGTTATCTCAACTGAATGGCAACAAGTGTGCTACTAGGGTTACCATTCGTCTTGAAGTTGCGCTTGACGGTAGCCCATTAGCGTTGAGTTGGACGAAGCTGTGAACAATTCAGAGGATTGATGTCTTTCTCAACGAAATCTGCTCGACTTTCTTGCATCTATAGTACTATGGTTCTGGTGTAATGGGCTTACGCCAAATCAGGCCAAAATAAAGGAGGCACTTTGTGCTGCTGTATAACGGAGACATGCTTTTCTGCAAACACTGAGGGTTATTCCGAGAGTTGATGTGACGATTGTCACTTGGTGAACTGAGAAAACTCACCTGCGGTGACGTGACTCTCCATTTGATTTACCCAGAAGAGTCACGTCACTGCAAGTGACTTTTCTCACTTCACCAAGTGACAAACGTCACTTCAACTCTCGGAATAACCCTCACTAAGTGCGGTAAACTTCGACATTGATCGTAACTTCAGTGTACAAAATCGATTACTTTGAGCCGCAAGATCAAAATGAACGACTTTTCGGAGATGCTCACATCTTTGGAGATGACCTTCGTGTGAAATTGCGGTCCTGGAAGCGTACTGGAGTGCCCTTCCACATATGTTTCGTCATCGATCAAAACGTTACAAGCTGAATTTCTGGCCTTGGGTTTTACCCTGGATTTTCACAAAGCACTTTTTTAAACTATTTTCTGCTTTTTATAATTCCTCAGGTCGTTGCACTGACAATTTATTTTCGTAAAATAGCTTTCACTCGTTTCGTAAGCATGGATTTTGTACATAGAACAAATTTATCGTATATTGTATGAAACATTCATAATGCTTTTTACCAGGTGAAACGCCTTTATTACACCTTTTTTTATAATTATCGAAATAAATTTCGTGAAGACCAGCCTATCACTGCTTTTCTTTTATTGTACATGCAGAATGGTGTTGCTGCTGGGATGAGCGGGAATAATTTAACTATCCCAAAATAAAAATTAAAGCACTGTCGAGAGTTATAAGCTCGTGCTCATCAATCAAGTATCTTCTCACGAGTCAGCACGGCCTAGTGAGATCAACCATGGATTCAGTATCAGTGCTTTCCAAATATTCAGGATCGAATCCCATATCAGTAACATTAAAAAACGCTGGACAACTCCACATGGTTGTGCAAAAGTCATTTACATTTCGAATCGATAAAGTAGATCTGCCAGTTCTTCATGCAACCACCAGAGAGACGTTTCTTTTTAATTTTTGACAAAATACTCGTAGCTCTTTGTTTGGTTTTCATACAATGCACGAATGTTCTTTCTGTGCCAACAAATGCTTCGTGCTTTTGACAGTTGCGCGTGTGCCATTAATTACGAATGTATCTTCATAAAACGTACAAATCCGTTTCGTTGCTGAAAACAACGAATAGATTTGTGAGTATTACCTTCGATTTTGTACGAATATAAACTAAAATTAACTTTCAGTGTGCGCTTCTTGATTCTTTGCACCATTCCGACGGAGGTTCTAGTCTTTTTGGCCACATCACGAACCGACATCGATCTGATCAGAACGATGAAGTTGACTACCTGTCGATTGATATCGTATCGACTGGACCCGGTTTTCTTAGTTTAGCTCAACTAGCTCAACTCAAGTCTAACTCATCGAACGAGTAGAGTTTCCTGAATGTGTTGATGATGGGATTTTTGCTGCCGTGATGAATTCCGAAACGTTTTGCTACTTTCTCACGAAGCAACGTGTCCACCACTTGAATTTTAACATTAAATTTTTATTTTTATTTACATTTTTATTTCAATTCGTGGCATCTCAAAATCCATCACTGTTTACCAAAACTTCTTGACCTGATCAAGTTGTTGACAGATGAATGCATACACGGTAAGAATCAAAAACCCATAAATGAGTAAAATTTCACCCCTTTTTCATGCTTGTATGCAGCTGTCAAAAATTTGGTAAATAAAAAACACAAAAATGCGTTAAAAATAACTCATTTGGATAATTTATTATTAAAAAAATTATGGGTATTTTTGAACCTATTAATGGGTATTGAAAATATTTCAACTCTCGAGTAATTCATGTTAAGGGCCTAAAAGCCATTTGTAAACAATGACTTTAAATGTCGATTTCTCTTTAGTCTTCCATCATTATCGTGAAATGAAAGCAGCATCTGGTAGAAGAATGTTAGTTCTACCATATGGAGTAGCTGGATATAGTAGGATTCTCGTGATTCGTGAGAGATTAACGTTTAAAGTCATTGTTTACAAATGGCTTTTAGGCCCTAATCATGAATTACTCGAGTCGAGAGTTACTCTTCTTTTGTTTGCTCCTGCCATCCATCTTACCTCTCATCAGTTTCCCAAAAGTGATTTCAAATCAAAACTCATGTTAAACTTTAAAACGGGCCGTAAGAATCCGACCCAATTTATTTGTAAATTTTGCGCCTCTATGATGAGAAATAAAGTTTTAAGTTTCACAAAATTGTGCATTTTTTCTTTGATTCGGTAGGAATCAAGAACCCATTAATGGGTAAAATTTTACCCATTTAACAAAAAAAGAGAGTATCCATAAACTCTATTTACCCATTATTAAGTATGTCGCGCAAATGGCAGATAATGAGTATTTTTTACCCATTTTCCACAAAATTTCATTTTAAGAGATGGGTAAAAAGAATACGCATTTTCTGACATTTATGTCACATACTCATAAATGGATAAGTCGAGTTTACCCTTTTAATGGGTTGACTCATTTATGGGGAAATGGGTGAAATTTTACCCATTAATAGGTTTTTGATTCTTACCGTGTACCGTGTATAATGTTGGTAGGCTCAGACCAATGAGGTCAATACAGGTGGCGAAGAGAAAGGTGTTTGTCGGTATTAGTAACGAAAATGTTTAAACAATCCATGATTTCGGGTAGTGACGTAGAACTCCAAAAACAAGCGAATGACAACAAAGCAAGTTAAGTTTTTATCCGCATCCTTTCAGTGCACAAAAAGGCATTTTTCAGCCGAAACCTTCTAAAAACTAAACCAATTACCGAAAATAATCAGTCCACCTTGTGATTTGCTGCTGTTGTAAATTGTTGTTTTTCGAGATCTACGTCACGCATGTTTACAAAAAAAAAAAACAGGCTGTGCATCATCTCACAAACACAATGACAGTATTTTTCATTACACTAATGTAACTTAACCACTTCTTCTTCACCTGTATAGACCTCATTGGGCTCAGAACGATAGTCTTACGCGTGTTTGTGTGAGCGCATCACAAGCGTTGCTAGTTTAAATTCGATACAATCTTTATCAGGAATTGTAACATGGTAATGGACATTCTATAGCAATTTCATTTCGAATTCGAAAGTGTTCAATGATCCAGAAAATTTATTTTTTTATCGATTCAAGACACCCTTTAACCATATTCGATTGAGCCATTATTTGACATAGCGACATATTTTGTGTATTGTCGTTTTTCCAAATACCTATTTTTTTTAAATTACTTCAGATTTCGAAGTTTCTTGCTCTTTATTAGTCGTTTGGCATTGGAAAACAAATTTCAATGTTTGGAGAATTTTTATGGGTTAAAATGTCAAAACTTTTAACGATTAGTGTCACCCTTTAACCATGTCCGATTAAGCTCAAATTTTACAAAGGGTCATATATTGGGGTTATGTAACTTAGTTTTTGGAATTCGAAAATTGCATTTTCATTGGCATTTATTCGTAGAGTATACTATCAAGATTAATGATCAAAAATAAATGCCTCGGGTTGTTTTAGAGTTCCGGAGCCTCAAAATGGATTGCCTTATTACTGAAACAAGCAATCAATTAGAATATGGGTCTTCAAAAAAGTATAAAAATCGTTAAACAACCTCACAGAATCAACCTCATTTTGAGTCATAACCGACTTAAATAAATCAAAGTAAAGTCAATATTTCATCGTCTGTCTAATTAAGTCCCATCTTCGCTTGTTCATAATCAAATAACCACTTCTCTCTCAACTTCTTGTCAGCAGCCGGCTTTGAACCGGATTAATCCGTATGATTTGCTCTGCCGCTGCGTTCAACTGAAACCATATGTTGTGTTTGTTGTTATTTCATCCCTCCAACAGCAGCAGCAGTAGTAGTGGTAGTAGTAGAAGTTACATTGAACGGTCTTCGGCGAACGCAACTCTGGACATCATTCATCTTAGTCTTGTACGTTTTGTTGCTCTAACTGCACTCTCAGCATAAACAGCACCAGCCAGCTCATCCCGGCTCCCGTTGCATACCTATCTTTATGCGGTATCTTCGTTCTCCGGTCTGCCGGGAACGGCAATGAACTTAGGGCAGCAAAGTCATAATAACATCACGTCATCGGAGCTTGCTTAGCGGTGCACATTTACGCACACATATACAATCATGTAGTTCAAATTGTATTTGGAATGCACTTGGTTCGTTCGAACCATATGCGCCTGTGCACTTTTCCAGTTTTGGCTTAGCGACGATTATGGGCTTTATTTATAGACCGAGATACTTTCGACTATGATCCGATTCTAAAAGACTTAAGAGTGCGCGTACTGCGTTGGAATTTAAGGAAATTTTCATCGTATTTGATTTTCCTGGATTATAAAAATTTGTCCAAGCACAGTGTTTTGGTGTATTCGAATTTGAATGCCAACATCTCCACCGTTAGCTTCGATTTGGCAGCGGTTTTTCCTTGACTGCAAAAACAAAATAGGGGTGTGTAATTTAACGAATTTACTTTCTCTCCGTGCCATTACCTCAGAAGGTATAAAACTCACAATTAATGGAGTTCGGTTGAAGTGTTATTCAACTCAACGATTTACAATTTCCCAACCAAATCTAGATCTCCAGACATTTACCTAATTTGGCGCACATTTTCGCTCTGCATTCGATTCCCCCCTTGTAATAGCCGAGGAGACTTTTGGAGGCTCATCGAAACTGGAGCTCGACTCATTTCTGATTTTCCAAATTCGATAGGCCGCTCGCAGTGCCGGCATTCGATTGTAACTTCATCCAAGTTGCGCTGAAATCGCAGATTAACAGACAAACAGTACTGTTATCTTTGAAGACGGTTTCGGAAGAGTCTTTTCTCACACTTCCATAAACATTAGGAGACTCGTAACCAGGGAGTGAGTCACGAAACCAGTTACCAGCGGGTTTTATTTACTTATTTATTTTCCACAGTCAATGGATGGGACCAGGCCGAGTGGATAATTGAATTCCGTGCATCTTCTTGTTTTTGTATTTCTCTGCTCAGGTAAAGGCAATTCATCCACAGCGAGTTGAGCAGATGAAAGTAAAATTGGATGCTGAAACTGGCATGGAGGTTGAAGTGAATGGAAAACTGGAAGGAGCTAAGTATTATGGTTTCGTTATTTGCAAGTGACTTTATGAAACGAAAATAAAGTCGAATAACGGAGCAGAGAGTGAAAATGAAGGCTGTATGAGTGTCAAAGAGGGTTGTACGAGCACACAAAGGTGAAGCACCGCTTTAATTCCGATTTGATGAAATTCACATGGCGTTGTCATTGGTTATTCCTTTCAAGTAGCAATGGCTAGGTTTATTTCACCTGTTCTTGGAAGTGATTGAGATTTTGAGCTGATTTTTTATGAAACCCGATTCGATTTCATGTACAATTTTTAAAGATTTTTTTATGATCAAAATTTAGTGAATTTTTCTACTGTGTAGCTTTTTTTTCCTTATCAAGATTTTCAGCCCTGGGCTGGTTCATCTCCCGTTTTAGTCACTCAAATACCTTTCAGGTATTTTCGTAACTTGTCTGGGGGGTGAGATTCAAACTCGTGACATTGGCGTGAGAGGTATGGATGTTAACCACTACGCCGGAGTCGCCCCCTAATGTGTAGTTTGTGTTTAATTCAAATCTTCCTTTCGATTCATATTCTGAGTACCCATTGACTATTCTTTGCCAAGGTAAGTCACGAAAATTTGATCGATGGATGGCGCTATTTAGTTATGAAATAGTAGAATTTAGAAACATTTCAACTTAGAAAAGTTCCGATGCATACTAGTGTATCTACCGGGGATTCGTTAATAAATATAATTTATAGCTCTATCAGCTCGTTCAAGTCAGATATGGGAAAAGCAGTGAAGTATCCGAGTTTGCTAGTTTCGAGAAGTCGACCGAATACAGCCTTTTGGCCATATACAGGGTGAGGAAACATTATTCGTTCTTTTTCTTTCAGTGTATAATTCGGATTTGACAGGGAAGAGCAGGCGGTGTTTGTAGCAAGTTTGACGGGCATTTGTTTCGCTATGTTTTTCAATTTTACTAAACAATTATTATAGGAATAATTCAAGTCTGACCCTTAACTGGAACTGTATCTACAGCAATGCCATGTCGGTAATGGAACTGATCCGTGGCGCAACTGGTTAACGACGAAAAGTTTCCCAAACATCGGTGTTCGTTCCCGGAAGTCTAGTTTGGTAGACAGGTGCAAGCAGTGTTGCCACATGCACAGATTTATCTAGATTGACACAGATTTTTTTTTTAATTTTTCAAACAGATATCTGTACGCAAAGATTACAGATTTTTTAGATAAAACAAAAAAATAAGATTTTTGGCAGTTTGGCAAAAACCACAAAATTGAAAATTGAGTAGGATCCAAAATTTGTACAATTCTACTCACAGTGTGCTATTTTAGGCCCACGAAACCAAAAAAACCACACTGACACTACAGTGGCAGATGACAGTCAGTTTGTGTGTGTTTGCTCCCAAATGATTTCTCCATAATTTTTTTGTTATAATTTTTTAAGAAAATTTTATAGCATTTCTTAAGAATTCTATGAAAAAAATTCAGACATTCCTTGAGATATTCTTTCTGGTATTTCTATAGGTGTACTTCTGGAGTTTGTAGGAATTCCTCCAGCGATTTTTCAGGAGTTTCATATTGCATTTCATCAACAGTTTTATAATACTTGCTTGTGATGAAATTATTGGAGTCATCTCTGGACTTGTTATGTTTTGTGGTTCTAAATGAATCCATAGAGGACACCTGAAAGAATTTCACAAAAATTATGAGATAATTCCTAAAATTATCCTTTGAGCAAATCCTGGTTTGTTGGCGAAATCTATGAATTTTTTTTTGCAAGAATTCCATAATCTCATATATCTAATTTTTACCTTTATTCGTTCCATAAGGGGTTTTTGAGGAGTTATGTTTTGTCTTGGATGTCTGCAAGGATTCTTATAAAGCCTGTACTAGAAAAAAATGCACCATTTTTCCGTGTGTAACTTTTTTGTCCGTAGGTAAAAATTGATGAAAATCTGGATATAACTGGTTTGGAGTGAATAGTTTACATGTAAATTTCATAACAATCGGTTTCGTGGTTATTGAGATGTCATCGAAACAAGATGAAAATCACCGGAGAATTTTGCGCGCCGTCGTGGAAAATCCGACTGCAACCATGAGATGGATCGGAAGACAATTCATTATTATCAAAGATGTTTTTTATGTATATTGGGTAAAACATTCAAACAAAAATTAAACGCTAGGCTGCTATGGTTGAGCTTTTTTTTCAAAGAAAATGACTTCTATGCAACGATAACATTGTAATGAGTTGAACGATGCGTAGCCCTTCTCCAGCAGTTGTTTCTCGATAACACTCATCACGATATCCAGAACCGCGTCGCTCACAGGCGCTGCTGGAAGCAATTGCTTAGACGACGGTTGCACTTAATGGATGCACTCGCCAACGATTTTTTCGCCGTGCTTTCGAACAAGTTGAGTTCAGCATAAGCTTCCGGAACAAATCGAAAATCTCCTTATTAACTTTCGGGGAGCATTCAAAAGCATCGGTGGAACGTTGTAGTAACGCAGACGCTCCGTTGGATGAGTTTACTAGGGTGCCCAGATGGTATTCTTATTCGGCAGAAATTTGCCCATCATCAGCGCGCCTTAATCTGCATTCCTTTGCCTTTGCGACAAGCTGTGGATCGATGCACTTTTTAAGAATAAAGATCAATAAAAAAAACTCCGTTGTCATATCTGGCTTCTCGTTTGCACAAAGTCACCAGAATTTTATATAACTAAAAACTGTGTTTATCAGTAAAACTTTTTTTTTATCTGGAAAGTAAAAAGATGTGTCCATTGTACAAACAGTAGACATACAGGGTGTGGCAGAAAATAATGCAAAAATGTTCATTTTTTGCGTGACGTACTTAATGGGCGTTCCCTAAGTGGTCAGCACTTCTCAGACATCGGCGATGACAGCACTTTTCGAGGCACCGACATATATTTGGACCACTATCTAGTGACGGTTAAGATGCGCCAAAAAATTCTGAACAACTTTCGGTACCGACGCCCCTCACGAAGCAACCTCACGTGACTGAAGTAATCTGACGTCGCCACAGGCTAGACATAACCGCTCAAGACTATTGGGGGAAAAGGGCGAACTCAACGGAGTCCCACTCGAGGATTGATGGAATACCGTGAAAACAGCTAATAGCCATGGTCAGCGTTTGGTTTCTTCTCTGTTGTAATGTTTACTTACGTTCAGGAGGAAATCCAAAATTATGTAATCAACAACTCACGCGTCAATCATTTGTTATCTAACAGCATTATAAATAACGATATAATGAGATTCATAAAAGAGCAAAACCCCTACATCAATTATCCTACACCAATTATACACACTTGAATATGAGAGAAAACAACTGAGTCGACCCGCGTGGAGCATCACATTTCTTCAGGTCACCGACGACATCGCAATAGCCAGCAAAACGACATCAGAATTAATATTGCTGTCAAAGTCAAATTTTGAGTTCAATTATGCATCTCCCCCCTCCCTGATGTATTGGTCTTTCTTTATCTCAGTCGATAGGAAGCAGTTACACAGCAACACCATGATTGACGAGGTTGAGTTCGACCCGTGTTCTCACATTTTTATTATACTAATAATACAATCTTTTATTTTATAGACTGTTCCAGAGAGTATAAGCACACTTTCAAAATTACAAAAAAGTCATGCTTTTTTAGTTTTAACAATTTTATTTGGCAAATCATATTTGTATTTGTGTTTTATATGATTTTTTACTCTCTCGTTTAATCAAAATATTTAATCATAGCCAAGACTCCTAACTTTTCCTCGAACATGACCCATTAGCTTCTGAAAAGTGGTACTTCCCACTATTTTGACCACTTTTGGTAAATCTTTTTCAAATTTTTGGATGTCGTCCGCTGGTTTTATGAATTTTCGAAGCTTTGCTTTGGTTAAAGCCCAAAAAGTCTCGATTGGCCGTGCCACCGGGCAGTTTGGCGGATTCATGTCTTTCGGCACAAAACATACATTTTGACTTTTGTACCATTTTAAAGTGTCCTTTGCGTAATGACATGACGCCAAATCAGGCCAAAACACTATTTGACCTTCGTGCTGCCTGATCATCGGCAATAATCGCTTCTGGAGACATTCCTTATCGTATTTCTGAGAGTTCATCGTCTCCGTTGTGATGTACGGACTAGATGTTGTACCACACTCGAATATTGCCTGGCAAAACACAACCTTCTTACCGAATTTTTCGGTAAAAATTGCCTTCTCCGTTTCGGGGATGTCTTTGTCTTCGCTTACAGTATAGAATTGTGGTCCGGGAAGCGTTTTGTAATCTAGTTTCACATACGTTTCATCGTCCATTATTATACACCCTGAATTTCTACACAATAACGAAACGTAGAGTTTGCGGGCGCGTGGTTTCACGGACGCGGTCTGTTTTGGGTTCCTTTTGGTTTTTTTTTTCTGCTTCCGGTATGGTTTTAGCCCAAGTCTTTCTTTGGCACGCATGACGTTACTCGACGAGATCCCTAGTTTTTTCGCAACATCCCGAACGAAGGTCACTGATTTTCGCTTGTAGGCATCCGTGATCTTTTTATCGATGTTCGGACTAACTGGACCGGATTTCCGACCACTCTTCTGCGCATCTTCAAACGTACACTTTTCTCTACATTTTCGAATCGCAGATCGTACCGCTCCGACGCTTACACCCTTTTCCTTGGCCAATTTTCTCAAGGAGAGTCCGCTCACAGTGCACCATTTGTGCACGATACTTTTTCGTTGTTCCTGAGTAAGACCGAGCATTTTGATAGGTAACACAAAACTGAGCTTTTTTTTGATGATATGTCATTCAGAAATGTGCAAACAAAAGGACGTAGCCAAAACATGTTGAAATATTTCATTATATTCAAAATGACCGTTAAAATAAGGTGTGCTTTTTTTCTGGAACAGTCGTTACACTCATTGCTGCGTGTATGCCTGCATCTGCAATGAAATCGTCGTAGTCCATCTGGCCGATATTTGGTTTTAGGTGATCTGAATTTAATTGCTTGTGCTCTTGGAGTTACGAGATCCTTTTGTCGTGCTCAGTATAGTAAGAGTTTCAATGTTATTAAAATTATCACAGTTACCAAAGGCCCCATTTTTTATTTCGTTATGCAGAATCAAACGCTTGTAGCTGGTTTTAAATTGTATCGCGTTGGGATTATTGTTTTAGCCATTCTTTGATCGAATAGCTTAAAACACATGCTCTAGATGGTCTTGGCTAAACCGGTACGTGAAAATTTGATCGAGTATTGCTGTTTCCTCGATATATTTTCTATATGTAGCTTTCAAACTTTCAAGAGCTACCAAAAAACCTAGAAAACCAGGGGGTTTGAGCTGTTTAGTGGAATACCTGTAACTAGAAATTAGAAGAAAAATAAGTATTCTCCATTTAATTCCAACTACCTTTGCTTATCTTAGACAGATACGCGTATTCCGTCTACAATGTGTAGACTTCTTCAGTGTCTGGTACTAATAACTCGACTTACGAGTTATTAGTACGAGTCGAGTTATTAGTACGAGACACTGAAGAAGTCTACACATTGTAGACGAAATACGCGTATCTGTCGAAGATAAGCAAAGGTAGTTGGAATTAAACGGAGAATACTAATTTTTCTTCTAATTTCTAGTTGCTAGAAAACCAGTGTTGCATTACGATTGCAATAAATTGGAACCATCTGGAAGCTTAATAGTTCTTATATAATGATCAATGTAGTTGAAGGTGTCATGATAAACATCGAAATTTTCAGTGTACATAGGTTTTTTGAAATCTTGTGCTTTAAGGTCCATAATGTTTCTAATGTCAAACAGGTCGATGAAAAGAGTCAAAAATTCCACGGTTGCTGTACAGTCTTCAAAATCCTGCTCAATAGATTTTAATTTTTTCAGTGCTATAGCTACACTATTGTTCACAACTTGAAAAGCCAAGCGAACCTTTATCTTCGAATTTTCGAAAAAAAAACATGCCGATCACTAAGTTTTGAAGCCAATCTTAGACCGAGGGTGTTCTGATAATGGTTCTATTTCTCTACAAATTCCCACTTAACTGATCTATTTCCGGAAATCAAAACTTCTTGCGAATGTAGAGTGTTTCTAACTAGTTTAATCATGTGTACTGTATCCAACAACACATGCATATTGTGTTCTGATGAAGGATGCTGGAAAAAGGATTTGAGTGCTCCCGAGCTTACATGAATGTTGCAGCCTAAGGCGATTGCAGCCGCTATATTGGTAGCAGTCCCTTCAAACGTGAATGCGATGATTGTCACTCCAGCATCATGAAGGCTTGTCAGCACGGTATTCATTATGTCTCTCTTTTCTTGCGCAGTTAGACCATTGACCAGGAAGTAAGCTATCGGTATCTTCCAGGAGTCTTGTATGCCCGTGATTATGAAAACTAGTGTCTCTTTTGCAGCAGGAGCCTGTTCAAGAGGTACTTTGTTGGTTCCCCGAATCGTATAAAGCTGAGCTATACCTTCCAGTTATTTCGTGTACTCATTCCAGATCACTTGCTGTCGTATGGCCATTGCATCCATCATCAAACAGCCAAGTAAAGGTTTGCTTTTATCTTTCATATCTGCAGATGTCAGTTTTAACATTTCCATGGTTTTTTTTTATGCCAGGCTCGCCGTCAAGACCATTGTCCGGGGATGTGGTAGTGTATTATTGAACACACTACAAACATACAAGTAGGCTTTTGGTGAGAAGAAATGGAGAGTCGTGGCGAAACTACGCAAAACGTCACTGCAAACCTGTCCATTTGTACGTAATCTTAACTCTTCAAACAAGGCCTGGTTTGAAGAGAAGCTCTAGACAAATTAACGTGAAGGTAGTACATTTAGACAATCTTACTCCAAGGTGTTCGAAGTAATGGTTACTTACCTGTATACGGAACTGCTTGCATTGGACAACAAGTTTTTTGTTGCAACGGTGTTCAAGAGCTCCTGCGTGCTGCTCAATCTATCTCTCAACGTTTTATTTTGTCCTCTCAGCAATTTCACAGTCTTTTGCGAACGCGCAAGTTGCGCCTGAACTTTCGGAAGGACGCAAAAGGCTTCTTCAGGTGAAACATTTTTATTTTTAATATCTCCAGCATATCGTAAGATTCTAACAATGCATGAATAAATACACAAAAATTTCTTTATGTCTTATAAACAGTTTGAATACAGTCGAGTTATTAGTACGAGACACTGAAGAAGTCTTCAAATTGTAGACGAAATACGCGGATCTGTCAAGATAAGCAGAGGTAGCTGGAATTAAAAGGAAAATACTAATTTTTCTTCTAATTTCTAGTTACAGGTCAAACAGCTCAAACTCTCTAGTTAAAACCGTACAAAACAGATAAACTGCTTGGAACGCGATGATATCTAAACGATCAAAACAAACATTTGTGACATTTGTGATGCTTGAGATGTTGGCTTCGAAAACATGGTGGCACGTCAGCTACCTGGCTTGCGATAAAAAGGGCTCAGAAGCGTTTGTTTACAAATGTTGACAGGCTCTATTCTATTGTTCTATTCGAGAAATGAAGTGAAGGCTGCGAAGGCAAGCGTACATTCCACAAAATCTTCAACGTGCTGCATTTTAATACGACCCTTTTGTTGATTAAAATGCGGATATATCAGTCGCTATTGGATCAGTGAGTGTAGTTTGTTCTCATTGTAATGCATTGAAGTTTCCAAATGAAACATCAGAGCCCTTGTGCTCATTGGTTTCTAGATCAGGAAGTGGTTCTAAACATTTTCTGCAGAATATCCAGAGTTTCAATGTTTGTTTTCAAACGGCACAAAGCACATAAAAATATTTTAAAGTTTTCTTGGCTCAATCTTTACAGAATTCAAAAATTTGTAAATTGTGAAATTGTGAAACCGTCTATGTCACAGGCCCAAGGTCTATTCTAACAAAAAGCGGGTTCATTGTTGTCACCGACGGGCGCAGATCATATATTTCTTCAGATTTATTTCATGAGAGATTCGCTCAGCAACATTATGCCACCATTAAGCGGGACAATGTACAACATTTGCAAGCGATGCTTCATGAGCACAATGGATTGATTCAAATGTTCAAGACTGCTCTTGATCAAATGCCATCTGGCAACCATAAGATTGAGATTCGAGCTAATTCTTAACTCTCCAATTTTCCAGAACTCATCTGATGGAAAATTTATACTCTGATAAATTTTTTTGAACCAAAACCGGGGTTCCGAATATCGACGATTTCAAACCCCCTATTTAAGCAATTAGACGTTTATTTGAGGAGATAAACGCATTTATCACTCTAAAAATTGTCAATAAGTAGTTTAGTTATAAGCAGGACAACGTCTGCCGGGTCAGCTAGTTTTAAAATATTTTTGTTTAGTATGTAACAATCGATTTTACAATTTTTATAAAAGTGAAGACAATTTTCTAGAAGTCACCCATACATCACTTTTTTGTAAATCTTCTACTTTTTGAGCTATGTGGATTTACAAAAAAAATCGATCAAAAAACTAAAGCACTTTTCAAATGGTAGCATAAATTTTGAAAAAAAACAACCCACAAAGTTTCATTGAATTCTGAAAGAGTGTGCTGGCAAACACTGGATAAGTTGGCGTGAAATTCGCCATTTGCGATACGATTAATTTTCCTACGTGATTTCTTTAACATTCCAATGCGTTTCACTTTTCTTTAACCTGATTAAAAGTTGTAGAACGGACAGACTTGCGGTGGTTCATTAATTACAAACTGCAAATCACAAACATGAAAAATACGGATTGAATAAAATGCATACAAAAGTATAAATATATAAATGCTTTAACTTTTTGAAATTGTTGACTTTTATCCTATCACTTTCTATTTCATTCGCTAAAGGCGGTCATATTACGTCAGCATTTAATAGCTTGGATGGTGATCCGTTATTTCTTTCCCCTCGAGTAACTTTGCGAATGAATGATTTATTTCATAAAGTTGGATCATTTTGCAATAATTTTCTAACGGAAAAATCAGCAAATTGCTTTGATGTATTTCCCGTCGAATGATTTGTTGCTTGAACGATTTAAGATTAATTCATTAGAGAAAAATGCCTTCAAAATCTTCCTCTTGTTTCGTAATAAAGTTTATTTTCAATTTGGTTGACAACCCGCAATTCGGGTAAAAATTTACTACTATTTCCGCAGAAAATCTTGAAAAAGATCTGTGAACATTTTTACAGCTCCATCAAAATCGAAAGAGAAAGGCCCTTTTCCCACTTTTGTTTGGAACTAATTTTGGGTACGGTATATCAATTCATAACAATCTGAAGCAATAGAAATGTGTTCAACACTCAACGCCATCATGCATAGTTCCTTCCCTGCATCCAATACAATCCATCTTGCCAGCGTACGGGGAGTCTTAGAGGCGGATAATTGCACCCTCTGCTCTGCGCTCTGCTGACTCCACCCGATCGGTTGGAAGACACAGAAGCGATAATTAAGACGAAGAAACCTGCACATGCCAGCTCTGTATGTGTATACAATTTGCGTGACCTGATGATAGTTGTGCTACAGTGTAGTTTTACCGCATGGCAAAACTTAAGACGGTGCAAGGGCAGATGCTCCCAGTCCCAAGCTGTCTTTCGGTTTCAGTTTGTATGCATCATTTCTTGCTGTTTTTTTTTTTGTGTCGTTAGTCGTAACGCCGATCGCAAATACACGAGTTTAATTCAATTCAATTCATGTTGCTTCTTTAATTGAAGACAATTTGCCGCTCCAGTGGTGAGAACGACCGGGGAAATTGAAACGTTGTTCGATGAACTTCTTTTTTTTTGCCAGTTTGGCACCACAGAACGATGCGTGATTTGGGACAAAAATGAGATTTATAATGCATTTGAAAATTTTGCTTCTATAGGAACACCATTAATTCGCTCCACATCACAACCTCGAGGATGGTAGTACATGAAAATATAAATATGAATGTTATTCCTTATCGCAACCGAGTCGACTGCAACGTGTTTGTCGGCCCGTTTCCGTATATGAACGTTTCATGGGTAGCACGTGAAATTTGATACTGGGAATGGACTCATCGTAAGCAAATAAAGTAGAAAAAAAAGAACAACAACAACAACCAGTATGTCCTACTAACCTTCAGTGACACGGCCGCTTTTCGGGAACGTATCCGTCACTTTCATGTCCGGCATTTCAGAGATGGAGAAGTGAGCCATTTTCCACGCCAAAAAAAATAAAAGAAGTTTGGTGGCAGATCTCCTTTCGATAACTTCCTCTCACTCACAATGCACCAGCGAACAGAAACAAAATATGCACTTCTTTTCACTTTCTCTCGCACCTGGAGCTGATTGGCCACTCGATTCGGGCAGGCCAGCCACCATCAGGCTGGGCCCCACTCTCTACCTCTACGCGAAATTTCGATTTTCAATTCAATTTTCCACGGAAACTCATTTCAATCTACCTATACAAACACCACAGCACGTAGGAATGATTTCTGCTGTCGTAGCTTTTATTACGTTCTGCCCTGCTGGAGCTACGGCGACAACAATGAAACGTGAAACCTTTGTGATCACCGAGTGCGCTCATTTGCAACATTTAATTCATGTTTCAGCACTTTTGATTCTCGGTCCGTCCGCGCGCTATCCAGCCAACAACTAAATATTTTCACATTTCGAAAGTTCTTCCTCAGTCGGGCAGCACCTATCCGTTTAGCTTTCTTTATTTTGTCCAGAACTACACTACAGCTATTTCTGTCTCTGCACTTCTACACTCGTGTACACGTACAAACAGCAGCCTCGCTAAAACTTAAAATTCCAGCCTCAGAACTAGAACACAGCCAGCTTTCTACGTTTTGGTCGTTGTAATCTTGTTCTCGTTGCCCAGCCCGAAGGGGCAGCCAGTCTTGAGAGCTAACTATGTACCTATCTATCTAGCCGTCCATCCGATACGAACGGTACGACGTTCCGAGAGCAACAAAAAGCAAACAACCAGTCCCAGTTGAGTCGAAGGAGAAACAAACATCTTTTTCTCTCACGGCCCACGGCGAGCGATGATGTTGTCGTAGGGGAAAAGACGCCCATCCAAGTTGGGAGAGAGAGAGTGGCATGCTCGTAGCATAAATGATGCAACGGAGATGGGCTGCAGATGGTCGCCAGCATAAGCGATTGGGTGTGTTGGGTTGAATGTAACGGCAGACTGTGGAGGTATGACTGGGCGCTTCCAGATAGGTGATTGTGTCGTAATTTATGGTCTGACGCTCGAGGCTTCGCATGGAACGCGATGTGCTTGTGTTCAGAGAGTGAATGAGTGCGTTTAATGCTGCTCCATGATGGACTGCACGAGCGAGGTACACACTCAATTGAAACGTGGTTGTTTGATGAAAAATGGTTCCCGAAATAACATATTATTTGATCAGTTAACCTTCCCAAGATATTGGGGTCAATTCTGACCAATGGCGCAACTTGAATGTACGCTATCTATTTTTTAATTTTTAAACCAATTGAGCTGAAATTTTCTGTCTTTTAACACTTCACGGAATTCTTCATTTTTGTATAAATTTTGTTTTTTAACTCAGTTTAAGTTGAAACTGGAGGGAGTCCTTTTTCTATATGATTTATAGGTTAGGTTAATTATCACTTCACGATTTTCGAGACTAGACATCACAAACAAAACAAAACAAACAACGCTGAAATTGCTAACAAATGAATGCTCCAATGAAGCAAACGGTTCTGAAAATTTCACGCATGGCATCCCAATAGTATTTGAGGATTGTGCTCAGAAAACTTCGAAGTGATAGGGACTTGATCCCGTATGTCCTTAAGGTGGTGGTACAAAAACGTGACACATAAGACGTTAGGGTCAATTTTGATCCCGTTTTCCAGTTCCAGAATTTCTAAATGTTACCCTTGTGACGATAAGCAAACCCTTGTGCTGAACTGCCCGGCTTGACGTGCAGCAAGAGCACAGTAGAGATGCTCTGTCAAGACCTAGCTAAGAGACAGTTTCATTGTGGTTTTATCAAATTAATTGGGTTTTCTACTACAGTTATCTACACCCTTTTTTAGCATTTCAGTAGGGAGAAGCAGGGTGGCGTAGCCTGGGCAATGTTGTCAATTTTCCAACAGGGAAGTGAGTAGCTTATTTCAGCACGCTTTTCGAAATCTCTGTATTTCAAATTACTTTTGCATTTCAGCAAAACATTTTCATTGAAAATCTAATTCTGAACTACAACTACAATTCCGTAAAAGACCGGCATGTGATTATAAGCAGTATAGGATTGTATTTAATTATATGTGTTTAGTGGTGTTATGAAAAGATATTCCATTCATTTCAGAAATCAGCGAACTAGGCTCTTTGATCACTAAAACTGATTTCTTCGCCCTAGAGAATAGTCTTATAATTCATCAAAAAATAAATAAATCAAATATCTACTCATTGAAGTGTTATCTTTGTTGATTGGACTGATCTACACTATTTTTCGGCTTTTCCAGGACTATTAAGATATTAATATACATCTCATTCCTATTTTGCAGCAACAATCCAGTAGCTGTAAGTTATATTTTGTAAATACATATATTACATACAATTACGAACATTACATGCATACATTCATTTAAAAAGGGTTATGAGGGAATGGTACCCTAGACGAAATGTAGGCTGGACAATTATGTCTTTCTCGATGGAACTCATCAGACCGAGATCAGCGAAGGTCTAATTATCTTCCGACAGTCTATAATCGTAGCAGACAGTCTATACAGTGAGTTTGCTAACCCTATTTTTAACAAAACACCAGACGGAAATCCTAATGTGTATTGCTTACTGTTCATTTTCTGTTCTGTAATAAGGGCGTTTCGTTGGATGTAGATTCTCTTTCTTTTCTGTGAGTTTCGTGTAAGTGATTCCAGGATGTTCAGAACTGGAACCATTCAATGACCCTGAACATTTTTGTGCTCGTTATGAATCTATGGCGTTAGCTCGCAGGCTAGTAACACCCGAATCAATCAAATGGGCTCTGAATAGCTGCGCACCTTATAAGACTCCTGGAGCAGATGGGCTGTATCCATGTTTACTTCAGCGAGGTTTTGATCATCTTAAAAATATATTGAAACAAATTTTCATTTGCAGCCTTGCTACAGGTTACATTCCAAAATCCTGGAGAGAAATAAATGTTAAATTTATCTCAAAAGGGGGGCGCGTGACGTATGATGGAGCGAAAAGTTTCAGGACAATCAGTCTGAGCTCTTTTATGCTTAAGTGTTTAGAAAGAATTATTGATCATAACATTCGAAATGAAACTCTTTCTAGACAACCTCTTCATCAAATGCAACATGCATATCAAAGAGGCAAGTCTACAACAACCCTTTTGCACCATGTTGTCCATGATGTAGAGAAGGCTTTTTCACAGAAGCAATCCTGTTTAGGAGTCTTCTTAGATATTGAGGGCGCCTTTGACAATGTTTCCTTCAATGCCATCATTGAAGCTGCACCTTTTCATGGTGTGCCCTCTGTTATCGTAACATGGATACACGAGATGCTTAAAAATCGTTATTTGAACTCGTCACTGAGACGAGCCTATATAAGGAGATGTGTAATGTATTCAAGGTTGTCCCCAGGGAGGTGTTCTATCACCTCTGCTATGGAATCTCGTAGCAGATAGTCTATTACGTAAACTTAACAACTTGGGATTTCCTTCTTATGGCTTTGCTGATGACTACCTTACAATGATTGTTGGATTGTGTGTTAGTACTCATTTTGACCTGATGCAACAGGCTCTAAGAGAAACTGGAAAGTGGTGTAGTGATATCGGACTCTCAGTAAATCCCAACAAAACAACACTTGTTCTATTCACAGAAAAACGAAGGATTACCGGAGTTCATCCACTTCGTTTCTTTGATTCTGAAGTCTGTATAACAGACCAAGTAAGGTATCTTGGAGTTATTTTAGACTCAAAGTTACATTGGTCTGCTCATATTGACTCTAGAATCAAAAAGGCATGTATGGCTTTTGGACAATGTAGGCGAACTATAGGTAAAACCTGGGGTCTTAAACCAAAATATATTTACTGGTTCTTTGCTGCAATTGTTAGACCAATACTAGCTTACGGGTGCCTCGTATGGTGGCAGAAAGGTGAGATGAGAACTATCCAGACAAAGCTGAATCACCTTCAGCGCATGTGTCTAATGTCACTATCTGGTGCATTTTCAACTACACCCACTGCTGCACTAGAAGCACTTTTCAATATAAAACCATTGCAAATTTTCTTGAAACAGAAAGCCTACTCTTGCGCATACCGTTTACAGGCAAATTGGTTTTGGCATCATGATGCAAACAATAATAGGTCTCATACACGTTCATGGGCACACTTATAAATTGGGATAAGTTTGTTCTAGCTTCGAGCGATGTAACACTTCCTATTAGTTTTCCAAATGCTGATATATTTATCTCTTTCCCATTGCGTAATGATTGGAACTCGGGGCACACTGAGAGGACGATCGCCGGTAACGTTATTATTTTTACTGATGGATCTCTTCTTGATGGTAAAGCTGGAGCTGGAGTTTTCTCTCGTGAGTTGAGGTTACAACAATCTTTTTCATTAGGTAGCTGTTGCACAGTCTTTCAAGCAGAAATCTTTGCTATTATCTGTGGAGTGCAGGCGGCCCTCCAACAAAAAGTAATGGGTAAAATAATATATTTTTATTCCGATAGTCAAGCTGCTATCAAAGCGATTGGCTCAAATAATTCCAGATCAAAACTGGTCATAGTATGCCGGACTCAGTTAGAAGAACTTAGCTCATTAAATGCTGTCCATCTTTTATGGGACCCGGGGCATTCAAGTATTGCTGGCAATGAATGGGCAGATGAACTCGCTCGTGATGGTGCCACAAATAGTTTCATACACTGATAGGCAAAATAAAGTGCCCACCTCTTCGTTTTTTCAATTTCTCTCATTTACTTGGTTCAAAAGTAAACACACTGTATTTTTTTCTTATTTTATTTTTTATATTCTTTTTAAGTTTTACTTATGGAATACTGAAAAAAAGGAGTTTTACTTAAAGAAAAAAAAATCAATTTGTGTTGAAAAAAAAACAGTGACAAAATAAAGGGTTGACAAAACTGGTGTTACCAATAAAAATAACTATTTTGAAGCCCTGGAGCGCGCCTGGGAAGAGCTAGATCCACAGCACCTAAAGAACCTGGTCGAGACCCAAGCAACACACAAGTTTTATAACGATTAAAAATACTTTTATATGACTAGATTTGGTTTTAAAGAAGCTTACTCAACATGAAATCGTCAAGATGTGTTACTCGGGGAGCATGTCGAAGCGTCTGCAGGAGGTCCTGAAGGCCAAAGGAGGACACATAAATTATTGAAATGCTTTTATTTTACTTTAATTTATGTTTTCTGTAGCCTAAATGAAGTGGGCACTTAATTTTGTCACTGTTTTTTTTTCAACACAAATTGTTTTTTTTTCTTTAAGTAAAACTCCTTTTTTTTAGTATTCCATAAGTGAAACTTAAAAAGAATATAAAAAATAAGATAATAAAAAAAAATACAGTGTGTTTACTTTAGTTGGAACCAAGTAAATGAGAGAAATTGAAAAAAACGATGAGGTGGGCACTTTATTTTGCCTATCAGTGTATAACATGAGTCATACATTTTGTGATAATAAACTAAAAACTACGTATTGTTAAAACAGTTTCCTGTTTTTTTTTGTTTATCGTGACCATAATTCATGTTTTTCCTCCGTTATATCATACAATGAATGGGCAAGGGATATACTAAATACGAAATCAGTATTATACATAGAATACGCTATTTATGGTTGTTCAATGTTTGAATGGTTTCTTACATTACACCAGCATTATACACGGATGATACGTGTAATGGTGATTACAACATGAATGGAAAATGTATAATAATGATCATACAGCTAATGGTAATTTTCTATTCGGGAGGCGCCCACTGGTGTGGCATCTGCTTGCATATCAAAACACCTTGTCGACATTCGCCTCAGGCCACAAGACTTTTCAACCAACATCAATGTCGAATAACCACTTGTTCACACCTAGTTGGTGAAGTTATTCAGCTTTCTAGAAAAAAAAGCACAACAACTTCTACAAATTTGTTTGAACAAACAGTTATTCAACATCGATGTTTGTTGAGTTCTGTGGACAGCAGTGGCCACACCGACCTTGGTCTGTTTGGTAAGGTAAGTTTGTTGTGTTTGACTTGATATTTTGACATAGTATATGATACCATACTTCCACCACAACAGTGGGCGCCTCGACTAAGATATATTGTCCCTGTTTTCAACCCTTCATAGAGTTTCGAAATGTTAACTGAGAGTAAATGTTTATGCTACAGTTAAAAGTTTCTGGTCTCAAAAATGCATCGAAAAATAGAACAGTTCCGATAACATTACCCCCCGGGAATCTGCTGCAAAGGGAAGGAAATTTTAGTTTGGCTCTGGTAGTGAATCGTCTTTCGGTATTATCAGATTAGTTCCAAATCGTCCCAATAAGATGGCACTGTAATCTACACACTTAGATTTTTTAACAGAAATCTGTAAAGTTTTACCGAATTCTCAACAGCTGAACGTTCGGTAATCCGATTTTACGGATTTCGGTGACATTTTACAGATATCTGTAAAAAAATTACCGGATATTTGACCGAAATTTTTACCGAAATCCGTAAAATCGAATTACCGAACGTTCAGCTGTTGAGAATTCGGTAAATCTTTACAGATTTCTGTAAAATAATCTGAGTGTGTATCGTTGACAAATAAAGCTCTAACGAGTTGTCCTCGGCAAAGTTGTTTGGAATATAAAATTTAGCCATTTGTTCCAGATTTTTCCTCAGAAATAGCGCTGCAGTTTATCTTTGTCTAATGGAGCTTTAGAGAGTTACCGTTTAAAGGGTGTATCGATCAAAATTTGGTCGATTTAAACTTGACGCATTTCCTTTCATCGTGCATTAAAAAAATTTGCACACCCCTCATTTTGAAGATATGTGCGTGTAGCATCATGCCTCTATTTCGATTTTGAGATTTGCACTTCAGTTATCAAAATGTCGTCGTAGGAAAAGAAGCAACGCATCAAAATGTTGCACGTGCATGATGAAAATCCAAACTACACTCACGCCAAGTTGGCGAAATTGTTGAATGGGGCTTAATCAATTATTACTAACGTATTAAATGTGTTAGGTGAACTTTTGTCGACAGCCAGGAAAGCTGGATTGGGGAGAAATCGAAAGCCGGAGGCCAAACCGACGGCTAAAATAGTTGCCCGCCATTTCGAGCCGAACTCCAACCTCTCCATCCGAGATGTCGCAAAGAAGCTGGGAGTGGCGCTTTCAACCGTGGATAGAGCTAAAACAACGAATTGGACTGTCGACTTACAAGAAAGTGGTGACTCCAAATCGCGACGATAAACAAAACACGTCGGCCAGAGCAAGATCGCGAAAGTTGTACACGACGATGCTGACTAAGTTTGATTGCGTGGTACAAGACGATGAAACTTACAAGCAGGCCATCTGAATCGGTGGCTTGAAGAGCAACATTTACATATCGACCAGAACCGTCAACCAGGAAATTTATCTGAGCGAATGCCTACAAAAACGTCTACTGCCTTTCCTGAAGCGACACAATTCTATTGTTCCGTTCTATTTTGGCCGGATTTAGCATCTTGCCATTACGGAAAAAGGCCATGGAGTGGTATGCTGCCAGCAACGTTCAACTGGTGACCAAGAACAAGAACCCTCCCAACACGCCAGAGCTCCGCCCATTCGAACAATATTGGGCCATCATCAAGCAGAACCTTAGAAAGAATCAAAAAGCTGTTGTGAGCGAGAAACGGTTCAAGGCAAACTGGCGTTCTGCGGTGAATATAGTGGACAAGGAGACTGTCCAAAATCTTATGACAGGTGTTAAACGAAAGACCCGGTAATGCGCATTCAGTAAGAAGGAAGCTTAGCTGAATATTTCTCCTGTATTCTGTTTTAACTGAACTTGAAAAAGAACTTGACTTATTAATAAAAACTTTGATCGACTCACACACATAACTGTTTGACCAAATTTTGGTCGGTACACCCTTTATCATGTAAATTATAGGCTTTCAGATCCTTTCAAGCATTCTAAAAGTTAGTTATCAACGTTTTACAGGGTTAGATTGGAGATAGCAAAATATAGCCTAGCAGCTGTTGAAAATGCAGCATTCGAACAGTAATTTTGAGCTTGACATTATTTATTATTTTGGGTTTCAAATAAGGGTTTAACGATACATCAATTGAGTTACATTTATGTTTAACTTTCAACGTGACCCGTAACGCTGGTAGATCACCTTTTCGTGGTGGGTTACGGAGTATCAGATCTACCACCGAACCCTAGTCCGAATTAATTCAAACTAAGGATCATATTTGTTTTTGTAGTCAAAGGAACGTAGAACAGTCACTATTACATTTTATGTCTTGTTAAAAGCGACAATACTCGGATTCATCCACCGAGGATGAGCTTGGAATAAGGAAAACATGGTTAGTCTTCATTTGTGTGAATTCTCATTTTCTATTTGATGTTTTATAGTTTGAATTGATTTGGACTAGAGTTCTGATGCATGGTCAGTATCGGAGTCATTGTTTGTTTTGTTTGCAATTAATCCGGTTTTGACTGATAAAGGGGCGCGCCTTTTAAGAGTGCTCTCGCTCACAAAGGGTTTAAAAAGTGGAAACTTTCAATAACACCTGAATAGATGTAAGTCACGGTTTCATTCGTGTGATGTCAAGACCATATGTCCAACCACCACGCACATCTACAAAATTAACCTCGTTGATAGCAATTAATGTAGGTGCGGAACCAATTTTGATGACATCGCTCACGCAGTTTGGCATTGTCCGGATAATGATACCTCTAGAGCACGACTATTGGATACCCTAGTGGCCCGAGGTAGACAACCCTTCCGAGAGGTAAAAGATGTTTTGGGAATGCGTGATCTTCCCTACATGTAAGCGATTTACGAATTCCTTTGTTTGTCTGATTTAAGAGTGTTACGTCATCACCTTCCACTCTATTAAATTCTCTGCCATTGTGTCCCAGTTATATTATCCCTTTGTTTCCGTGCTATTTGTACCTGCTCAGCAAACTGTGGTCACTCATCTGTGGCTTAGTTCCTGAAAGGAACTACAGGAACCTAGGATTTGGTAGATGTCGTAACCATGAGCAGCAGCTGATACCTGAAACAAATTACCTGCTTACCCCTTCCAAACGATGATGTGACCCATTAAACTCAAACTAGCCACGAGTAATTAGCACCCCACTTTACTAAAATCGAAAAATAAAACATTGTTTATTACAATATTGAATATCGGCTCCGCAAAGTGTTACACACACCTAAGCCTAACAAATAAACGAACTGATTAAAAAAAATAACAAAACAGACAATAACAACTGTAACATCAGCGAATACTTCATCGTTTCTCATAAGTGATGAAGTAATTCGACATGCACTAAACAAAGGATACGGGATATACTACACACTAAAAAAATATGGAAACTACATGACACGCAATTGGAAAAAAAATCACACAATTTATGTCGACGTAATGGCTTGCTGCTGCGTGTTTATGTTCCATAAAGGGTATTTCAAATATCCGTTGTGAATAATAATACAAGTTCATCAAAATAACATAATATTACACGACCTTCTTAAATTATATTGCTTGTTCACCATTGTCCTTAAAAATTACAAGACCATCCATGTAAACTGAAAGAGCCACTTCTCCCGTCTCTCTACGCCAGTAAACCGAAGTGCACATTTTTAAATCGGCTATTAGCTGCACACTAGTAAATAAGCCGCTGATTGCCAAATCTAAATCAATTCCTCAGATGTAATAGTGCCATCACGCATCAATGCATAAACTATGATCTATTTTCTTCTTATTTTGTTTCCAGAGCAAAATAGGAAAACTGATCTTTTGTTGAGTCCACCACATACATGTCATAGCACTCCCTGATTATAACGCTGGGGTCAAAATTTACAATCCTGGAAATTAATTTCGTCATGTCTTTTCGTTGGAAATCTGTTTCAAGTGTAATTTTCAACTATCGAACATTTTCATCGTCTTGAAATATTGCATCAACTCGATATGTGTCGAAAAAGAGTTCCGGTCCAAATTTGATTTGGTTGATGTAATTTTCTATGCAAAATTTCATGTATGAATCGGCTGCCCCATCAACGTTCAAAAGTGCCTGAACCAAATGGACAGCTTGTAATGATCACTTGAAGATGCGATGGGGGATCATTGCTCTGTTATTCCCAAATGAAGCACGTTGTAAAACGTTTCTTGTATTCTATAACCAAACATGATGGAATTGAGTAAACGAGCGAAAACTCAACCGGAATGATCTCTCATATGCATCCGTCGAACCATTCTGAACGGCCGTTGTGAGAATATCCCATGCTCCATGCATGACCACAATCATCTCATATGCGCATCCTAAAGTCAACTCTTCAAATGCAGTAACATCGAGACAACACAGAGCAATAAAGAACGGTATAAACCCTAACCAATTTTACTTTCAGACAAATTTTCTAACACAAGGTAAGCAATCAAATGACCATTACAAAATATACTGAATATCATCATGTCGACATAATATATAACGGGAACAGGGAGGGACCATCAGGGCACCTAAGTGAAACGATTTGGATAGGGAGCATGGGACTGCCTCCTCCCTATTGTTAACATTTCGTGGAACGAGGGCCTGCTCTTCGACCCCATCTATTGGGTTTATTCTGTCAATCGAGGGCTCGACTCTAATGCTGTATGTGTGAACTTGCTTTTGGAAGGAGATTCTCTTCCCTATATTCGCGGGTTTCGCGTAAATGTCTCTGCTTACGGGCCCGCCCAAACGTTTTTGGTCCTTCATACAGGAGCTTGAAGATCACAAACAACAGTAGAATCCTGATCAAATCGTTTTTCAGATTATTCCACTGCTATGGAAAGTTACCTTGCTACAATAGATGGTAGCATCTCATCATCATCATCATCATGTAATTTTCTATGCAACAGATTATTAAATCATAAAGGCCGCTCCATTCATGTGCATTCTTTTGGTCTTAAATTTACATGATTTTTTCTAAGCGTGTACAACAGATCAACTTACTGGTCGCAGTGGTTTGTGTCCCGAACAGAGGAAGAAAAAAGTCTCAACGTACTTACGGGAAAAAAGGATTACTTCACTCGTAATGTTCATTATTTTTTAGAGTGTATACTACAAAATCCCTGTTTTTGGTTCAGTTATTGATTTAGAGTATTCGATGCCAGGTACATGTTTGAATCAGTATCATGACAGGCAGGGTTGCGATTTCACTGGGGAGATTCACTCGGGTGCACATTTCTAGCTCTCTTTCTCACTCAGTCTCCACGGAGAATGTTTTTTGACACCACTGTAGAGATTGTTCGAGACAGCACGGGAGAGCGAGAGAACTGTCAATTCGCTGCCTGAACGTTCATACACTCACTGCAGTGTGAACGACGAAAAGTGAAAGAGCAAAAATGAACTGCACCGCACTGACGTCAGTGAAACCTTGATCTAAACATTAACAAAAAATGGCTGGAAAACGGGATGAACATTACGAAATAGGGGCGTCAGATAGCTTAGTCGGTACAGGCACGGACCTACCAATTCGGAGGCGGTGAATTCGATTCCCAGTCCAGTCGACTTAAAAAAATCTCGACTTTCCTGGGCATAAGAGTATTATTCTGCTTGACACACAGCATACAAATGCATGCATTGATGATAAGCTAACAAAAACTATCAATTTAACTGTGGAAGTGCATCTAGAACACTCAGTTGAGAGCCAGAAAATAAGCTAATTGGGATAAGCAAAAATGTTCAAATTCAAGTATTGCAGTATAAAACTAATAATGAAGGTTTCCACCAGGGTGACTCTCCCCGGTGAAACAATTCTGCTCTCTTTGGCGCTCCTCAGAGATCACTCACTCGCTCCGACTCGTCGTGTGGTGAGGGTGCAAACGATAGACACTTTGGTGTCACTCAACTTGTGATATTTAGCAGAGAGTGGAAACAAAACAAAAATCTCTCGGGTGAGTTTGCGTTTGCCAATGCGGAGTATCTTTTCTATAAGCACTCTGGTTACACCGAGGAAAATTACATCCGTGATGACAGGTACGATCATACACTAAGTTCCTTGAATCCTCAATTGTATTGTACTGGTTTCTTTATGTTACTGTTTGTATCGTTGTTTGTCGTATTTTTCCTACTTTGCATTTTATAAATTTTCTTGTAATCAAACAGCGAAAATCCGTGCCCAGATCCGTGAACTGCAGTCATGATCTCGAGAACAAGCAAAAATACACCTGAACTGAATCACGTAATCGGGAACTACTTTAAGTTTTTGGGTAAAAATCATGAAAACGTGAACTGGTTCATGGGTCCTCCCTTACCTCAGTCAGTAAAGGCGCAGCTTCAAAGTAACACCATGCTGGAGGTGGCTGGGTTCGATTTCCGGTCTGGTCTAGGAATTTTTCGTTAGGGAAAATTTCTCGACACCCTGAGCATAGTGTATGATTGTATTTGCCACACAATCATACTAATGCAAAAATGGTAACTGGCATCGAAAGCTCTCAATTAATAACTGTGGAAGTGCATCTAGAACACTAAGTTGAGAGCAAGCAATAAGCTAATTGTGAAAGCAATAAGCTTGAAATGCTAAAGAAGAAGAAGTGAAGTGGTTCATGGTCCGTTTTCATTTTCGTGAACGCTTTTGTTTCTGTGTATAAGTTTCGAACTCTACATTTATGATTAATCTGTTTATTTATATTTGATAAAAACTTCGTACTGCTACCGTACATGACTTTGAGAATAACAAATAAATAATTGTTTGTAACTAGCTTAAAAGAACTTTTTTTTTTTCAATTGTCTACTTATAAAAAAAGAGCCTAATTTCTACGAAAGCCATTGGAAACTAATCCAAAAATTGAAACTGCTCAGAGCTCAGACAGGCAAAACTAAACAGTAAAAATTTTGCCTGTGAAAACTGTTGTGCAGCCAAATTTATAGAAAAGCCATAATAAGTATTACAATGAGTCAAGACAGAATTGAAAGATAGGCTCTGGCGGTTCAGAACACCAGATAAAGTAGAATCGAAGTCTACAGAAAATCATGCTGATACAAATTCATATCACTTACTTGTTTGGAGTTAATCATCAAGACGTTTGTTGGAAGAAAAGTACCGACAACATTGAAATGGGAGGCAATTAATGGGAACAAGGGACTATTTGTTTCCTAAAATTAAAATTTAAAACAACTACTATTAAATTTTAAATGGGTGCATATAAATTAATCTTAAAACAAATCGCAGTTCATAGTTGAAAATGTTGGAATTTTGTTAAAACAAATTTCTTCTCATTTAGCACAAAGTTCTCTGAATCTCAATTCATGCATCCACCTGCGAAGCACAAGCTTATCCCTCCGAATTAAATTTCCATTTTGGTCGATTATCATCTTCCTATCCAGCTTTTTAAAAGCCTCATTTGTATTCTCAATCCGAGCATGGCTTCTTTGGCAGCAATTCCAAGCCATTCTGCGTAAGCTCTCGTCCCACTGAATCACACAACCAGCGCAGCGCAACCCAAGCTCACATACCAAGTTAAATAGAAAAAGAAAAAAAAAACATAGCCAACTCCCCAGCGAAGAAGTCACTTGCCCTGTACACACTCAACTCAACGCGCTCCAGATAATCCACAGCAGATAGAGCGTCTAGAAGAATGAGCTCAGAGTGCGAACCAGGCCGTCTTAAGTAGGTATTTTGTTCACTCGACTCGACATTGCTGGGAGCTGACGGCTGGTACACATTTATTCTCCTTTCTTTATGCCTCACTCCGTTACTAAGGTCAAATTCTTCGGGTACAGTCAAGCGCGAAATGGCCGAAGCTGGGGGAAAGAAAGAACCACAACACAACAACCTGACCATGTTGGTGGTGGCGATGTACTCGGAATCCGGCCGGCAGTCCCCTAATTACGACAGCAACATCAACAGAACAGATGAAATCAACAGATCGAGAGGGGCGCGGGGGAAGGCCCTGGAGCCGGTTTCAAGGTATAAACTCATTCGAAGGGATAAGACAGTGGTGTTGAGTTGTGGGTTATTAACGGAGCAGAGGTGAATGTGAGCTGAAGGGCGCTTGGATGAAAGGGGGAACGGGACCTGTCCAGATGGAGACACCAAGGCACGCAGAGGGGTGATTCGTAAGAATGCAGAATTTGCGGTGCTTTGTTTTGAGTTGGATGGTGGAAATTTTAATTCACCCAAAATCAACAAGCTTTCAAAGTCCGTGAAAGTGTAATTGAATAACAGACACGTCGTGAAACCTAGCCACCAAAACATTTCCGAAATATCGTTTATTGGAACACCGTCGACAATTGCCACAACTGCTGTTGTTGTTATTGATTAGCATTGTTGGCTCTGTTCAGTTTGCTTAGGTTGCTCTCGCACGTCGTTAAACCTGTCTCGTTTTCTTTGTTATAAATGACACAAATTGGATAACAAGATCTACATCACGAACAATGTTTGTCACTTTTCATTTCACCAAAACCAACCAGCAAATCTTCGACGGGGGTTCGTCACTTGATATCCTCTCGTAATACCCCTTTCACCGCTTGCGAGAGGTCATTGAAATCGTTTGTTCACCAGACCATAACATGAGAGATATGATACATCTAAACTTGATTGCAACGATCCTTACACTTTTCCCGACTCGACACCGATCACTGCCTATTGAAACAATTTCACTCGCGAGTAATAAAATAACGCCACGCTTAGCTTTTCTCAGCCTTAATCCGGATATGATCCTTCTGCTGCCAGCTCACTTACAATAATGACTGTGGCGTTCAGAGCTAAGCTACGCCGAATATTACCACCAATACATGGACCACTCTACCATGGTGGAAAGCAGCAGCCTCCAGTTTCGGCTCTCTTCTCCTCGTCGCCATGGACGATCCTCATCCAAACAGGTAATTTCAGTGTGTAATAACAACTTCCTCTCGTGTATAGACGCAATGAATTTACGCAGATGTATGCGAGAACAAACAGGTAAAAAACAAAATACACTGGATTTTTTCACTGAAACTGCTGCACAGTTGCGCAAACACCTTTGGCTGTGTGAGGTGAAATGGAATGGAAATTGAATAAAAACAACCTCCGGTGGAACACCAACACCACCAGAGGAGATGTAATGGGAATTAATTACGGGGTACGAAGACTGATGCGGGGAATGGAGAGAAGTGATCCACCAATACTACTCTACGCGGGGTGGTGGGGAGGTTGGTCGATTCGATTCGATGGTCAAAACAACATCAACTGGTGAATGGGATTCTTATTGGACTTGTGTGGTGGTCGGCATTCAACACCAGTTTTTCAACGCGCACTGAATGAAACCTTCCAAGACCAAGTGGCTAATGATGTGTTGATGGGTGATTCTGTGGAGCTGAATGACGCAATGGATGATTGCAGCAGTAGTGATTCTGAAATGATCGTACATGCTTGTGTAGGTGAACAGGGATGAATCTATGGAGATTTCAGAAATTTGGAGTGTGTACAAACTATTCGAAAGAATACAGTATCTCCAAGCTGATGAGGATTTCCACACCTACTGATGGATTGGCCAAATTCGAGTGACTCTGATGCGAAAGAAATTTCTCATATACATTTGGCAAAGGACACTGTGTTTTTCCACAATAAAATATGAAATTTGATCAAGAGGAATTTTCGAAAAGGGCGAATAAATTATTGCAATTGTTTGAGTCGTAGCTCTGAATCGTTTGGTCAAATAGAAAAACTGTCTAAGCACATGTTTTAGCCTCCAAGACTCTCACAGGTCCAATGTGGTTCCATTTGCTTGAATATTCCTCGAGTTATGCAGAAGTTTGTATTTCATTTCTATGGGAGCCCTCTTTCATTTGAAAGGGAGGGGTCTCAAACTATCATAAGAATCATTCCTGGCCTCAAAAACTCCTGCACACAAATTTTCATGCTGATCGGTTCAGTAGTCTCCGAGTCTATGATGGTCTGACAGACAGACAGAAATTCATTTTGATATAGAGGGTGTTTCGATCAAAATTTTGTCGACCTAAACTTGACGCATCTCCTTTTATCGTGCATTAAAAATTTTTGCACACCCCTCATTTTGAAGATGTGTGCATGTAGCATCATGTCTCTATTTTGATTTTGAGATGAAGAGCACATCAGTTATCAAAATGTCGTCGAAGGAAAAGAAACAACGCATCAAAATTTTGCATGTGCACGGTGAAAATCCAAACTACTCTCACGCCAAGTTGGCGAAATTGTTGAATGTAGCTAAATCAACAGTTGCCAACGTATTAGAAGTGTTCGGTGAACGTTTGTTGACAGCCAAAAAAGCTGGAAATCAGAAGCCGGAGGCCACAGCGACGATAAACAGAGTTGCCCGCTGTTTCAAGTGGAACCTCAACCTATCCGTCCGAGATGCCGAAAAGAAGCTGGTGCCTTCAACCGAGGATACAGCTAAAACACGAGCTGGACTGTCGACTTACAAAGAAGTGGTGACTCCAAATCGTGACGATAAACAAAACACGATCACGATGCTGACGAAGTTTGATTGCGTAGTACAGAACGATGAAACTTAAAAGCAGACTTTAAACAGCTTCCTGGTCAGAAATTTTACTCGGCAACCGGACGGGGACTGGTGACAGATATTTTCAAGCACATTAAACTGTCAAAGTTCACGAAGAAATATCTAGTGTGGCAGGCCATCTGTACCTGTGACTTGAAGAGCAACGTTTACATTGCGACCGGAACCGTCAACCAGGAAATTTATCTGGGCGAGTGTCTACAAAAACGTCTAATGCATTTCCTGAAGCGACACGATTGTTCCGTTCTATTTTGGCTGAATTTGGCATCTTGCCATTACGGAAAAAGGCCATGGAGTGGTACCCTCTCAACACGCTAGAGCTCCACCCAATCGAACAATATTGGGCCATCGTCAAGCGGAACCATAAGAAGACTCAAAAAGTTGTTGTGAGCGGGAAACAGCTCAAGGCAAACTGGCGCTCAGAGGCGAATAAAGTGAACAAGGAGACTGTACAATATCTTATGGTAGGTGTTAAATGAAAGACCGGTAATTCGCATTCGGTAAAAAGAAATATTTCCCTTGTATTCTGCATTAACAGAACTTGAAAAAAAAAGAATTTGACTTATTGATAAAAACTTTGAGCGACACACACACATTCGTGTTTAGCCAAATTTTGATCGGAACACCCTTTATTTTATATATAGGTTTGACTCATTTGAAAATTTTACAAAATATATTTCTTTTCATATGTTATCAGCAGTTCTCCAGCAACGAAGCTAAGTTTTTTTTTTTCAATTGGGACAATTGAACAAACAGATAGCAAGATGTAGGGTAACATGATTCATACACAAATCGTATGTTATCATTGTATACACGTTTCTGTCTTAACATTTCTGTCTTTATTAAACCACACATAGCATAAAAATTAGTTTAGAGAGCTTCTTTTTAAAAGATCTTGATAATCTTTATGATGAATAAGACTATTTAAGATGTCTTCACCGAACTTATGAGTTGAAATAGGCGCACGGGTCATAACACTGTTAAAGACATTTTACAGGTAAAGGGTGTATTCGATAAAAATGGCACACACATATATACTCATCAAAATTAAACTCAATCAAAATGATAATCGGATTTTCTTGAAATTTTCAGGGAATGAAGAACTACTAATGAGTTTTGATTTACAACATTTGTTTTATTCAATTTCGTCTCCCATCCCGAATGCCCGCACCTTCCTTTTCACTCCACCCATCAAATTTTGTACAACCGATTTTCCCAGTGTTTTTGTTGTTTTTACCCAAATTTTCTTCAATTCTAGCCCTGTTTTTATAGTTTTGGGATGTTTGCGAAGTTCCGTTTTCATAATTGCCCAGAATTTTTCAATTGAACGAAGTTCCGGTGAATTTATGCTCTGCGTCCGTCGGTGGCAACATTTAATTCGCTTTTTGGTCATTTTGACCTGTAGACGCTTCCGCTGTAGTAGACGCTTTCACAATTTAATAATTTAATAATTTTTAAACTCTTTAAACTCTTAAGGTTCAATGTTCAAGAAAACTTATTAGGTGCGTTGCGCCAAACGAAGTCATTTGAAAACAACCATTATAACTCTGGATGTTCTGCAGAAAATTTTAAGAACCATTTTCTGATCCAGACACCAATGAGCGCAAAAGCTTTGGTGTTTCGTTTGGGAACATCAATGCATTACTATGATAACAAACTACACTCATTGCTCTAATGGTGACTGATATATTCGCATTGTCATAAATCCAAGGCAGCAAGTTGAAGATTTTGTAGAATGGAGGCTTGCCTTCGTAATCGATCTATAAGGTTATGTTGAGCACGATTGTTACCAGATCATTCTGATACTTGCCGATTACGCTTCTTTCTAACTCCATCGCTTGTATTTTGAGCTGCTTTTTTTTCTTCACTCAACATCATTCGAGCCTGTGAAATCCGTTGTCAATCCAATTCAGTTTGAATTGCACGCTGATCGTCGCTTTGTCTCATTCGAGAGTTTGCTGTGTTAGCAGCCGACCGATATTATTCTGTCTAGTTGGAGGCATTGTACAACAATACTAATTGAAATTAACTGAAATCGCAACTTAGTTATTTTTGTATCCTTATTAGGGAGATTTTCAGCCTCAGGACAACTTAGTTAGTGTCTTTTTAATTTTTAGTAATATCGTCGTGTTCACCTTCCTGATGCTCTCCTGATTAATCACACGGCGAACGATACTAATGTAACAAAAAACGTAATTATACATCTGTTAGTTCAACACAGAAGGAATACACTCCCGTTTCATTTTACTCAATTTTTTAGTAAAATTGTATGCTATCTCTTTTTTTCACACGGAAAGTTCTTTAAAAAGTGTAACTCAATTTTTGAGTAGATCCACTTTTTACGAAAATTTAGTAACATTTGCGTGAGAGAAAAAGAGATGGTATACAATTGTACTCAAATATTGAGTACAATGAAACGGAAGCGTAAACTTATACTTTCACTTTCCATTGGCCTTCATTCCAATTCTTGACCAACAATAGAATAGGTCCTATCAACATTTGTGAACATACACTTCTGAGCCTTTTTTCTCGCAAGCCATAGGCTACACACGCAAATCTATAGCATCATCGTGTAGAGAAACTTTCCCCTACATGATTTTGGTATTGGTATGCGTGGGTGGCCTATGGTTTAAGAGAAACAGGGTTCAGAAATGTTTGTTTACAAATGTTGATAGGCCCTATTCTATTGCTGATCGCTGCGAGGTGTCACCAATACAAACGTTCCAGTTTATACGTGCATCTACACGCTATAAATCGTTTACACTGAAGTTAATTTGTCACAGGAATGAGTGCGATGGAAAAAAAAAACTACTTAAAAAACCGAATAAATTCCTGAATCCACGTAAAAACCCGTAATTTACAAAAAAAATCGTAAAAAGCGAGAAACGTTACGTATGAGACGCATTTTTGACCAAATCTAAACAAACGATATCTACTCGCGTGAATAACGAAAACCACGTTTTTTTCTGCAAACCACGTCAAATTTCGACAACCTCGTAAAAGTTGCGAAATAAGCGACTCTAGTGTATAATCATTTTTTGTATATCATTTCAAAAGTTTCTTAGTAACAATCAGTGAGTCGCCCCTCTCTCGTGTTTTTTTTTTGTTTATTACGAAGCCATTATAATAGTTTCCACCGGTTTGTCCTTACAAATCGAAATATGGTCTTGCTGTCTAGCATATTATGATATTCCCAAACAAAATTACAATTTGATTTTTATGATTTTTTCTCATTTTCTAGTAAAATTTTCCAATTTTTTCTTCATATAAACCTGTTGGGAACCAAGACGAATCAAATAAAAAAGAAATCAAATAAATCCATCGAGTCGTTCGTGAGTTATGCCGTCACGAACGGACAGCATTTCATTTTTATATGTATAGATTAAATGTTAATACATAAATCACGAAAACACAAGAAACAATAAATATGGTAATGGTGACGATAAAGATGAATGGTAACGGTAATGAATAAACAATGTCATATAAGATAATATGCATGTATAGTGAAGGGATTTTATTAAATGAACTGAAAATTACATGTGCGCTGCCTGCTGTTTTGTTGCTAGAAAACTTAAACATTGTTTGACAGCTACGAGAAAAAAAATGATTTTAAATATTATTTATTTTACAATGATGACCTGGAAGACCTGAAAGATGTGAGAATGGAAAATTATGATATGATTTACAGGTCACACCCCCTCACTTAGCTTTTGTCAAAATGACAACAGTGCCTAGGCTACGCCAACCAGCGCACAGTGGGCAAGAACTGATGAAAACTAAGGAAAAAATCTGTAACTTTTGTCGCTTTTAAGCGCGGCTTGTAAACAAGGCCATTTCCGTTTGGAAATTGTCTAGAAAATCAAATGGAACAGCCATACATTAATTGTTATGTTATGTATTCTCCGTGCGAGGAGTAACGATTATGATGTAGAAGGAGATGTTCGCTCATCACCATGAGGCACCAAGAGATGGAACCGCAGTGGGATGTTTAGGCTAAAATTGAACAGTCCATGGTTCAAGAGAACGTATTGGATACATGCCCTGTCATGACGTGCAATTTGGTCAGAAAACATCTAATTGATGTTTCCTACCTGCCGCACTCTGACGGAACTTTCAACACTTTCTCTTCACATCTTTCATTCTAGCCAAAAACATTGTTGTTCACTCTTGGTGCCTCATGGTGATGAGCGAACATCTCCTTCTACATCAAATGGAACAGGTTTCAATCACCGCACGGATATGGTTGTGAAGTTATAGAGCTTATGTTACCTCACTCTCCCTTACATTTTTGAATAATTTATAGATATCTTTGCTCCGAGTGGCTCAAGATCAAACAAGACTAGTACTATGTAAAGCTTCCTCGAAAAATCAAACAGAAGTTGATACCGCACTGCTCTGTGAATAAAGATATGGCTGATTTTACCCTGCTATCCCTTTATCATTAAATAATTTATAGATATCTTTGCTCGGAGTCGCTCAAGATTAACAAAATAGGACCAGTCCTATGTGAAATTTCCTCGAAAAACGAATAGAGGTTTTCTCAACCACCGCACATCTCTGTGAACGAAGATATGGCTGATTTTACCCCACTCCCCCCTATATTTTTGAATATTTTACAGATATTTTTTCATGGAGAAGCTCAAGATCAACAAAATAGTGCTAATCCCATGTGAAATTTCCTCGAAAATCGAATAAAAGTTGTATCAACTACCGCACGGCTCTGTGAACGAAGATATGGCTGGTTTTACCCCACTTTCCCTTTTATTATTGATTAATTTATAGATATGTTTACTCGGAGTGGCTCAAGATCAACCAAATAAAGTAAATCCATTGTAAAATTTCCTGAAAAATCGAATAGAAGTTGTTTCATCCGTGAACAAAGATATAGCTGATTTGGCTTAGGTGACGATGACGATGAAATATTTAAAATAAATATAAAAGCTATATTGAAGAGAGGAATTTTTTTTTGTGTTAATCAAAGTATTCACGAATCAATTTAATTCGATTTTCTAGAAAATATCACATTGAACTATCCCCATTTTGTTGATCTTGAGTAAAGATAACTATAAATTATTCAAGAATATAAGAGGATGTGAGGTAAAATCAGATAAATCTTTGTTCACACAGGCGTGCGGTATATAAAACATTTCTCTATTCAGTTTTCCAGCTAATTTCACATAGGACTAGCCTTATTTGTCTGATCTTGAGCCACTCCATGCAAAAATATCTATAAATTATTCAAGACTCGGGCGGTAGTTGAAACAGCTTCTATTCGATTTTCCAAAAAAAAATCACATGGAATTAGCGCTGTTTTGTTGATCTCTCCGTGCAAAGATGTCTATAAATTATTCAAGAATATAAGGGGAGGTGAGATAACATAAGCTCTATAACTCCACAACCATATTCGTGCGGTGATTGAAACCAGCTCCATTTGATTCTCCAGACAATTTCCAAGCGGAAATGGCCTTGTTTACAAGCCGCAATTAAAAGCGACAAAAGTTACAGATTTTTTCCTTAGTTTTCATCAGTTCTTGCCCACTGTGCAGCGTCTCCATGTTTCAGCTGGCAATCTTTTGTGATTATATGACTCGAGGAGGCGTGAGGTAGGAACTTGTGAAGACCAGATTTCGGTCGCTCCCTCTTTCGAAGTTGTCAACTCATCATTTGAAGCCCACATGAATCACTCATATCTAAAGACTTGACGCGGAAAAAATGAGACACACAAAAATGATCACCAAAAGTTCATTTTAAATCGGATACTTTCCAAATTTTCAGGGATCAAATAACTATATATAAGCTTTGTTTTGGCATAATTTATTTATTTAATTTCCTCCCCCAAGCTGAATGCTCGTACATTTCTCTTAACACTGTTCATGATATCTTGCGCGAGGCTTTGTCCATCTTCCTTACACAATTTCTCCCAGTTTTTTTTTCAAAGCTCCATCGGGTTTGAATGTGTTTCCGCTTTTCTTTAACTTCTTCTTCATTATCGCCCAAAACTTTTCGATCGGACGAAGTTCTGGTGTATTTGGCGGGCTCGCCTCCTTCGGGACCACATTAATGCCCTTCGCTTCGTACCAATCCATTACAGGCTTGGCGTAATGGCACGAAGTGAGATCCGGCCAGAACAGCGTGGGACCACGGTAAGAGCGAAGGAAGGGCAGCAAGCGCTTCTGCAAGCATTTCTCTCGATAAATCTTCCCGTTTATGGTGCCGGTTGTAACGAACGGCTTGCTGTACCGTCCGCACTCGCAGATCGCCTGCCACAACAGGTACTTCTTCGCGAATTTGTCCATCTTTCTCTTCCGGTAACTCGAGGCCGGGGATTTGTTTGGTGTCCGCCTTGATATATGTCTCGTCGTCCATGACGAGACAGTCTGGCTTGACCAGCCACTCACGGTTGTCAGTCCGGTTTGGCGCCTTCCTGACCTTAAAAACACGTAGCCCAGCCCGCTTCATGGTCTGCTGGACGAATCACTTCGACGAATTGACCTTTTTGGCCACGTCTCGGGTGGAAAGGTTCGGGTTATTCTTAAAGTACTACCTTGTCTTCCGCGCCTTCTCTGGGTATTCCGTTTTCGGTTTTCGGCCGCTTCCGCCCGATGGTCTTTGTCTCCTGGAACATCTTCACAACGCGGGACACGGTGGAATGGTGGATTCCAAGCCTTTTGCCGATTTGCTGGCGTTGCTCTTCTTGTTTCGAATGCATCGTGAAAACTACTTGACAGATCGCGATAAAATTTTGCATACATAACACTCTAAACTAGTATTACCCAAAATTTCAATAATTTTTACCCCCGCGATAAAAAGTTACACCCAAAACAAAGTGTCGCATTTTTTTCGAGTCCAATCTTTAATATAGCAAACATAAAAACAAAACTCACAATTCTTTGTACTTCAGATCCTTTAAGTAAAATATCTGATATTATCATCCATGAACTGCCCTTAAAAAATTGAAGAGATCATTTTATAACTCATTTATCTAGGAAATTCTTCTAACTGAAACTATTGCACCATTCAAACCGGCATGAAAATCAAGCTACACCTGTTCACCTACCTGTCCCGACCGCAGGAGTGTTCATTATGTACATACAGTCAGTGGTAGTGCCGCATTACCTGTTGTTTACCTGTGCCACAGGTTGTTTGCGTGAGCTTTATCTTCCACTCACCAACACCAGTGCCGTCGATCGAAATCCACCTTTCGGCACATAAACGGCGATGACTGCTCGGGCTGTGACGATGATCGTACACTCGTACGTGCTCTGGTTGAATGCTATTTGGATAAGTTGTACTATATAGCAACTAACAGCCAGCCAGCCAGTGAAGAGAGAAACCCTTCTCTGCGCTTGGGCTCGGGAATGTATGTATCAATAGTATTGGTCCATCCCAACCGGAGGTGACTTCTATACAACATTAGAAGAATTTTTCATCTCCCGGAGTGATCAGCGCGGTCAATTATGCTGGGGTTAAAGTGAAGCTGAGGGTGAAGAATTCAGTTCAACATTTGCGAACCGACGAGTCGTGAGAATTACAGGAGGTTTTTTTTACATGTTTGAGATAAAAGTGGTCTACAGGAAGTGCAAGCAGAACTCGTTCCATTGCGGTTGTTTTGATATCTCAATTCGAAAGGTAGTGAGATAATGATGCGGTGATGAGTCATCGGTGGCTCTGCAGATATCGCTTGGAATTAAAAAAATTGAAACCCCGAGTGCTACGGAAATGCTCTTGTGGTAACATTTCCAACCTACTACATTGAATAAAAGAAACTAGTTCTATCGATCGGCTGCCCGTGCGGGAGCTGAAAAAGTGTGATTTCTGCTTTGCACAAGTAAGACGTAAAACAGTGACTTCGATGATGGTATCGAAAATTGTCTGGTGTGGTGCTTTGGCGGCGATACTGACCTTGCTGGCTGTTCCAGTAGCATCGGCACAAACTTCCTGTCATGACGATAAACCCTGCCCAGAGGACGAGTATTGTGACCAGCATAACTTTTCCTGTGCCCCGTGCAGTGACATTTGTGCCAATGTTATGACCCGGGTGGATTGCAGCAAAAAGTGTAAAGGTATGTTGCTAAAGAGAACTACTATATTCAGTACAGAGTATGCCTAGTTGGAATGGAGTTTCGATTCAAATTTCAGCCACTTATTGAATAGTATTGTATTCTGAAATGTTGTATCCCATATCTTTTAGTACTCAATTTTGAATATCTGTATTTTTATGTTCATTTAAAAAACAATATTGCCATTAAAATTGTATACGTAGGATTCATAAGAGCTCAGCAATATTTCACAACAAAATTCTGTGTGAGATTTGTCGCGTTGTTTGAAAATTTGAATCAAACGTAACTGTCTATAAATCAATTCCTATGTGTTGAGTGGGGTCAGTTGATCAGTTTTTAGAACATAGTTTTTTTTCTGTTATATTCGGCTGATAATAAATTACATTTAAATGTTGTGCTAGGTTTTAGCTGCCTTCAAACTGACCAATGTATATTAACATCCTTAAGATATTCTGTGTTCTTTGCATTGTTGTCAAATTAATCAGCTAGTTCCATAGCTAGGATAAGTTGGTCAGGATATGGTGCATGTTAGTTACGTAATGAGTCGATTGGTGGAGCAGTGAAGGTAATAAAGGATATGAATTTTTTAAATAAATGGATTAAATTTGGTTTCGTTTCGGTGATTACAAGTTCATAAGCAGATGATAAAATTAGCTATTGACAGCGTTTGGGTTTGCCACGTGTATTGATATAAACAATAAACGGCAATAATAAATACCTAGGTCATCTAGGTTCAAAAATTTGCATTACATCCCGATCAGGAACGTATAGCTTGATAACTGGCCTTGGTATTTAAGAGCTCAGATTGAAAGGTAAAATACCTGAGGATAATTGCAACGGAAAATCAGCAACAGAATAATACGAACCGAGACCAACGGCAACGACCTCAGCGAACAAGAAGGACTTACGATTGGAAACTCGGTACGTGGAACTGCCGATCTCTCAACTTTATTGGGAGCACTCGCATACTCGCCGACCTACTGAAGGACCGCGGGTTCGGCATCGTAGCGCTGCAGGAGGTATGTTGGACAGGATCCATGGTGCGAACGTTTAGAGGTAATCATACCATCTACCAGAGCTGCGGCAACACACGCGAGCTGGGAACAGCTTTCATCGTGATGGGTGATACGTAGAGTCGCGTGATCGGTGGCCGATCGACGAAGGAATGTGCATGTTGAGGGTCAAGGGCCGATTCTTCAACTTCAGCATAATCAACGTGCTCAGCCCTCACTCCGGAAGCACTGATGATGACAAGGACGCATTCTACGCGCAGCTCGAACGTGAGTACGACCGCTGCCCAAGCCATGGCACCAAGATCATCATAGGAGACCTTAACGCTCAGGTAGGTCAGGAGGAGGAATTCAGACCGACGATTGGAAAGTTCAGCGCCCACAAGCTGACGAACGAAAACGGCCTACGACTCATTGATTTTGCCGCCTCCAAGAACATGGCCATTCGTAGCACCTTTTTCCAACACAGCTTCCCTTATCGGTACACCTGGAGATTACCACAGCAGACGGAATCGCAAACCGACTACGTTCTGATTGACGGCCGGAACTTCTCCGACATTATCGAAGTCAGGACCTATCGTGGCGCTAACATCGACTCCGACCACTACTTTGTGATGGTCAAACTGCGCCCAAAACTTTCCGTCATCAACAATGTACGGAACCGGCGACCGCCACGGTACAACCTAGAGCAACTGAAGCAACCGGATGTCACCTCAGCATACGCGCAGAATCTCGAGGCAGCGTTGCCAGACGAGGGCGAGCTTGATGTGGCCCCTCTAGAGAACTGCTGGAGTACAGTAAAAGCAGCCATCAACGACGCAGCCGAGAGTATCATCGGGCACGTGGAACGGAATCGACGGAACGAATGGTTCGACGAGGAGTGCAGAGCGATTCTGGAGGAGAAGAATGCAGCGCGGGCGGTAATGCTGCAACAAGGAACCCGGCAGAACGTGGAACGTTATTAGCAGAAGCGGAAACAGCAGACCCGCGTCTTTTGGGAGGAAATGGAACTGCTGCGCCGTTCTCAAGAAACACGGAAGTTCTACCAGAAGCTCAACGCATCCCGCAACGGCCTCGTGCTGCGAACCGAAATCTGCAGGGATAAAGATGGGAGCCTCCTGACGGACGGACGTGAGGTGATCGAAAGGTGGAAGCAGCACTTTGATGAGCATCTGCATGGCATGGAGAATGTAGGCATGGGAGACCAAGGCAACGGAGGAAACGGTTACGTCAGTGCAGCAGAAGAAGGAAATGATCCAACTCCCACTCTGAGGGAAGTTGAGGATGCCATCCATCAGCTCAAAACCAACAAAGCAGCTGGTAAAGATGGTATCTCAGCTGAACTCATCAAGATGGGCCCAGCAAAGTTGGCCACCTGCTTGCAACGAATGATAGCCAGGATCTGGGAAACCGAACAGCTATCGGAGGAGTGGAAAGAAGGGGTTATCTACTCCATACATAAAAAAGACGATCATTTGGAATGAGAGAACTTCAGAGCGATCACAATTCTGAATGTCGTCTATAAAGTGCTATCATATTCCGTCGTCTATCACCTAAAATGAATGAGTTCGTGGGAAATTATCAAGCCGGCTTCATTGACGGACCAGGTCTTCACCGTAAGGCAAATCCTCCAGAAATGCCGTAAATACCAGGTCCCAACGCATCACCTGTCCATCGACTTCAAGGCGGCATACGACAGTATAGACCGCACAGAGCTATGGAAAATCATGGACGAAAACGGCTTTCCTGGTAAGCTGACCAGACTCATCAAAGCAACAATGGACGGTGTGCAAAACTGCCTACGGATTTCGGGTGAACTATCCAGTTCATTCGAATCTCATCGGGGACTGCGACAAGGTGACGGACTCTCATCCCTACTATTCAACATCGCTCTGGAAAGGGTAATGCGACGAGCCGGGCTCAACCGCCGGGGTACGATTTTCACGAAATCTGGTCAATTTGTGTGCTTTGCCGACGACATGGACATTATCGCAAGAACATTTGGAACGGTGGTAGAGCTGTTCACCCGCCTGAAACGCGAAGCAGTAACGGTCGGACTGGTGGTGAATGCGTCGAAAACAAAGTACATGCTGGTAGGCGAAACCGAACACGACCGGATCCGCCTAGGAAGTAATGTCACGATAGACGACGATACCTTCGAGGTGGTGGAGGAATTTGTCTACCTCCGATCCTTACTGACAGCTGACAACAATACGAGTCGTGAAATTCGAAGGCGCATCATCAGTGGAAGTCGTGCCTACTACGGGCTCCAGAAGAAACTGCGGTCTAAAAAGATTCACCCCCGCACCAAATGCACCATGTACAAAACGCAGTGGTCCTCTACGGACACGAGACATGGACCATGCACGAGGAGGACCTGTTTTCGAGCGACGTGTGCTAAGAATTCGGCGGTGTGTGGCGGCGAAGGATGAACCACGAGCTCGCTGCACTCTACGGCGAACCCAGCATCAAGAAGGTGGCCAAAGCCGGAAGGATACGGTGGGCAGGGCATGTTGCAAGAATGCCGGACAACAACAAAGTTGGTGTTCGCTACTGATCGAAGGTGGGCACAAGAAGGCGTGGAGCGCAGAGAGCACGATAGGCGGACCAGGTGGAGCGTGATCTGGCAAGCATCGGACGTGACCGAGGTTGGAGAGCGGCAGCCGCAAACCGAGTATTGTGGTGTATTGTTGATTATGTCTTATCCTAAATGCGATGGATCATCAGAACAGCGTTAGTTTTTTCAAGTATTGGGAAAAATGGACAATTTCTTTTTACATTTGACCTTCAATCCTATACGAGACAATCATCACCCGATTCTCGGGGCATTTTTAAACAAATAAAGTTCAAGTGAAAGTAACATTACTGGCGCCAATCTTCAGAACTTCATGGTATATGAGTTTATGCATGTAAATCGGGTAAAATGGACCACTTCCTGGCATCAGATCAAAGTTAAATTTGTTCCATTCAGTTCCCCAGCTTTCGTTTGCTAATTTACAGTGCAGTTAAGTTCAATACAGTTGCACCGAGTTGAATTTTTAGGTAATATTTCTAGTGTGCTTTCTGTGGTCAATTCTAAATGAGTACAAGGAAAACCCTGAGTGTGGAAAGAGTTAGCAAATCTACGAAAACACTGGAACCAGGGATTGTCAGCTGCGTGGCATGGTGTTGAGGTGCGTTAAATCGTTTTCAATTCGAGATGTGGCCAGAAGGAACAACTTTCAACCAGAGCGGAACCTCCTTGCCAGGGAAGGATACAAGTCATACAAAGCCAGTAGACATCCAAACCGGCACATGAAGCAGAATTCCGTGGCCAAAACGCGTGCAAGGCTCTGTTACGGCCGTGGTTTGACGAAACACAAGAGCTGCACTTTGATCGATGACGAAACATACGTCAAACTCGATTTTAAGCAGCTTCCCGGTCAACATTTTTACCTTCCGACTGGACGTGACTGGATGTGCCAGGAAGATTCAAGTTCCTGTTTGCCAACAAGTTCACGAAGAAGGCCACGATTTGGTAAGCAATTTGCAGGCTGTGGCCTGAGAACGAAACCATTCGTCACACCCTCGACGATAACAAACCAAGTTTACATCGAAGAATGCCTGAAAAGGCGTGTATTGCCGTTCATAGGCAAGCATAGGGATAAACTCATCTTTGAGCCTGATTTGGATATCTAGGACATCGAGCAAATGCGAGCAAAATGGAAGAAATGCGCTGATTCTGTGTCCGTTTTCACTGTGCTGGCGCTGATGGGCTCCATCAAGAGGAAGGTTCGAGATTTCGTTTGACCTGGAGAAATTTAACTATCTAATGCTGTATCGTTGCAGTTTTAATAAAAGTACTGTAGAGCAACCAATTATGGACTTTTTAAACTTATTGAATCACGGATTACAGGTCTTTTTGTGCATACCAATTTACTTTTAGGCAGCCTTTAGCTGATCTGTTACATGAATGTTTCTAATGGTTGCCTCTACCACAAAAGTTCAAGTCAGTGGACGCAGTGGTTCTACGCCCCAAAAAAAATGGTTGCCTGCCGAAGGTTATTTGTTTAATTCCAAGCCAAAGGAGGCGTAAACAACGAAATCGTTTGTAATCTTTCATGCGACATACAACAATGTTTGCAATCTTCCATACAACAGGCTAGATTCAGGCGTTACCTAGCTAAAATTAACATGAAGTTTCTCATTATTTTCTGCCAAATCTCGCATATCCTTTATGTGCATTAGATAACGTCGAAAATTCAATGTTGCTCTTTATCTGTGTTGGTTACGTATGAAGGAAAAGGCGAGGTAAGGAGTGTATCGAAAATAAGCTATCCACAAACTTTCTTTCAAATTATGTTGAAAACCGATATTTTGTTCATACAAAAAATTGATCCTTTATTGTACGTGGTTAAACTTGAACATAATGAAGACCGGATGAAATTTAAGTTATTCCTTCACGAATTTTCGAACTTTGGATCAAATGCTCTTCATCTAGTTCCGGACAAGTGTTGCATCGCATTTTTTGGACGCTTGAGCCCAATTTTTTTTGAACTCCAGCATGTTCCCAGCTGCCTTACCAGTCTTCTTGAAGACCCTCTTCACGATTGCCCATTAACGTTTGATGGGTCGAAGCTGAGGGCAATTTGGTGGATTGAAATTTTTCTCAACGAAATCTATACCCTTTTCCGCAAGCCAATTGAGAGTGGTTTTGGCATAGTGAGCCGACGCTAAATATGGCCAGAACAGTGGAGGTATAGTATGCTTCTTATATAAAGACAACAATCTCTTCTGGAGACACTCAGATCGATAGATTTCCGCATTTATAGTTCCGGCAGTGTAAAAAATGGTTGGCTTCAAACCACAGGAACATATTGCTTGCCATACCAGTACCTTTCGACCGAATTTCTCCACTTGAATCGACCTGTCCGCATCGCTCACATCCTCCCCAACGACGGCAGTAAAGTATTGTGGACCTGGAAGGGTTTTTGAGTCCTCCTTTACATAGGTCTCATCGTCCATCAAAACGCATGCATCCGGACGCTGCAAAAGACGCGAATACAATTTCCGGGCCCTTGTTACTGCTCGCTTCTTCTGTTCTGCACTTTGTTTCAAGATTTTCTGCTTCTTGTAGGTCTTCAGGTGGTTTCGCCTCTTGATACGCTGGATCATTCCGACACTCGTTCCTGCTTTTTTGGCCACGTATTGACATTGATTTGTTCTTCATGATTAGAGATACCACTTTTTGCTCCACTTTCGGGTTGAAAGGACCGGGTTTTCTGCCTCTTCCTGGTAGCTCATCCAAAGAATAGTGTTCCCCAAACTTATTAATGATGGTTTTAACACTTGCATGATGAATTCCAAACCGCTTCGCCAATTTTCGCATAGTAATACCCTTCTCACTTAGCCATGTGTCCAGAACCTTAATTTTCACTTCCTTTTCAATACGCGACATTTTGAAAACGCAGAATTTGAACCGCACAAACAAGTAAACAAAAAAAAACTGACAGTCAAACGCACAGCATGCAGTGTTCAGAGCATAAAAAACCATCACAAATACATGCGTACAACGCAAATGTATGTGGATAGCTTATATTCGATACACTCCTTAGATGGCGATCAAACATTTCAGTCAGAGCAAAGTGACAGCCTAAATGGAAATTACTTATCTTTCCTCTTATTTTCTAGTAAATAAATGCTATTGATTTTAAGTTCAAATTTTCGTGAGCGTAGCCTAGTGCTAAGAACGGGCCGATAAAATCCACGACATTGCCAGTAAGTCCGCTTACTTCAACAATTATGGGCAACAACCGCATTTGCAAGACAGTTCTGACATTCAACCAGACGCTCACTACTGGTTCAAAGAATCTCTCAAACAGCATAGCTTTCAATTAGTTAAAAACATAATACAAAACAGTTATCAATAGCTGTTTACGCGCGCGTAACTCAAACTTTTGTAGATTACATACTCAAGAGAGATACTAAAGGGTGTCCACGATGAAATTGCCACACTATGAAATTGCTCTAACTTTTTAACCGTTGCGTAGAATTTAATGAAAATTTGAGTGGATTTAGTTCATAGTGCATTATTTACATCCTGCAAGTTTTAAAGTCCTGTGATCAAAACTCGCGGAAATTGAGTCAAAAGAACAGCTCGTGCGTGATAAAATCTTGCGCATTCATCACGAGAACAAGGATCTCTCGCATCGTTCCATCGCTAAAACGTTGAGAATCGCGAGTGATTAAGCGGTTTGAGGAACGGTTGACCACCGATCGGAAGCCCAGAAGTGAAGGAAAAAGTATTCCGTACAACACCAAAAATCACAACCGCGTAGTTGGGGCCTTCAACCGAAATCCGAACGCCTCCGTTCGGGATGTGGCTAAGAAGCTGCACCTAAGCCGAAGTTTTGTCCAGAAGGCCAAAACTAAGGCTGGGCTTCGAACGTTCAAGGTACAAAAGGCCCCTAATCGCGACGAGAAGCAGAACAAGTCCGCCAAAACCCGTGCCAGGAAGTTGTACCTCAACATGCTGACGAAAGTTGAATGCTGCATCATGGACGACGAAACATATGTGAAGGCCGACTTCAAACAGATCCCCGGCAACCTGTTATTCACGGCCAAGGATAAGTTCAGCGTTCCGGAGCATGTCCGCACTCAGAAGATGTCCAAATTTGCGAAGAAATTCCTGGTTTGGCAAGCCATTTGCACGCGCGGGAAGCGGAGTGCACCTTTCGTGACCCAGGACACGATGAACGGACAGGTGTACATAAAAGAGTGCCTCCAGAAGCGGCTGCTTCCTCTCCTGAAGGCCCACAACGTCCCAACAATCTTCTGGCCGGATTTGGCCTCATGACACTACTCCAAGGACGTGCTGAAGTGGTATGCGGACAATAAGGTCAATTTCGTGCCGAAAATGTTCAACCCTCCCAACACTCCGGAGCTCCGCCCCATCGAGAAGTACTGGGCGATTATGAAGCAGCACCTTCTTAAACGATCTAAGATAGTGAAGACAGTCGAGGAACTGAAGAAAGTATGGGTTTACATGCAAAAAAACGGTTGATTCACAGGTTGTGCAGAATCTTATGGCCGGGGTTAAGGCCAAGGTGCGGGCATTTGCGTATGGACTGTAAATAAAATACGAATAAAATGGTAAAATGAAGTTTAATAGTTATTTCTCAATCCCTGAAAATTTGATGGCAATCGGATGAAAACTCGAATTTTGCGAATCAATTTTGTGTGTGGCAATTTCATCGTGGACACCCTTTATTTTAATGTTTTATATCTTAATTAATGAGTTTTTTCAAAAAATTTTTTTTAATTATTACATCGTCTAAATTAAAAACACTACACTTTTTGGAAGAACCAGGATGGTATAAAACGAATCTACCTTCAAAAGTAACGTAATCCATTGACCACACTGAAATGAAATTGATACCTCATCCTTAACTGCGGTCAGGCAAAATTCATTACCGTATCACAGCAACATAGTTGCAATCGCTTACATGCCTTGCAAATAATGCGAATCATGCGATAGCAGATTTCCAAAACCGAACATATGCCGCTCGATGTCACACAGTCCTCGCAATATTGCTGTTGTTACCCTACTGATAACGGTTCACTGTCCTGTCGGATGTCTCGCTAATTTCAATCCCCTATCAGTTGGTCCCGAGCGTTGCTGAAGATGACTTCGAAGGCCTGCGCTGTGCTGCTGCTGATCGTCATACTCTGTGTGACTACGAATACGGTCAGTACCTCCAAGGTCCTGTTCTTGATACCTTTCCCCGGTTCGAGCCATTGGCTCATGTTCAAACACTTCATACGGGAGCTGACCCTGAGAGGACACGAAGTTACAGCTGTCACAAGTTACAAGTTCGACGAAGCAATCGACAACTACTCTGAAGTGCTGATTGATCCGAGCTATCCGATTCTTGAGAAATGTGAGAATTTGTGTTTATTTAAAATTAAGAATAGTGAATAAAGGCATATTTTTTCAGTTCCGATTTCAGCAATTTATAGCTCTCAGGACTACCAAAATGATTTCAAAAACCTATTACTGTACTGGCGTCTTGGACTGGAAACGAGCCGGTACGCTTTGGAGAGCAAAAATGTTCAAAAGTTCATCAAACGACAAGACCTTCACTTCGATCTCATAGTCTGCGAACAATTCTTCCAGGAAAGTTTCCTCATGTTTGCCCACAATTTCAAGGCGCCGATCATAACCATCAGCACGATCGGCTATTCAGACTACATGGACCGAGCAATGGGACTGCTAACCCCGTGGACTTTCGTTCCTCACATGCTGCTCGACTACGAAGATCAGATGAACTTCTTCCAGCGATCGTACAACGCTCTTCTCTCCACTGTCGATTACATCGGACGAGAATTTCATTACCTTCCGCAGCAGGATAAACTCGCGAAGGAAATATTCAGTGATCTTGGTCCCCTTCCAACCGTTCAATCATTGGAGAAATCTATCTCAGTGATATTGGTCAACAGCCATCCAACACTAGCTAAACCTCGTCCGACAATGGTCGGACTTGTGAACATTGCCGGTGCTCACATCAAACCATCGAAACCCCTACCGGAAGATCTACAACGGTTTATGGATGAGGCCAAGCATGGAGTTATTTACTTTTCTCTTGGAGCGTATCTGCAAAGCTCTCAAATGCCCACGGAGAAACGATCTATTCTGCTAAACGTGTTTGCAAAACTCAAACAACGGGTGATTTGGAAGTTCGAAACCGATGATCTTACCGACATTCCAGACAATGTAATGATCCGCAAGTGGGCTCCCCAGAATGACATCCTGGCTCATGGAAATGTAGTTCTATTCATTTCACATGGTGGTTTGTTCGGGACATTCGAATCGATGCACCATGGAGTACCTACATTGTTCATACCGTTTTTCGCCGATCAACCGAGGAATGCAGCGCGAGGAGTTCGAAGCGGTTATGCTCGACAGCTGCCATTCAAGGATATCAGTGAGGATTCGTTTCTGGAGAACATTCTGGAGCTGGTTCAGAACAGAAGATATTTGGAGAAAGCGAAGGTAATTTCCGCATTATTTCGTGATCGGCAGATGGATCCGTTGAACGAATCGATCTACTGGATGGAGTACGTCATGCGCCACAAAGGAGCGAAGCATATGAAGTCCAACGCCGTGAAACTTTCGACAATCCAATATTTGATGCTGGATGTGGTTGGTGTTGTGGGGGTTGGCGTTGGGATGCTTGTGGTTCTGCTCAACGTTTTCTGTTTTAGGAAGCTTGGAGTTAAGCGAGAAAAGCAGAAGAAAAACTGAATTTTGATTGTCGTTGAATAATGAATTTGACACATGTTTTGTTTGTTTCATTATCTATTTGTCTCCAATTCACTGAAGAGAAATATTCTATGCGATGAATAATATTTTGTAAACAAAGAATCAAACGTCATTTTATCAAAAATCTCAATTCACTTTTGTTGGATTACATTGTCTTATTTTGATATTTTATCATTTTATATGGATGGGATGAAGTTCTGCCAAAACAAACAATTGATTCTTTGTTTCCTACACGCTAAGATCAGTTTACCCAAATATGGGTGAAGAATACTCATAATTGCGAAAACTTTACATACTCATTCATGGGTGTATTACTACTTACCCATATTTGAGTATTTTTTCCCATACAAATTTACTCAAATATGGGTAAAGTCAACTTCACCCATAAATGAGTATGTGCACTTTTTTGCGATTATGGGTAAACTGAGCTTAGCGTGAGCGCCTTTGTAGTTTCAAAAAACCAAATAGCGACATTAGATGGATAGCTATTATTGTCAATTATAGTCTCTTTTTACGACTATTGTCACACAATAAGTCTAATCAATAGAAACCAAATTCAAATTCATGAGGAATACGAATCTTAAGGTTGAAACGGTCTAAAATTGGTCAAAAATAAGCACCGCATGACTTGAATCACGATTAACGGATTTGGTTTTTTGGTTATCTACTAAAGTACTACTAAGTGGTTAAGTTTTGACATCATTGGTTTATTGAACCTCTTCTCCCAACCCAAATATCCGCACCTTTGCCTTGACCCCTCTCATCAAATTTTGGGCAATGATAGGACCGACTTGCTTACTTACTTTTAACCACATTTTCTTTAGTTCAAGTTCATTTTCTATCAGTTTTGGAGTTTTAACGAGCTTTGCCTTCATGATTGCCCAAAATTTTTCAATTGGGCGAAGTTCCGGAGTGTTTGGAGGGTTGACGTCTTTTGGTACAAAAACTACATTATTATCTTTGTACCAGTCTAAGACGGGCTGGGCATAGTGGCAAGATGCCAAATCCGGCCAAAACATTCTCGGGCCATCGTGAGATCTCAAGAAGGGCAGAAGTCGTTTTTGGAGGCATTCGTCCTTGTAGATTTGTCCGTTGACGGTCGCAGAGGTGATGAAGGGCTGACTCATTTTGCCACATCTGCAGATCGCTTGCCAGACAAGGAATTTTTTTGGTGAATTTTGACAGTTTCTTCTTCTGTACACTCTCCGGAACGGCCAACTTAGAGGTGGCGACGTAGTGTTCCTGTCCTGGCATTTCTTTGGTGTCGGCTTTAGTGTAGGTCTCATCGTACATCGCAATGCAGAACGGTTTTGTGAACCACTCCCTGTACAGTTTTCTTGCACGAGTTTTGGCCACCGAGTTCTGTTTATCGCTCCGGTTCGGTGCCTTCTGGACCTTGTACACATGTAATCCAGAACGTTTCATTGTTTTCTGCACAAAACAAACTGAAACTTTCGCCTTTTTTGCAACATCCCTGATCGAAATGTTGGGATAACGCTTAAATTGGTTCAATACCATCCTGGCCTTCTCCGGATTTGATGTGCCACGTTTTTTTGCCACTGCCATTTTTTCGCTTGGTTGTCTTACGGTCCTTGAACGTTTTGATCACATGAGATACGGTTGAATGTGCGATTCCGAGCTGTTTTCCGATCCATCGATGAGAAGCGTTTGGGTTTTCGAAGTGAGTGCCCAAAATTTGTTGGCGCACTATTTCTTCATTCGAAACCATCACTGAAATCACTCGACCGATTTTCACGAAACTTAATACAGAATTGACACAACACAATGAAATCTATTCAGTTAAAATTTCAATAATTTTTACCCACACGCTAAAAAGTTTCGAACAATTGCGTGTGTCCAAATTTCATCGAATGCAGTCTTTAAGCATAATTGTCCTATGAATACACGGTAAGCGGTAGTTCCGATCAGTGTTAAAATATGAGTGTAATTTTAGATAGGTTAATCGGCGATATGTTTGCACATTTTACTTTTAGAGTGTATTCATATGTCAACACGGCTTGTGAGTTTGTTTTGAATATTTATTTGTTCGAGACTCGTGCTAATCATGGCCGCGAAAAGGGAGCTCGTCATAAGCCTGCTTTTGAAACATTTTACACCGTGTAAAGGGTGTTTCGATCAAAATTTGGTCGACCTAAACTTGACGCATTTCCTTTCACCGTGCATTAAAAAACTGTGCTTACCCTTCATTTTGAAGATGTGTGCGTGTAGCATCATGCCTCAATTTTGATTTTAAGATTAACACTTCAGTTATCAAAATGTCGTCGAAGGAAGACAAGCAACGTATTAAAATTCTGCAAGTGCATGGCAAAATTCCCAACTACTATCACGCCAAGTTGCCAAAATGGTTGAATGTGGCTAAATCAACTGTAACCAACGTATTTAAAGTGTTTGGTGAACATTTGTCGACAGCCAGGAAAGCTTGATCGGGGGGAAATCGAAAGCCGGATGCCACAGCGACGACAAAAAGAGTTACCCGCTGTTTCGAGCGGAACCACAACCTCTCCGTCTGAGATGTCGCAAAGAAGCTGCGAATGCCGCGGATAGATCTAAACAACGAGCTGGACTGGAGGCTTACAAGAAAGTGGTGACTCCAAATCGCGACGATAAACAAAACACGTCAGCCAAAGCACGATCGCGAAAGATGTCCGCGACGACGCTGACGAAGTTTGATTGAGTGGTACAGAACGATGAAACTTACGGCAAGGCACAGCTTCCCAGGACAGGAATTATGTACGGCAACTGGACAGAGAAAGGTGGCAAATATTTTCAAGCACATTAAACTATCAAAGTTCGCGAAGAAATATCTGGTGTGGCAGGCCATCTGTACCTGTGACTTGACGAGCAACGTTTACATTGCGACCGGAACCGTCTACCAGGAAATTTATCGGAGTGAGTGCCTACAAAAACGTCTACTGCCTTTCCTGAAGCGACAGAATTGTTCCGTTCTATTTTGGCCGGATTTGGCATCTTGCCATTACGAAAAAAGTCCATGGAGTGATATGCTGCCTACAACGTTCAAGTGGTGCCCAAGGACAAGAACCCTCCCAACACGCCAGAGCTTCGCCCAATCGAACAATATTGGGCCATCGACAAGCGAAACCTTAAGAAGACTCAAAAAGCTGTTGTGAGCGAGAAACAGTTCAAGGCAAACAACCGTTCCGCGGCGAATAAAGTGTACAAAGGACTGTACAAAATCTTCTGGCAGGTGTTAAACGAAAGACCCGGCAATTCGCATTCGGTAAAAAGGAAGATTAGCTAAAAATTTCTCCTGTTCTCTGCATTAACTGAACTTTAAGAAGACAAATAATTTGACTTATTAATAAAAACTTTTAAAGACTCACACATATCACTGTTTGACCAAATTTTGACCGGAAAATCTTTTACAATTCAAAAGAAATTGAAACCTATTCGAAATAAACAAAAGACCTTTCTTACCATCAAACGTTACAAAGAAACCGGTTCTTGAAAAATATTTCCCTAAGCTGGCAGTCAACGCACTGTCAGATGTGAAATTATGTATTTGGATCAACCTATGTTGCAACTTCCTACTTGAACACCACAGCCAGCAAAATGATCGATTGTATGTAGCACATCTTTCTGATATTCTTCGTGATAAACTAGCTCTTCAAAGGTTCTAGAATGTTTCAAAGGTGATGGTTTGGGGATTTTCTTCAAAACTTTGAAGGTTCCATTGCTGTTTAGTGAACTTTATGTTAAAATGAACATTATTACATCGATAATGTTTTGAGAAACAATTTGCTTCCCTTTGTCAAGAAACACTACAAGATTGCACCATACTGTGTTCAACAAGCTTCTGAACCGTCCCACCAGGCTACAGGAAAGCTACACAGGATTGGTGTGATGATAACTTCCCGGATTTTAATTCGTCGAATGAATACCCTTTCCCCTGACTTGAATCCTTTCGACTTCTATGCATGCGGCTACAATGTGGGCATATTACCAACGGAATTTCCAACAACAGCTGGCAATTAAGACAAAGGGAGAAAGATTTGCACTGAACTAAATTTAGACCAATGTAAAAGATGTACCAAACAGAGAGTACATTGAAAAAAATTTTCTCAATTTTTTTCGACCACAGACTTCACTGACAGGAATTTCCACTCACCTTGTACAGGCATCCAATAGAACATGATATGTTTATTCATAAGTACACTAAGTTTTTTTTTACACGGGGGATACGTACCGTGTAAAAAAAAACCGTGCAAAAAAAAACCGCGTAAATTCCGGAATCCGTGCAAAAATAAACCGTGCTAATTCCGAAATCCGTATAAAACAAAAACTGCAATAACATGAGAAGTCTTTTTGCAATAAAAAACACTCAGAAGATTTTGTGATCACTGGAATGGGTAGCCAAGAGGCAAACGAGGGCCCCAGGGCTAGAAGACAAAATAGGACCGGAGTGAACGTGTGTGGGGATAAGTGGGGATAAGTGAGCATTTTCAACTTGTTCTATCTCGTGATACTGATGAGATGGAAAGTTATAGTCTTCAACAAAGTTGTTCAGAAGGTCAAAGGCATTCGAAGAGTGATCCTTTTTGTTTGAAATTTCCTCGCTACGTGGCGCTAGTGAGCATGCAAAATTGAACATTTTCATCTTATTCTATTTTGTAATTCCGATAAACTAGAAAGTTCTAGTCTTGGGCAAAGTTGTTCAGAAGGTCAAAGACATTCGAAAAATGATCCATTTTGTTTGGAATTCCACCGCTATGTGGCACTAGTAAGCATGCGAAACTGAACATTTTCAACTTGTTCTATCTCGTGATTCTGATACGATGGAAAGATCTAGTCTTCGGCAAAGTTGTTCAGAAAGTCAAGGACATTCATAAGATGAACTGTTCTGTTCGGAATTCCCCCGCTACGTGGCGCTAGTGAGCAAACAAAACTAAACATTTTCAATTTGTTTTATTTCGTGATACAAAGTTCTAGTTTTCAGCAAAGTTGTTCAGAAGGTTAAGGGCATTCAACAGATGGGCCACTCTGTTTGGAATTCCACCACTACGTGGTCTAATGAGTATGCAAAATTGAGCATTTTCAACATGTTCTATGGCATGATTTTGATAAGACAGAAAGTTTTAGCCTTGGGCAAAGTTGTTCAGAAGGTCAAGAGCATTCGAAAGATCAACCATTTTGTTTGTAATTCCACCACTACTTGGCGCTAGTAGGCATACAAAATTGAGCATTTTAAAATTGTTCTACTTGTTCTGTGTGGGGATAAGTGTTTATATGTGTATTTGTGAGTAAAAGTGTATGTATGTATGGTCGTAAGTGTATGTATGTGTGTGTGCGCGTGTTTTAAACGGTGTATGTGTTTATGTGTAGGTGCGTATGGATAAACGTGAGAGTGAGGGCATGTGTGTATGATTTTAAATGTGTTTATGTGAGTGTATGTGTGAATGTGCAAGTGTGTTTGTGTGTATGTAGTAATGTGCTTTAATAAGTATGTTTATATGTATCTGTATATGTGTATGTATGCATGTATGCGTGTATGTGTGAATGCGTGTATGTGAGAATATACGTATGCATTTTGGTATGTACATATGCGCCAATATATATAAGCACACATGCATACATATACAGAACAGCAGTGTGATTCGATCCTTTGAGGCTTTGAACTCAGATGCCGAACGTTCGGTTGAAGCTATGTAACTTCTATAAGGCATCTTTTTTCAAAATAGACCAGTTTCATCGGCATTGAACTCTTGGTCTGCATGGTATGCACCACCCTCAATAATTTTAATCAATTTTGATAGGTACTCAATAGCGCAGCTATATCGGCTGATGCGCATTCTCCTTTGATTCTAACCTCGTTGTTTTAATGTATGAACCGACATAATCATCCCTTGCTTGCAGTAAACTCAACCTTTTTATCTATTATAAAACGAAACGTGTAATGTTTGCTTAATTTTATATATCAAGTGCTAAACTGAATCCTTTTACATTTAGTATTTGAATGTGAGGCCAAATTTTGGATAACAAATTTGAACAACTTTACCGAAGACTTAAACTTTCCATCTTATCACAATCGCAAGATAGAACAAGTTGAAAATGCTCAATTTTTCAATCTCACTAGCGGGGGAACTCCGAACAGAACGGTCCATCCGTTAAATGCTCTGTTGTTGTTTTTTACACGGATTCCGGAATTAACAAGGTTTTTTTTTCACACGGATTTCGGAATTAGCACATTTTTTTAAACGGGTTTGAAAAAACCGTGCAAAAGAAACCGCGTTAATTCTGAAATCCGTGCAAAACAAGCCGTGTAAGAAAAACCGTGCAAAAAACACCGTGTAAAAAAAACCTTAGAAGCCAGAAGCAATGGTGTGGCAGATTCAACCGAGCAATCACAGGAAGCTACTGTAGGTGGTCATTGGGGGACTCTTTCCAGACTCCTGGAAGCACCAGAATCTAGTATTGCTGCCAAAGACAGGGAAGCTACTGGGTGTTCCATCGGCATACCGCCTGAAATGTAGAGAGTGATCTTCAGAACGTTGTCATAGTACACGGAGGGAATAGACGGCCTGTCTAACAATCAGTTTGGCTTCCGTAAAGGCCATGAGTACTAGGAGTACTAAGAGCTACCTTGGCAAGCTTGAGAGTACGCAGAGGTTAATGTGCCTTAGAATTGTCTGCATCTTAACGGGGATGATGTCCATTGGCATCCTCACAAAAGAGGACGTAGAGTATTTCAACCAATAAGGCACAATAAGGGTGGCTCATTTAGTATTGGAACAAACATTTTAGATTCTTACAGCGACCTTAGCGGTTGGATTTGTAAACTGTGACATCTTATGTGTTTCCTATAACAATAACAACATCAGAAGTTGTTTTTCGCGATGCAGTTCGAACGTGTTTCAGAGAAATACAAAATGGAAGAAGCAAGAAGAAAAATAATTGTGCGCAATCATTTGGGAAACCCTTCGTGGTCTGGGCCAAAACTTGCTAAAGTGTTGGGATTTCCCCGAAATACCATATGTCGTGTTTTGAAAAGGTGCAGAGAAACTTTGTCGGCGGATCGCAAGCCTCAAAGCAAGCGTCAAGCGGGTACTCTCAACCGCCAACTGCGGAACAAAGCCATCAAGAACATTAAGGCAAACCCCAAAATCACAGACCCAGATTTGGTCGAAAAGTTTCGCCCCGCACGCAGTACCGTTCAACGGATTCGTCTCCGGGAAGGCTTCAAGTCATACCGTGCCTGTAGAAAACCAAACAGGGATCAAAAGCAGAACAATGTGGCCAGAATTCGTGCCAGAAAACTGTATGATCAGGTACTGACCAAATTCAACGGCTGTCTCCTCATGGATGACGAAACCTACGTAAAGGCCAATTTCAAACAGCTACCGGGACAAACATTTTACCAGGCTACGGCTCGGGGAGATGTTCCTGCCAAACGGTGATTTGTCAAGGCATCTGTAGGAAGACCAAGTTTTTCATCATTGATAAGACATTTAATCCAGAGCTGTACAGAACGGAATGTCTCCAAAAGCTAATATTGCCATTCATCAGATCCCACAATGAACCTGTCATGTTTTGGCCAGATCTTACTACAGTGGTATGAAACCAACGGGATTCACTTTATACCGAAAGAACTCAATCCACCAAACTGTCCCCAGCTCAGACCGATGGAGAGATTTTGGGCTATTGTGAAGAGGAAGCTAAAGGTGAATGGCAATGTCGTTAAAATCATCAATGAATTGAGAACCAAGTGGAATAAGATCGCCAAAACAATGGATGAGAATAATGTGCGCCGGTTGATGAAACGTATTCCGGGAAAAGTCCGCAAATTCGAATCGCGATGATTAATTTTTGTTTTTTATTTTCTTTCTAAACTTCATATAAAATCGAACATTTTAGTTAAAGTTTAGAAATATGCGCAAAAGTCTATGTTCCAATTCTAACTAGGCCTCACCTTGTGTACTCAAAATTTATTCGTCTTTTATTTGTGAAATTGAAGGTATGGCTTTAGGCTTACGGTAATTATCGACTGGATTATGGCGATGCTAAGAGACCGAAAAATTTATGCTGACCTTGGAGGTGTGCAATTAACTATTAGATCGACTAAGGGTTGTCCTCGAAGAGGATTGCTATCACCCTTTTTGTGGTCCTTAGTAGTAGACGAACTCCTTAAAAGACTAGCAGAGCTAGGGTACGAGGTGATTGGTTTTGCTGACGACTTAGCTATAATAGTTCGTGGGAAGTGTGATGACACGATATCTAGTCGGTTACAAACTGCTCTCAATATAACTGTAAAATGGTGTAGAATAGAAGGTTTAAATGTAAACCCTTCTAAAACTGTTATAGTACACTCAGTAGCAAAAAAATGCCGAGCAAAATTTTGCTTCCAAAATACGCGTTGTTCAACCTTCTATAACTTTGCTAATTATCAATATATTTGGCTGAAATTTTGACAACACTATAACTAATGTGAACACCTTATGTGACCAAAATTTTATGTTGATAAAGTTTATAAATTTGAAGTTATCATAACATATGTGAAAAATGTCAATTTTGACATACCAATTTCAAAAATCCGTATTTCCGGCATTAGTTATAGTGTTGTCAAAATTTCAGCCAAATATATTGATAGTTGACAAAGTTACAGAAGGTTGAACAACGCGTATTTTGGAAGCAAAATTTTGCTCGGCTTTTTTTTGCTACTGAGTGTACCTTTTACCAAAAGGAGAAAGCTAAATTTAAAACTGCCTACTCTCAATGGAGTTCAAGTTCAGTTTGTGGAAGAAGTTAAATACCTTGGTGTTACTTTGGATATGAAACTGAATTGGAACTCCCATCTTGACAAGGTAATCACTAAGGGTACAAATGCCTTAAGGGTATGTAGCAAAGCAATGAGTTAAACATGGGGACTTCGATCAAAAGCCGTCCTTTTGATTTATTCTGCAATAGTTCTTCCGTAAATTACATATGCTTCGCTTGTATGGTGGCCTAAACTTAATGAGGTAACCACACAAGCGAAGCTAAGTGAACTACAGGGACTTGCCTATGTATTAATAACTGGTGCAATGATAAGTACACCATCTGTTGCTTTGGATGCCCTTCTTAACATACCTATTACCTTTACACCAATTTGTAATGCAGCAGGCAGTGAAAAAAGCCCTGCAATTCAAACGATATAACTAGATTTTAGATGGTGATTTGGTAGGATATTTAAATTACCTTAAGAATTTCAAGCTAAACTCAGATGTAATTAAAATAGAAGATTGGATGACAACGAAGACAAACTACGACGTTCCTTTCGAAGTGGTTAAATCTAGCCTATGTATGGCCGTTTGATGGGCGTAGTTTGCGCCCAGGTTCCATTGTGTTCTACTCGGATTGGTCGAAAATAGGAGAAAATACTGAAGCCGGGGTTTATGTCCCTGGAATCAGGAAAATTATACCAAAGGGACATAGTCCCACGGTATTTCAAACAGAAATTCATGCCATTATTGAATGTGTGAATATTTGTTTAACAAAAAACTTAGTCCGTGCTTTAACCTACCCCGCAGTGGGATGTTAGGCAAAAATGTCGTTGGTTCGAGTACCACTGTACACATGCCCTTTTCGCTCAATTTTCCTAAAACATCTGCTATGTTTCCGAGCCTGCCGCACACTAGCGGAACTATCAAAAACTTTCTCTTCATATCTTTCAATTCTAGCCAAAAACATTGTTGTTCACTCTTGGTGCCTCATGGTGATGAGCGAACATCTCCTTCAACATCAAAAAAATTCCGATTTGCAAAGATCTGCATTTTTTCCAATAGTCAAGCAGCTCTCAATGCACTTAAAGCTTTCACATGTAAATCGAAGCTAGTGTGGGAATGCATTCTTTCTTTAATACAATTGGCCAGTAGGAACGAAGTTACTTTATACTGGGTGCTCGGCCATTGTGGCATTGAAGGAAATGAAAAAGCTGACAGCCTAGCAAGAGAAGGTACAGCATCAAATTTAATTGGTCCGGAACCATTTTGTGGAGTCCCAGAGTGTGCTCTCAGGGCTTAAATAAAAATTTGGAAATGTCCATGGTAGAATCAATTTTGAACGCTACGGATACATGCAGACAAACCAAGAGATTTATAAGACCAAACGCAGTAAAAGCCCGGATCTTGCGAAATCTTAGTAAAAAGACCTTCTGGTAATTACTGGTCTGTTGACTGGTCACTACCCGTATAGATATCACCTAATTAAAATTGAAAGAATTCATTCTGCAGAACATGTACTCTGCAGCTGATGAGCACTATTCAATCAAAGTTTGTTAACATTTGGAAATAGATAACTAGAGCCCCTTGAAATTTGTCAAAGCGTCAGAAACGAGAAGAAAAATTAGTATTTTCCATTTAATTTCAATTACCTTCATTGCGTTTTTTGACAGATACGCGTATTTCGTTTACAATCTGCAGACTTCTTCAGTGTCATACACTAATAAGTCGAGATAAAGGTAGTTGAAATTAAATGGAAAATACTAATTTTTCTTTTCATTTCTAGTTAGATTGATAATAAAGGGTGTCCACAGTCACATTGCATCACTTTGAACTCGACTTCAAAAACAAGTCTTTCAACCGATTGTCATGAAATATTCAGAGAATTAAATACAATGAATAATATTGGCTTAGGTATTTTTATTTCACTGTATTTATTTACCAAATCCAAAAGCCCGAACGTTCTTCTTAGTACCACGTATAAGATTTTGTACAACGCTTAAAGCGAATTTTTTTTCCGCTTTCAACCATGACTTCAACATTTCCTGTTCTGTAGTGAGAACTTGAGGATGCTTACGAAGTTCGTGCTTCATTATAGCCCAATATCTTTCAATTGACCACAACTCTGGAGAGTTTAGGGGACTAAGATATTTCGGCACGAAATTGACACCGTTCGTCTTGTACCACTCCAGAACATCCTTGGAGTAGTGACAAGAGGCTAGGTTCGGCCAAAAAATTATAGGAACGTTGTGTGTTTTGAGAAACAGAAGCAGTAGTTTTTTCAGGCATTCATTCATGTATAATTTACCATTTAAAGCTGAAGTTGTTACGAAAGTTGTTACCACGCGAACAAATTCCCTGCCAAATCATGAATTTCTGGGGAACTTTGACACTTGCTGTTTCCTGAGAGACTCTGGAACGTTGAACTTGTCTTTGTGGTGTGGTTTCGTCAAGATTTGTGTGTACAGCTTACGTGCACGTGATTTAGCTGTCTTATTCAGTTTGAATTTTGAATGAACGGAGCCCGACTCGTTTCTTGGCTTTCTGCAGGAAACTTTTGGTCAAGTGCAGCTTTTTTGCGACATCCCGAACGGAACAGTTGGGCTTGCGTTTAAAGGCAGCAACCAATCGCTTGTGATTCTTCACACAGTACAGAACACTTTTTCTACCACTCACTTTCTTCCGATCGACAGTTAAGCGTTCCCCGAAACGTTATATGACACGAGACACTGTAGACTGGTGAATTTTCAACATCTTTCCGATGGCTCGTTGCGAAAGTTCGAAACTATGACACATGTCACAATGAAATACACGCTGAGGTCATTTCACCTAAAATTTCGTTGAAATCAACCCAAAGGGTGAAATGTTACAGCCTATTGAAAGTGATGCAATTTAACTGTGGACACCCTTTAAGTTGTCTAAAAGTAAATTTGTGTATATCCCGCCAGTATTACACCAGAAATTATTGCCTTGATATAATCGTTCTGCGACGTGGAGGTAAAATAAACGAGTAGAATATATACAGGCGATAGACAAAATGATTGGGACAGGCAAATTTTTGACCAACTTTTTGGTGCTCTAACAACGTGAAATATTATCCGATTTAAGTTCGTCAAAGAGCATTAAACTGGGAAATTAATGTTATTTTATATCTCGGTAAAATAACCACCCCCCAACCCCCCCTGGATTTTGTACAAGATGCCGTTGTCAAACATTTTATTTAGTAAACATTACACAAATCGCCCTTAAATTGACCTAGATATGGTCCTGATAAAGGGTTTTGGGTGCGGTTAACTCCGTATTTTATTCAAAACACGCCATATGACAGCTCTTTCTTCTTGGTTTTTCATCACAAATCTGATTATAAACATTAAGTGCTTCCTTGACAATATTGACCACTCCAGGAACCATCGGCCCGTCCCCGAGGGAATCTGTAGTAGAGACTAGTTAGGTATTTATCCCAAAACATGCCGTGCGGCAGCTCTATCTTCATGATTTTTCATAAATATGATTTTGATAGACTTGAGAAAGCACGTGGCTACATTGGCCACTCCCGAAACATTTTTGGGGGAACCTGTAGTACAGATCAATAACGATTTTACCACAAAATATGGACTATAAGACTCACTGTCTAGTCTGATCCAGCTTCTTGGTACCTCTGAGGATCAATCATTTGATTGCGTACAGGGAAGAGTGGGTTTTATATTTTTTCCTGGAATGGAGTTGGTGGAGGGAGACATTTGTTTTTAATCAGTTCGTTTATTTGTTAGGCTCAGGCGTGTGTAACACTTTGCGGAACCGATATTCAATATTGAAATAAATAATGTTTTATTTTTCGATTTTAGTAAAAGTTGGTCACGTTATCGTGTAGAAGAGGTTAAGCAGGTAACTTATTTCAGTTGCTGTTCATGGTGGCGACATATTCGAAATCCTATGTCCCTGTAGTCCCTTTCAGGAATTAAGCCGCAGATGGGTGACCACAGCTTGGTGGACAGGTACAAGTAGCACGGAAACAAAAGGATAATATAACACAATGGCACTATGGACACAATGGCATGGAACTTACTAGAGTGGACGGAAGGGGGTTGATCACGTTACACTCTTAGATCAGTCAAATGAAGGAATTCGTAAATCGCTTGCATATGCATTCCCAAAACATCTCTTACCTCGCGGAAGGGTTGTTTACCTCGGACCACTGGGGTATCCAATAGTCGTGCTCTGGAGGCATCATTATCCGGGCAGTTCCAAACTGCGTGATCGATGTCATCAGAACCGGTTCCGCACCTACATATATTGCTAACGACGAGGTTAATTCTATAGACATGGGCGTCTAGCGAGTAGTGGTTGGACATAAGTCTTGACATCACACGAATAAAACTCGTACTTACATCCAGACCTTTGAACCACAATCTCGACGAAACGTTTGAAATAATGGAATGCAACCACCGCCCAAGAGAATTACTTGTCCAATCGTTTTGCCAGCTTTGAAGAGAACTCTGACTTACTAATGGGGAAAATTCATCATGTGAAATTTTCTTTTAAAAATCTCGCCTACTTGTGCGCCCACCCGACCAAATGGAGAAAACAAAATTATATCAAGTTTTGTTATCCAGTTACGCTGTTTTTCTAACAGAGGTTGTTAGGATTTAGATCGCGGATGTAGTTAAAATAACAGAAATTGTGACAAAAAATCCTCAAGAGATAACAGAATTATAGCAAACTATGATATAGATATAACAGAAACAAAAGAAGCTTTGTAACCATTTTGTTACGATGAAGCAAAATCATATCAGCTAGTGTTAGAATTAATATATTTCTTCACGCAAATTGTGCCTCGTGGGGCATTATATCTTAATTTGTTATAAGTTTGTTATACAATTATCCAGATGAAAACATTTTCAACAAATTTGTATCATAATCAGTTAGTCGTAATAAGGTTTTTTATAATTTTGTTATTTTTATGTTATGCCCTTCTGGTCGGGCACCTTTGCTAGAGAGTCCGCCGTCTCATTGCCTGGAAGTGAGCAATGTGACGGGCCCATACAGAGGTAATCGTAAATGATCTTTCGACCAACGGACACATCTGCTCCCTTATTGTTGAAAGAAAGTAAGGTGAGTGCCTCACTGTTTTCATCGACTGGAGGGCCTCAATAGAACTAAGGCTATCTGAGAAGATGAAATAATGGTTGTTCGTGACCACGAAAAGTACATTGACGCGCCATCTATTCCTCAGCGGAAACATCACAACACCCCTCGTTGATCGACAGCGATAAACGCCCAAAAGGGAAATTTATATTGGCGGTATGGCGTTGCTTTGTCTTCGGCCGCGCCACAATATAAAAGCCGAGGAGTGACAGAAGCCATCCTCTATTTCTGCTACAGCGACGTCATCAACAATCATCAAGTGAAGTTACACACAGTGAAATTTATAATAAAGTTAAGAATATTGTAGTACGGTGAAATTAATTAGGATACATTGAAATTAGTTGAATTTAAATTAAATAAAGTGCGTTTAAATAAATCGCGTGTTTTAAGGCTCCGCTAGTCCGATAAGCTAGTGCACTATTCCAAAAACTATTGAAGCAACTCAAACGTAAACTAAGGAATTTGCTGCTGCTCGCTGTGCTCTCGACATTATGGTCCTTCGAACCGGATAGCGTCGAATCTCCGCTAGTCCGATAGTCCAGCACCTAGTGAGCCGCCATCGCACATTCGCCGGTATTGTGTCCGCGAAAGAATTGATTCCATCGCCATCGCACCGGCTGAACAATCGCTTCTGAACGCCATCTTCGCGATTTGCCACTTTTGCTATCGGAATCAACTCTTCAAGGGAGAATCCTGCTACAATTTCTGTTGCAAACAGAACGGCTGAATTCCGAAAATTCAAGGCATAGCTATTGCCAAAAGCAGGTAATTAGCATTCCAATAACTTTCACTTTCTTGCTTGGGATCTACGCTGGTTCATTGTCCACAGATTTGCCGCAATGGCGACCGAGCGCCGCATCAAGACGCTGAAACTGCGACTAAAGAGCCTAGTGACGTCGTTGAACCTCATCAAATCATTCGTCGATGATTTTGATGAAAGCACCCATATAGACGAGGTGCGCGTTGGAAAGTCTGATCAGACTATGGTCCGACTACAACACCGCCCAGAGCGAGCTGGAGACGCTCGACGAAGCTGCCATCGAAGCTCATCTAAAGAAGCGGACGTCGCTTGACTCCACCTACTACCAAGTCTAGGGCTTTCTACTGGCTCGTAATAAAACTCCAATTACTCCTAACCAACCCTTTCAAAATCAATCAGAGGCGCAATTCCTTCCGTCGGCATCGCAGGTGCGTTCAAACTCGACGTTAAACTCTCCGTCTACAATGGAAAGCTGGAGGATTGGATGAATTTCCACGATTTGTATGTGTCGCTGGTCCACTCGTCGGTCGGCCTTTCCAATATACAAAAAATCTATTATCTACGGTCTTCATTGTCTGACGCAGCCCTTCAGCTAATTCAAACGATCCCAATTTGCGCCACGAACTACCCGGTTGCATGGAATCTGCTTCTGGAACACTTTCAGAATCCTTCTCGGCTGAAGAAGTCATACGTAGATTCCCTCTTCGAATTCACTTCACTAAAACGAGAATCAGCAGTGGAACTTCACAGTCTGGTAGAGAAGTTCGAGGCAAACGTCAAAGTTTTGCATCATTTGGGTGAACGAACGGAGTATTGGGACATTCTGCTAATCCATATGCTAAGTGTTCGATTGGATCCGACCACAAGGCGAGATTGGGAGAAGCACTCTTCAACCAAAGAAGCAATAACATTCAAGGATCAGGCGTCATTTATCCAGTGACGAGTCACGGTACTGCAATCCATCAAAGCGAAGACTATCGAAACGCAACTGTCAACCACATCCAAGAATCCAGCACAGCGTTCCGTCTCGAGTCACGGAGCGAGTCAGTACAATGATCGGAAGTGTATCATCTGTTCCGACCGCCACCCTCTGTATCTTTGTGGGAGTTTTTCGAAGCTTTCGGCAAAGGAAAAGGAAGAACAAGTCCGTCGTCATCAGCTCTGCCGGAATTGGTTGCGAAAGGGTCATCTCTCGAGGGATTGTTCGTCGTCTACTAACTGCCGTGGGCGTCATCATACCCAGCTCTGCTCGAATGATACTTTTTCGCCCTAGAATTTAAAGCCACTCAATCTTCAGCAATCAAGACCTGCAACACCCAGTCCAACTTGCGATCCTCCGACCACGTCTGCGTCCGCTACAATCGTGGAGTCAATGAGTTGTGCTTCCAGTAACCGAAACAAGAAGACAATCCTCCTTGCTACTGCAGTGATCATTTTGATTGACGACAACGGGGTCGAACACGTCGCTCGCGCGCTCCTGGACTCAGGAAGCGAATGCTGCTTCATCACTGAACGTTTTTCACAACAAATGAAGCTCGTCGAAAGAAGGTCTACTTACCGATCACAGGGATCGGTCAAGCATCCACCCAAGCAAAGCTGAAATTCTCCTCTATTATCCGTTCTCGAGTTGGCGAGTACTCCACCAACGTTGAATTCTTGGTTCTACCAAAGGTAACAATTGATTTGCCAGCCACATCCGTCGACACTTCGACTTGGGATATGCCACCCAGTATTCAATTAGCAGATCCATCGTTTGATAGCACCAACCCTATCGATGTCATCATTGGAGCCGAAATTTTCTTTGATTTGTTTAAGGTTCCCGGACGTATTCCTCTCGGCGACAATCTTCCAGTGTTAGTAAACTCCGTCTTTGGGTGGGTGGTAGCTGGAAAGTCCAAAGAGAGACCGTCTATCGCTCTCGTCGTTGCAAACGTCGCTACCGTCGCAGATATCCATCAGCTCATGGAAAGATTCTGGACAATCGAGGAAGACAGCTCAACGACAGTGTATTCCGTCGAAGAAGCTGCATGCGAGGAACATTTTCGCCAAACTGTAGCTCGCACCCCTGAAGGACGTTACATTGTTCGCCTACCTTTCAAAGAGGATATTCTTGGTCAACTCAGTGACAACCGTCGTACAGCTGTACGCCGGTTTCATCTACTTCAAGGGCGTCTGGTCCGCAATCCCGATTTTCATCACCATTACAAGGCGTTTATCGACGAGTACATTGATCTTGGGCACATGCAACGCATTCACGACTATGAAGATTCAGCAGTACTACATTACTATCTTCCACATCACGCTGTGATATGCGAGGAAAGCACCACAACAAAGCGACGAGTCGTCTTCGATGCCTCGTGTAAAACGCCAAACGGACCTTCGCTCAATGAGGCTCTCATGGTTGGACCAACCGTGCAAGATGACATTCGATCGATCACGATGCGCTCCCGAAAGCATCAAGTCATGATAGTCGCCGACGCCAAGATGATGTACCGTCAAGTTCTCGTCGACCCTCGTGACTGCCGATTTCAATTCATCGTCTGGAAACCGACACCAGAGCATCCGATGGAGACATACGAACTGAAAACCGTGACGTACGGTACCGCCAGTGCTCCTTTCCTCGCTACTCGGGTACTGATTCAACTTGCCGACAACGAAGGTCATCGTTTTCCACTTGCAGCCAAGGCTCTCAAGAAAGATGTCTACGTCGACGATCTCTTTTCTAGCGGAGGCAATGCAGCAGATGTCTTAGATCTCAGAAACCAACTAGACGCACTCCTAGCAAAGGGTGGATTTCAACTACGCAAGTGGGCTTCGAACGACGAAGCAGTACTCGAAGGAATTCCACCGGAGTACCGTGCAATCAAGACTTCCGTTGACCTCGATCGAGACCAGGTCATCAAGACTCTAGGGCTATATTGGGAACCGGCTTCCGATTATCTTCGCTACAAGACCGACTTACCATTCGACGAAGAATACCAGCCTATTACCAAACGTACCGCTTTTTCATTAATCGCTCGCCTTTACGATCCGCTCGGCCTCGTAGGTCCCGTTATAACCACTGCCAAGATCTTCATGCAGAACCTATGGACACTCAAAGACGATAGTGGAGCGTCATGGGGATGGTACAAGGAATTACCGATGGAATACCAGACTCGTTGGACCAACTACCAGGCGAAATTACCTAAACTCAACGATCTTCGCATCGACCGCTGCATTCTACTATCCGCCCCCGACACCATTCAGATTCACATCTTTGCTGATGCCTCGCAGCTCGCATATGGAGCCTGTGCCTACGTCAGGTGTAGTAGGGTACATTAAAATTAGTTGAATTTAAATTAAATAAAGTGCGTTTAAATCAATCGCGTGTTTTAAGGCTCCGCTATTCCGATAAGCTAGTGCACTATTCCAAAAACTATTGAAGCAAATCAAACGTAAACTAAGGAATTTGCTGCTGCTCGCTGTGCTCTCGACAATGGTCTTTGTGCATGACGGAAATTATCCCCAATGCGAAATTGGTTGCTGCCAGCTCAGCAAAATATACAGAACAAGGTTTCTGAAGTTTCCGAAAGGCAGATGAGTATTCATAGTGAGCACCAAAACCAATGTGTGAACCATCAGTGAAAATTCTTCTATTGCAATTGACATGTTTGTACTTCTCAATAAAAATATGGGGAATTAAAATAGGACGAAGTTGATCTAGAACTCCTTGAACAGCCTGTTTCGTGGAGAGATCATATTCAATAGAGGAATTGTGATAAGTGAAGCGTACACTAGGAGAATTATAGGAAGAAAGACTAATATTGGATGTCATATAGTTAATATAGATTCGCAAGAATCTAGACTGGATACTCAATTCGAGCATTTCTTCAAAGTTTTCAATCACAAGGTTGTTACTGATTCCAAACTTGATCAGTATTCAAGATGAGAGCACCCAGGACCGAAGGAGACATGACAACCAATCGCAATGTTTTCTGATATAGTAGTGGTGATGGGTGAAATATCATAATTTGAGATTACTCAATGCAGACGTCTTCCAAAATAGCAGATCGACAGGCAATCGGTGTGTAACATACACTGAAAATTTATTTTCGTAAAGAAGCTTTCACGCGTTTCCAAATAGACCAAATAGAAGAAGACGAATTTTTCACAACTGAAATACGTGTACTTTTCAGGCAACTTCATGCCTCAAAATTCCAAATCGTACCCCTACATGCGCTTCGCTAGAATCAAAAAGGGTCCGAGTTCTAAGTGAACCAAACTCCACAAATATTCAAAATTTCAAATTCTATCATTCTTATTAATCATTTCCATTATCCCACTCTCCTTTCAGACTACCTCATCCTGCAAAGAATCGCAACCTTGGAGAACAACCTCTACACCACGATCATCATTTTCGCCATCATCCTTCTCCTGCTAGCCCTGACGGTGGTGGTAATCATCGTTCGGTGGTGTCGCAAGAGCAGCCATTTCTCCTGGTCCATTCTGAAGCGCCTTATAGCACGGGAGAAATCCAACCCACCCTCGATGGAGTACACCCACGAAAACCCGCACACCAAGAGTCCAAAACTAAGCACCAGATCCGGAAGCAACAGCACAAGCCTCCCACCATTGCCACAGGTTTCGACGATTGGCCCTCCCAGCACCTATATGGGTTCCGATGGAGCTGCGTCGGTACAAACTGTCACCACGCCCATAAGTGGACGCTTCCCGGCCGAAGATTGGAGAATGAACCATGCCTACGACAACGGTGGACTGGCCATCACTCCCACGGAAAATACCTACGAGTATGTGGAAGCTAAGAACCAACGGCGGCAGCTTCCATTCCCAAATTGAAGTATTTCAGATCGCTCACGGAATACAGAAGAAGAGAGGCGAGATCGTTCCTTACAAAAATATGTATTGTCCAGATGAAAAAAAGTATTAAGACAAACTCAACTCGAATAAGGCATTATTAGGGACAAACTTTCTCACTCATTTATTCGTTTACATCATTCGTACATATGGCACTAGCTACCTATATGGTATTCGATTATTTGCTTTAATCTATTATTGGCAATACGCGCTAAATTGCATGGCAATTTCATTCGATCCATGGTTTTATCAAGCCTGTAAATATTGATTATCTAAGCGGAGAGTGAATCTTAATCCGATGAACACTATCATTGTAAGATCATTGGTTTTAAGTAAATGAAACGATAGTACTAAGTAAGTGTAAGACAATTGAAATTCAAGTACTACATCACACGGAACCTGTACAAAAGCTCGCATTTTTTTTCTAAGTAACTAGCAATTATGAGAACTTCCCTGAACCCTCACACCCAATACTGATTTCTTCGCAGCAGAGGGTTTGCTTTCGGTTGTTGTTGAAGGGTTGACTGTTGTTGCGGCAGAAGTTGTTGCTGCTGCTGGGCTTGCTGCTGGTGGTGCGATTGGGCGATGGTTGAGTAGTTCACGTCCGGGCCTACTTCACAGCTTGAGCTCCATTCGTCGCCCTCGTCTCCGTACGGATAGTTCAAGTTGTTGGAGTTCTGAAGCAGGTCGCCATGCATGTCCATCATGTCCTCTTCGGTTTCGGAATCCAACTGCAGAGAATTGTCCAAGCCGATGGGGATGACTTTGCAGTGTGGAATACTGCTGATGATCGGGAGGGGAGTCGAGGCCGTAGTCACCGGGAGCGATTCGTTCTCGGACGGAGTGTACATCCGGTTGTTGAGGGTCATAAAGTCCGGTGGACGTGGAAGGGATGGGGGATGATCCTTGTCCGGGTGATCTTTGTGGGAACTGTTCGAACGGCACTTGAGCAGGACGATGGTCATGAGGAGGATGACGATGATGGCAGCAGCAGCACAGGCAGCGATCAGGTATTCTAGGGGAAGGCCACTGTCTGCGGTTACAATGTCTACGTCATTACTGCCGTGAGAGCCCCGGGAGGGAGAGTAGATTTCAATTGGAACGGTGCCTTGACCGGGTTGGGAAGTTTTGGTAGAAAGAACGTACTCGAAGTTATCGTTGATGGATTGGAAGTCCTGGTTGAACTTTCGAGCAACGTAGTAAATTACACCACTCTTCAATTCCTTGTAGGTAAAGGTGAGAATATCTTTGTCGCTCGGTTGCTCTATGTAGTCCAGGCCCGTGCTTCGAACGATCTTTCGTAAGCGGCCATACTTTGGCCTGCGAGTTATCGTGATTTTCGGGTTGTACCGATTGAGTTTCAACTGAGCGGGATTATCGAAGATAAACGTTGAGCTCAGTCTGATTCGTTCGCCAGGGGTGATCGTGATTGGATTGATTATGATGAACGGTTGAACGATCACGTTCACTTCGATCAGGCAAGCCGACGTTGTGTCCGGAATAAATGCATCCAGTTGAAAACTGTCATTCGATCGGGTCATATCCGTCTGCATGTAGTTGATTTTTCCATCGTCCAGTTGACGCTGCGTAAACTTCAGAACTGGTTTGTTGTTGGAGATGATGATGCCTCCCATTGGATTCTTGGTAACGTTATACACGATTCGACTTTTCTGGACATTCGTCTCAACAGATACATGCTTTGGTTCCAATACGCCAAGATTGGTCCCTTGTTGAACCAAGATCGATTGGCTGTTGAATCCGGGTAGGATCGTAATTGGGAGAACTTTGATGTTGAAAATTTCGTAAGCCGGCTTGAACTTTCCGTCCGATACCTTGAAGTAGAACGTCGTTGACTGTGGATTGCCCGAATGTGTGTAGATGATTCGATTCTCGTTTACATCAGCTTGAGTGAATTGATTGCCATAGGTTATGATGTCCTGAGGGTAGCCCTCATCGGAGATCTTCAGCAAAACGCCCAGGTTTGGACCACTAATGACGTCGTAGATGATATCCTTGGGATCCGTATCGGCGTCCTCCGTGAGAAGGTGGGAAGGAGTGATCGTCTGGTTTTCGCCTTCGATTACAGAGATATGGGGAGCAGCCGTCACCAACTGGAAGGGCTGATCGTTTACGGGGTTGATCGTCACCGGTATGGTGATGTTGCATAAGAACAAATTCCCCGGAACCAAGTAAACGGCCAGCGCTATTTTGTCTTCGAGCGTATCTGAGTGATCATGCTTGTAGAACACCTTGTTTTCGTAGAAATCGTTCAGCGAGAAACGGTTGGCACTCGTAATCGAATCTTCCAGCTCTACAGTACCATGGGCCGGAGGATGAACATCAATGAAAAGCTCTGGGTTTTGAATTCCTGCTCGAGTTTCCAAGTACTCCAGCACTTTGGATAAATCCAATTTTATTGGACCGGAGTCGCCTTCGTCCAGGTTGATTCGGGGAACCGGAAGGAATCTCAACAAACCTCCAGATGAGACAGACACGTCAATGTTGAAGATCTGATCTACCAGGCTGTTGGACAACGGGGCAGTTACGTCAAAGTAGAATGAATCGTTAGTTTTCAGTTCCACCATGTGATGCGTATGCTCGTAGAAAATTCTCCCGTTCTCCACATCATGTTGCGTGAACTCAGTGATTTCATTCATATAACCGTATTCTACGTGCTCGAAGATCAATTTACCCGTCTGGGGAGGAATTGTGACAACGTATTTCACGTCTCGATCGTCATCGGAACATTTGTAAAATAGCTGCTCCGGGAGAATTTGCTTTCGCGTCAGAGGGAAGACATGCAGAATTTCATTCTTCACAAGCTCCAGTGCTACTGGGTTGGTAACGATGTGTAACACTTGCTCCGTAGTGTTGTGCAGTCCGTCACTTACGTAGAATGCGATCTTTCCATTTTGGTTGCTACTGTCATGAATGAAGTAAACCAAGTTGTAGTTGATGTCTTGCTGAGTGAACGTATGAAGTTTTTTGCTGTAGGCGTCCTTCATAGCCACATAGCCTCCAATCATCTGTTGGATGTGAAAGGTGAGGTTCTCTGGAGGTGTGTCGTAGTCTTGAACCACTAAAAAAGAAGTCACGATCAATAAATCGATCTTAAGGATAGAAATTCAATACACTTACTCAGATCTGAACTTTGGATCATACTCTTTCCACCAATCCACATGTGCATCCCGGTATTGGTCACCACCTGGGGAACTTCATCGTTGATCGGAAGAATTTGAATCTGTAGATTGAATGGGACGCTTTCTTTGTTCCTTCCAAGTGCCACCAATCGGATGGTGTCCGTGGAATTCTCACTTCCATTGTGCACATAAGTGATCACCTCGGCCTCCAGCTGCTTCTGCGTGAAACGATTCACCTTGGAGGACTTCCCAGATTTTATGCTTCCATGCTGGGGATGTTCGAGGATTTTATATTCCAGAATTTTTCCTGTGTAGTACTCGGAATAGGGTACCATGTCGGATGGGTGGATTTTGACGCTTTTTCCTAAAATGGAATTCAAATGATTATACTGGTAGACAGAGATTTGGATATCTTTTAAGAACCACTCAAATAACAGCCCCAGCTTAAATGTAAATGCTCCAAAAGTATTTTTTTTTTGAAACTTCTTAGACTTTGAAAAACAACTTTGCAGAAGAAAGTGTGTCAATCCGACTTCACCAGGGAAAGTTATGACCGCAGCATATTTTAGCAAAAAAAAAACCGGCAAAGTACAGTAAACCCCCCGACATGTGCGGATTCCCTTGATGGTGCACATCAATTCCGAAAAACAGACTGTCAAAACCATTTTCACCCTTTTGTCATCATTTCATCGACTAGGTTTCTTCAGAAGAGTTGCTCAAAATGTCATTCTGAATCTTTTGAAAAAACACGCCTAACTATTCATACGGGCTTAACTAAACTTTCATATATTAAATTTTTCCAGCTACGAGATAACGGGTTACTGACTTCGGCAAAGTTTTAGAACAAGTAATTTTAAGAAAAGTTACTGAAGACACTATGTTTCCAGAGCCTGACGCTAAAGAGACATAAATGGTTTTCTTTCAGCTATACCTTAAATTTGGTTTTTTGAGAAAATTAGTACCTTGTTCAAATTTGACGATTTCAATATGTTTTAAGAAACTGTAGGAATTATTGAAATACACAATGCTGCCTGGTGACCACATTTTAATATATGGTGATCCAAGTGTTTGTGCGACGTCATAACCAACCGTCTAAAAATGGGTCAGTGAGTCCTGGCAGGGTCTCAAATTGATTGTATTTGAAAGATTAAAGGGCGATACGGTCAAAATTTGGTCAATATCAACTTGACGTATTTCTTTCAATTTTGCATTTAAAGAACCTGAACACCCCTCATTTTGAAGGTGTGTGTGTGTAGAATGTTGCACCTATTTTGATTTTGGAATTCACTCTTCAGTTGTCAAAATGCCGTCCAAGCAAGAAGAGCAGCGTATCAAAATTTTGCTCGCGCATCGCGAAAATCCGAGCTACTCGCACGCAAAGTTGGCAAAATCGCTAAAAGTTGCCAAATCAACCGTTACAAATGTAATTAAAGTGTTTGGGGAACGTTTGTCGACAGCCAGGAAGTCTGGATCGGGGGGAAATCGAAAACCGGAAGCCGCTGAGACGACAAAGAGAGTTGCCGGTAGTTTCAAGCGAAACCCTAACCTATCTCTCCGAGATGCCGCAAATAAGCTGGGTGTATCGTCTACAACCGTGCATCGAGCCAAGAAACGAGCCGGGCTATCGACTTACAAGAAGGTAGTGACTCCAAATCGCGATGATAAACAAAATACGACGGCCAAAGCGCGATCCCGGAGGCTGTACACGACGATGCTGACGAAGTTTGACTGGTAATGGACGACGAAACCTACGTCAAAGCCGACTACAAGCAGCTTCCGGGACAGGAGTTTTATACGGCAAAAGGAAGGGGAAAGGTAGCAGATATTTTCAAGCACACGAAACTGTCAAAGTTCGCAAAGAAATATCTGGTTTGGCAAGCCATCTGTACCTGTGGCTTGAAAAGCAGCATTTTCGTAGCTTCCGGGACTGTCAACCAAGAAATTTACGTGAAAGAGTGTTTGAATAAACGTCTGCTGCCTTTCCTGAAGAAACACGGTTGTTCCGTACTGTTTTGGCCGGATTTGGCATCTTGCCATTACGGTAAAAAGGCCATGGAGTGGTACGCCGCCAACAACGTGCAGGTGGTTCCCAAGGACAAGAACCCTCCCAACACGCCAGAGCTCCGCCCAATTGAGAAATACTGGGCTATTGTCAAGCGGAACCTAAAGAAGACCAAAAAACTGCTAAGGACGAGCAGCAGTTCAAGGCAAATTGGCTTTCTGCGGCGAAGAAGGTGGACAAGGTGGCTGTACAAAATCTGATGGCAGGGGTCAAGCGTAAGGCCCGGCAATTCGGATTTGGAAAAGCGGAAGCCTAACTGAATATTTTTCCTGAATTTTATACTAATTGAACTTGGAAAAGAAATTTAATTTGATTTTTTAAATAAACGATTTCACCGATTTACACGCGTTTTCCCTTGACCAAATTTTGACCGTATCACCCTTTATCTGATGAACTAATATTTCTGAGATATTCAGCGTTGAGCACTGAAAGTTACCCAGAAAAATCTTTGTTTGAAATAATACTAGTTATTGGTCAATTGATATTGTGGATGTGTCATAATATTCAACGAACCAGAAAGAGATTGGCCGGTTGTGCTCTGTGGAAACTGAGTCTAATCAATATGCGATATATTGTTGGTAATAGGTCAAATTGTAACTGTTGCATTTCGAAATTTATCATTTATGTAGATAGAATGTTGAGCTTCCAACGTGATGTCACTACTGATGCTTGCAATTGCTGCTTGCGCTTCGCTTTGGATAACTTTACATGGGGTACCTGCATAAATTACGTAGCATTTCGGAAGGTGAAAGGAGGGTTTCAGAATAAGGGACGAGACATATACACTTAAGTCTTTTTTACACGGTTTGTTTTCGGCGATAACTCCAGAACGGAACAACTTATCGACCCAATTCGAATCACATTTTACGTTTCGGCCAAAAAGAAATCATATGGCACTTTTTCAAAAAAAAATAACACAATTTTTGGTGTAAATACTCAAAAATTTTAAAACTGTGTTTTCACCATTGCATGGAAAGGTAACACATGCAAACAAAATCGAAGCACTTTAAAATGTTTATGCATGTGAATTTATCAACTCTTTTTAGTCTTTTTTAAACTGTTTCATAGTAAAAGTGGAAAAAAAACCTTTGTGTATTTCAAAGAGTTTTTCAAAAGAACCTATTTGAATTTGTTTACATGTTTGTATACAAAATCAGATAGGTTCCTATGAAAAATTATCCTACACCCAAAATAAAAAAGCAAGATTGTAGTGCAATTTTGCATGATTTTGTTTCATTTTTCGTAATAGATCGTAACTTGGAGAAAAAATGCAACATTGGTCGTGGGCAAAAAATCAACACATCAATTCACTTGGAAAAATTCAATGTGTGAGTGAGGTTATGCAGTGTGTTAGTATTGAGTATAAGATTGGAGTCCGGAAATTCAATGGCTCACAAAAAGAAACTCACGATACGCAACCGAGATTCTAACCGAGTCAGCCTGCGTCATGGCTCTAGATTGTAACCTTTCAGCCACTTTAAATAGATGAAATATATGGCATACAAGCCCAACAGATGTTTCGATTGTCGAGGCATTCGACGATACAGCAATGAAGCAAATGTCTCCCACACACACTTGCATGGCTTCATTTATTTGATAAAGAAGGGCAAACTTGAAAAGAGGGAGACCGGAGTGTGCTGACGAGTGAAAATAAAAATAGAACACTTGACAGCGGAATTCTAACAGTGGCCAATAGCGTTGCGGCATTCTTTGGTATTGTCTCACCCATACTGAAAAGTTGTTGACAGTTGAACAAAGACCCAACGGTTGCTTCGACTGTCGAGGTACTAAGAACACAGCGATAAATTTGTTTCGAGGAATCTGTGTGCTGCCAACCGCTTGCACGCAACTGTATGGCTTCGTAATACCGTATAACGCTTTGTGCATCATAATGGACAAAATTGCTCACTCTGAATCATGCGGATTTCTCAAGATATGATTGCAAAAACTGCAAGTGCATTTTCTGCCACCTTTTTAACTTTTGGGCGTAAGTCAAAATACGTGAGAAGGCATTAGATCTGAAACTGGTTAAAAAATGCTTCGTCATTTATGGATCACCCCAAAGTATCAAAGCCGTTGACGTCTAGTTTTGGGCTTTGTTTACTTAGCAAGGCGTAGTTTTTTTTTCATTGATTGATTTGTGCATAAGTTGTGCCACAAAATGAGTTCATTCAGTCTTTGTCGGATGGAATTGATAAAAGTGTGCAGAAAAAAAACGATGAAGTGAAATATCGTCGTGTTTTTGAATAAGTCAAATGGAACTAAAATAAGAAGAAGCCATCGTGTGGAAAAAAATAGCAATTCTAAAAATGTATCCAGACTTTGCCCACACTTCGAAAAACGATACCGAACCCTTAAAACATCCGTGGAAGCTTTCCAGAAACTACATGAAACCTGGTTGAATTCCAACGCATTAATAGTACCGCAAGCGGAACCAAGGGGGTAGTCCAAAGAAGCCGTTTCAAGATTTAAACATTCAAAACAAGCGCCGAAGAGTTGCACCTTAGAGAAACGTCTTTTTTTTTCAGAATTGTGCCAATGTGTGGTGGTCTCAAATGATTCATTTGATGTTTTTATCATAGAACTAGCTGACCCGGCAGACGTTGTCCTGCTTATAATTTAACTACTTTTTGGAAAATTGGAGAATGAGAAATGCGTTTATCTCCGTAAATAAGCGTCTAATCGCCTAAACAGGCGGTTTCAAATAGTCGATTGTCGTTACCCCGGTTTTGGTCCAAAAAAGTTTACCAGAACCAAAAATTTCCATCAAGATGGTTCTGGAAACCTTTAAATGCGTTTATCTCCATAAATAAACGTCTAATTGCTAAAAGAGGGGGTTTGAAATCGTCAATTTTCGTTACCTTGGGTTTGGTCCAAAAACGTTCAGCAGAACCTCAATTTTCTATCAGGTTGGTTCTGGAAACCCTTAAAAGCGTTTATCTACTTAAAAAAGCGTCTAATCGCTAGGTTTCTGATAGGGAGTTTAAAATAGTCGATTTTTGGTACCACGGTTTTGGTTGTAATTTTTTTTATCAGAACCTAAATTATCCATCAGGAAAAGTGGAGAATTAGGAATTAGCTCGAATCACAATCTTATGGTTTTTAGATGGCATTCGATCAAGAGTAGTCTTGAACATTTGAATCAATCCATTGTGCTCATCAAGCATCGCTTGCAATTGTTGTAAAATGTTCCGCTTCGTGGTGGAATAATGTTGCTGAGCGAATCTCCCATGAAATAAATCTGTAGAAATTTATGATCTGCGGCCGTCGCTGACAACAATGAATCCACTTTAAAGTAAAATTGAACTTGAATCTGTAACGTAGACGGTTTCACAATTTCACGATTTACTTATTTTTAAACTCTGTAAGGATTGACCCAAGAAAACTTTTAAATATTATTATATACGTTGCGCCAAACGAAGTCATTTGAAAACAACTATAATAACTCTGGGTATTCTGCAGAAAATGTTTAAAACCACATACTGCTCCACAAACTAAAGAACGAAAAGGCTCGGGGTTCCCTTGGAAACTTCAATGCATTATAATGATAACAAACTACACTCATTGATCTATGGCGACTGATATATTCGCATTGTAATCAACCAAAGGTTCGTATTGAAATGCAGCATGTTGAAGATTTTGTGCCGTCCAGCTTGCCGTCGTAGTCAATGATAGTAAATGATCTTCACTCCAATTCTCGACCAACAATAGAATAGGGACTATCAACATTTGTAAACAAACACTTCTGAGCCTTTTTTTCTCGCAAGCCATAGGCTACACACGCAAATCTATAGCATCATCGTGTAGGAAAAAAACTTTCTTCTACATGATTATGGTATTGGTTTGCGTGAGTTGCGGCTTGCGAGAAAAACGGCTCAGAAGTGTTTATTTACAAATGTTGATAGGCCCTGTTCTATTGTGAATCGAGTAATTTATATCTCGCTTAGAGGTGTCACCAATACAAACGCTCCAGTTTACACGGGCATCTACACTGAGGTTGCTTATTACACAGGCATAAGTGCGATATAAAAAAACCTTAGAAAACCGAGTAAATCCCTGAATCCGCTTAAAAATCCGTAATTCAAGAAAACATTGTAAAAAGCGATAAAACATGCTTAAACGCGTTTCTGGCCAAATCTGAGCGAACAGTATTTACTCGCGTGAAATCCGAAAACCACGTCAAATTCCGAAAACCCCACAGAAAATTGCGAAATAAGCGACTTCTCTGTATTTTCATTTTCCGCATAACTTTTGAAAATGTCCTAAGTAGTAAATAGTGATTCTCTCCTCTCTTTTTCATTTTTTGTTGATTATGACGCCATTATTAAATTTTCTAACGGTTTCGCCTTACAAAACGAAAGACGGTCTAGGATTTTTCCATACAAAATGGCAATTAAGTTTTTTGCGATTTTTTTCACTTTCCAGAAAGTTTTCCGTATTTTTTCTTTATATAAACCTGTTTGAAATCAAGACGAATCAAACAAAAAAGAAATCAAGTAAATCCATCGTGTCGTTCAAAAGTTATGCTGTCACGAACGGACAGCATTTCATTTATATATATATATATATATATATATATATATATATAATAATAATATATATATATGTATATATATATATATATAGATAGATAGATAGATAGATATAGATATCTCGTGATCCTTCGTAAATTGGAAGTTACTTCCTTCAGCAAAGTTGATCAAGGCTTTCGGGACGATAAGATTGAAAGTTCAGAATTATCTCAGTACAGGTCGCTAGTGTGCATGTAAACTTACTTTAAAACCTGAATCTCGAGATCCTTGATATACAGCAGGTTGGTGTCTTCGACGAAGATGTTTGGTTGATTGAGATTTTTCGGATGGTGTCAACATTAGTTCATAGCTCACCCGCTACGTGGCACTAGTGAACATGTAAACTTTGTGTATTACCTGTATTTTGAGATCTAGATCGTGTATAAATTAACTGTTTTCAGGAAACTTAGTTGTAAAATTAGGAGCTTTCAGACGCTTGACTCAATAGTTCAGAGTTATCTCAATCTTTGGCGCTAGTGTGCATGTAAACTGTAGACTGTATAATATCGATCTTGAGATTATTAACACATAGCAAGATGTGATCTTCCAAAAAGATATTCTTGGGTTCAGGGCTTTTGAATGTTGTATACATTATATCAGAATTCGTCCATTATGTGGAGCTAGTGTCCATGTAAACTGTATGTAATATCTGTATCTTGATATTTAGATCATGTATGTATGCATTGTTTTCGGGAAATTTATTCGAGTAACCAGACGTTTGATTTCATAGTTCAGAACTATTTTATTGCGTGGCGCTGGTCTGCCCTTGAACTTTGTAATGAAAGTTTATCGCTAGTGCACACAAGAGGCTGATTACTCCAATGTGGGTATTTTTGGTACGTTCTTCTGGCAACTTCGGGTTAGTCCTTCAGAGAACGTCATGAAAGTTCTTCAGAGAACGTCATGGAAGTTCTGCAGAGAACATGAAGGAAGCTATGCAGACAACTTCATGGAAGTTCTGCAGACAACTTCATGGAAGTTCTGCAGAGAACTTCATGGAAGTTCTGCAGAGAACATCAGGGAAGTTCTGTAGAGAATTTCAGAGAAGTTCTGTAGATAACATCAGGGAAGTTTTGCAGAGAACTTCAGAGAAGTTTTACAGAGAACTACAGGGAAGTTCTGCAGTGAACGTCATGGAAATTCTTCAGAGAATATTTTGGATGTGCTGCAGAGAACTTCATGGGACCCCGACAATATCAGGAAAGTTCTGCATAAAACTTCAGGAAAGATCGACAGAGAACTAAATGTAAGTGCTGCAGAGAACTTCAGGGAAGTTCTACAAAGAATTTTAGAGAAGTTCTTCGGGCAACATCAGGGATATACTGTAGAGAACTTTATGGAAATTCTTCAGAGAACTTCAGGGTAGTTCAGCATAGAACTTCAGAGAAGTTTTACAGAGAACTACAGGGAAGTTCTGCAGTGAACGTCATGGAAATTCTTCAGAGAATATTTTATATGTGCTGCAGAGAACTTCATGGAACACTGACAATATCAGGAAAGTTCTGCAGAGAACTTCAGCGCGGTTCTGCATAAAACTTCAGGAAAGATCGACAGAGAACTAAATGTAAGTGCTGCAGAGAACTTCAGGGAAGTTCTACAAAGAATTTTAGAGAAGTTCTGCGGACAACATCAGGGATATACTGTAGAGAACTTCATGGAAATTCTACAGAGAACTTCAGGGTAGTTCAGCAGAGAACTTCAGGAAAGATCGGCAGCAAACTTAATGTAAGTGTTGCAGAGAACTTCAGGGAAGTTCTACAAAAAAAATCAGAGAAGTGCTGCAGACAACATCAGGGAAGTTCTGTAGAGAACTTCATGGAAATTCTGCAGGAAACATCAGGAAAGTTCTGCAGAGAACTTCAGAGAAGTTCTACAGAGAACTTCAGGAAAGTTCTGCAGAGAACATCATGGAAGTTCTTCAAAGAATATTTTGGATTTGGTGCAGAGAACTTCATGGAACCCTGACAATATCAGGGAAGTTCTGCAGAGAACTTCAGCGTGGTTCTGCAGAAAACTTCAGGAAAAATCGGCAAAAAACTTATTGTAAGTTCTGCAGAGAACTTCAGGGAAGTTCTTAAAAGAATTTCAGAGAAGTTCTGCAGACACCATCAGGAAAGTTCTGTAGAGAACTTCATGGAAATGCTGCAGAGAACTTCAGGGTAGTTCAGCAAAGAACTTCAGCGAGGTTCTGCAGAAAACTTCAGAAAAGATCGGCAGAGAACTTAATGTAAGTTCTGCAAAAACTTCAGGGAAGTTCTACAAAGAATTTCAGAGAAGTTCTGCAGAGAACATCAGGGAAGTTCTGTAGAGAACTTTATGGAAATTCTGCAGAAAACTTCAGGGAAGTTCTGCAGAGAACTTCAGAGATTGTCTGCAGAAAACTTCAGAAGTTCTGCAGAGAACTTCAGAGAAGTTCTGCAGAGAAAATGCAAAAATTGTAATGGCATAGAAAGCTCTCAATTGATAACTGTGGCACTGCTTCAAGAATTCAAAGTTGGGAGCAGGCAGAAGCTCGTTCAAAGAGCGTCGAAAACCAAGTAGAAGCTTAACTAGTGGATTGAAATATAGGCAGATTGAAATAAGCACCTATTTTGCATAAAGTTCAATGTGGCAATACTCTGTCGTCTATTCGTTAATTTGGCAGAAACTTTCCAGATGATACTTTTTGTTTTTGAAAGTTTGGTTTAAAAAAAATCAACTAAAATGATAAATTTTACGAAAAGTTATATTGATGTTTAAGTTGGGCTCATGTTCTAGGCGTCCACGAAGCCAATTTGGACGAAACATTTTCTACAATACAACAGTTTAATTGATTGCTAAGGGATATTTGCATTGAAGCACAATTTAATATCCACATCAGGTGGTCAGGTTTGAGCTTTAATATCTCAGTCGTTTCTCAAGAAATTTTTAAAATGTTTGTATCAATCGATTGCAAATTTTTCTACGCATCAATTTCAATAGATTTTTTTTTAAATTTTGTGTCATATATTATTGAAAAATACATGATTGCCAAGCCTTGCCTTAAAAGGAATATTTACCTCCTCAGGCCTTAGGGGTCATATATGACCCCAAAAGAGATATGGCTGTGTAAACTCTCAGACTGAATAAAAGTGTACACTGTGCCGAAATTTGTTCAACATCAATTATTCCATACGGAAAATTTATAAAACAAATGAATTTAGAACACAATTGACGACCTATAACCTCTTGAATATGAAGATGTTCAAGGAGAAAAAAATAAATGCCTTATTAAGAGTGAAAAACTCTGTTTTTGAATGTGGGTCATATGCATACGTATTTTTAAATTCTCGTTGATAAACAGTAAATATTTTCGCATCTTTCTGGGATGTGCTTGGCTATCCAAAATGTACCTGATTTCAGAACTTCATATCTACACATGTAACAGTAGCTTTAAACAGTATATGAGGTGACGATTCGTATTCAAACATATTGAATGAACCTTTTGGAAGGTCAGCAGTCATTATTTGAAAACTTTTTGATGTTCTAGGTCATCCAAACTGTCCTGAAGTTAAGAGCTTAAGATCTACAGTAGTAATTAAGGCTGTTTGGGCTTAAAAAATTACGCTACGTATGCAACCATATTCAGTGAATATTTTCGAACTTAAAAAAAAATTATTATGAGGTAAACTGGGACGATATAGGTTATCCGAATTGTCCTTTAGTTCAGAAAATAAGACAAACAGATGTAACAGTAGGTTATTGGAGTATGCAAAGAGACAATATGTATTTAACAATAGTCATTAAATAGTGTGGAAGGCGAACAGACATAATGCGACAAATTTAGGATATTTTAGGTCATCCAAACTGTCTTTATGTTCAAAACATAAGATCTACAGTTGTAACAGAAGTTATTTGAACTAAATAAGGTAATTTATTCAATCATATTAAATATATCTTTTGAAAAGTCAGCCTTCCAGGATTATTTTATAACTTTGTGAGCTTCTATGCAATCCAAACTGTCCTGGAATTTGGAACTTGAAATCTACGGTAGGTACAGTAACTTTTAAGGCTCTAAATAGTAACGTCATGTATTCAGGCAAATTCAGTTGATAGTTTCGAACGGAAAAATACACAAGAAGATAATCTTGAGATGGTCTAGGTCATTCAAACTGTCCTGGCGTTCAGGACTTAAGATTTACAGTTGTTACAGTAATTTTCACGCAATACAAGGTTACAATAAATATCCAACCATATTCAATTGATATTCTTAACGACCAACAAACATTATAAGGTAATATGCCATCTGCTAGGTCATCCAAACTAGCCTTGAGATCAGATCGACCTACAGTTGTAACAAACGCTTTCTGGGCTATGCAAAGCTACGATGTGTATTAAAACATATTCACTGAATATCGTAGAAGAACAACATACATTATGAAATATTCTTCGGATGTTCTACGTTATCCAAACTATGCTGGAGTGCAAAACTAAAAATCTTTAACTGTAACTGTTGCTTTTTGGACGAAACAAAGTAAAAATATCTGTTTGACCAGATTAAACAAGTCATCTCAAAGGTAAACATATATAATGAGATATCTTGGGATGTTCCAGGTCACCAAAAGTGCCGTTGAGTTCAGAAGTTAATATCTACAGTCGTAACAGTAGACTTATAACCTATATAGGTGACGATATGTGTTCAATCAAATTCATCAAATTATCTGTAAGGTCACCAGTCATTACCACAGTATCTTGGGATGTTCAAGTTCATCAAAACTGAGCATGAGTTAAGAACTTAAGATGTACAGGAGTAACCGTAGCCTTCTGAGCTTTATAAAGCTACGATGAATTTTTAAACATATTCAATGAATATTTTAAAACGTCCACAGACATCATAGGATAATCTTTTTAGTTTTTGGTCATACAAACTGTCCTTCAAAACTTAAGGTCTACAATTGTAACAGTAGCTTCATGGGCTATACAAAGTTAAGTTAGTTTGTTTGGCATAGACTATCCCAGGCTTATCTCATAATGTTTGTTGGTCTTTCAAGACATTCACTAAATATGTTTGAATACATATCATAACATTTTAAAGTGGATAATGCAAATGTTACATTTGTAGATGTGAAGTTCTGAATTCCAGGACAGTTTGGATGACATTGAATATTCCTTGATTTTCTCATAATGGTTGGTTTTTCAGGACATTCATTGAATATGATTGCATGCATACCGTGACTTTGTTTAACGGATAAAGCTACTGTTGCAACTGTAGATCTTAAATTCTGTACTTAACGATAGTTTGGGTAACCTAGCACATCTCATAGAAATATTTCCTTCTTTTTTTATCGTTTCTATGTTATTGAGCACCAAGTCAACCAGGATCCACCAAGTTCCTTGTACTGCAACGCCTGGAATAAATTAGGCCTGAAAGGGTTAATTCAAAGAATATTGTTACGCACATTGTACAATCCAAATGGCTTACAATTAGTTGTGTAGTCCTACGTCGTCATTTCGAACCACTCAATGGGGTTGTACCTTGTAGTTTTTCGTTGTATCGTGTAAGACATCTGTATTCAAACGATACTATTGAAAGTTAAACGAGCGTACGCCAACGATAAAATTAGCCACTGCAGAAGGATTGGTTTGCCTAAGTAGCTTAATACCTGATAAAAGTGCGATACCTAGCGCGTCTACAACTCCGAAGATTCGTCAAGTGAGAAAATTTGATTACGAAAATCTAGCGAAAATACAGACAAGGGATATCAGCTTCAAGACGAGCTGCATCCGTCAGAAAAAGAAGTCAAAACTCAAAAAGAGACAGGATGGCTCGGACGTTGATGTAAATTCATTGCGGATGCCGGGGATATCTTGCTATCCATTCAAGGTATAGGTGTGCAAGCATTAAAGCTAAGATATGAAAAGTATTAATTTATAATTTGAATGCAATGGGTAGGTAAGGGACCATCAGGGCACCGGATTGAAGCGATTTGGATGGGAAGAGTGGAATTACCGCTGGGATAAAATTTTATGAATCTACGGCACTCTCCCCACTCGATAAATTCAGACAGTAAATTCTCAATTGGTCTATATCACAAAATACAGGCAATACTAATAGTGCACATGTAAACTCACGCTACGTAGTGAATAAGTTCTAAACAAATGTTTATCATCATCCGAAAGTCCTTGAACACTCGAACATATTTGCCGAAGACGCCATCTTGCAATGGCAATGTCAAAAGTCTCGAGACTCACGTTGTTCATTTATTTCACACGCACACTAGCGGCATGTAGTGAGATAATTCTGAATTTTTAGGTCAATCTCCTGCATCTCCTGGTTGTGATTTCCCGAATAACTTTCCTAAAGACAGTAAATTAATATATGATCTAGATCTCAGGATACAAGTAAACAAAAAAATCGCATGTACACTAGCACCACATAGCGGACAAAATATGAACTAATGGTTTCTCTATTTAAAAAGCCTTAGCCACTCAACCATATTTGTCGAAGACTCCAACTTCCTATATGTCAAGGATGTCAAGATTCTTGCTGTTCAGTAATATAACATGCACCGTAGCGCCGCGTAGTGAGATAATTTTGAATTTTTAAGATAACCATCTTGATGACCTTGATTTGTTGAAGAACTTTGCTGAAAAAAGTAACTTTCTATATGCAATGGATCACGAGACATTCTATGATGAAACCAAGAAGGTCAAACCCATATATCACTCGAGACCCTCCTCAAGGGGATCCGCGTTAGTCGGGGGTTGATTGTACTTTGCTGTCATTTTCACAAAACATGCTGCCTTTCAACTGTCCGGTGAAGTCTGATTGGAACCTCTTCTTTAGCAAAGTTGAAAAAATAGTATGATGCTGGAGCATTGCCATTTAAGCTGAAGCAGTTATTTGAGTGGTTTTCAAAAAAATATCAAAATTTCAATTTTTGATGCCAATTTCTAAAAAAAATGCAAATCGCCGGAGGTCAAAGTACAATTTTCTGTCGTTTTGGGACCCAAGTTAAAAGAAATCGGCGTGGAGCTCCAGGTCTCAAGACTTTTTTCGGATTTTGTCCACCAGTGTTATCATTCTTTGGTTAAACAAATCCCACGAAATCGACCAACAAACCTTCTTCCACAATGATCACGTTCGTCCGGATGTATAGATGCTCCGGAATAATGACAATGCGCATGATCAAGTCTCGCAACCAAGTGATCCCATTGGTCACATCAAACGTAAAGTAGTCGGACGATTGGTTGACCCCAGCTTGAATGTAGAACATCTTCTCCGAATTTATCGTTGACTGATCGAACACCTTGGAGTTATACTCGTCATCAGAGGTGATCGATTGTATCTCCAGGTACCCGTGTTGAGGTTGTGTCGTTACAAGATACGTTATGTCCCCCGGAGAGATGTTGGGATGAACGATCTGGAACAGGAAATGTTCAAACTACGAACGCCTCGCTGATAAACTACACCTCCTTACCTCCAAAATATCCCTGGATATGATCACACTTGTAGACTCTTCCACAAACAGCGTCTGATTGCGTCGAATCCTCAGTGGCTCCCAGTAAGCTGGTGGATAGATCCTGACCATGATCTCCCCTTCCGTCCATACGCCTTTTGTCGTAACTCGGTACTTGATCTTGTCCATGGAAGCGACATCCCTATTCCAATAAACCAACCGCTCCCCTACAATGTCCGCTTGGGTGAAGTTCATCGTTGTAGTTGCATTGCTTAACTTGTTCAACTGCGTAGCATTGAATCTGCTTCTCAACAACTTCAGCACACCATTACTAGGTTCGTTCAACACCCGATATTCGATCTCCTCCGGTTTGGCATTCAAATTCGTGTCTACGTTCAAATCATTCAACATCAACAACACAGCCCGACCTTCCTGAACGATTGACGCATTGCTTTCACGTATCTTAAGAAACGGATCGGATGCTTCGATTTCCAGCGATCCTGGAACTTCATACAACCCATCCGTCACAATAAATGACAATCTTCCCTGATCCGTACCATTGTGCTGGAACAGCAGCCTTCTGCTGTCCAAATCTTCTTGTGTAAAGAAGTTTACATACTTCCCATTCCTCAGCAAGTCCCCATTCGTACACGTCACCGACCTGTACTCAATGTCCAAATTCCTCGTTTCAATATCCGGATCGGCGTACTTCAAATCTCCCGACGTCAACAGCTTCGTTTCGTCCCTCACAATATGAAACACTTTGTCAAACACCCGATAAGGCCCGTTATCGTTGAGCAGTGTTATCTCCACCTGGATCTCGCAGACAAACTGGAAGTCCGTCTCATTATCCGACAGAATCAACAGCCGAAAGTTATCCTCCGTCGACTCCGAGTCATCATGGCAGTAGTGAATATCTCCCAGGTACAGGTACTGCAGAGTAAAAGACGAGATTTCCTTCGCCTCGAATGTCCGAGGGTTCACCTTGCAGAGTGATCCGTGCTTGGGAAAGTGCGTCAGGTTGAACGTTAACGAGTTGAATTTGTTGAACAGTACTTCAAAGTTGGTCCTCGAAAGGGCAGTTTTGTTTCCTTCGTGGACATAAACTTTCTCCCGCTTCTGGTAGATGATCTGCTTCGCCAGATAATCCGGAGGTGAGTAGATGAAGTCAATTTTGCCTTGGACATCTTCGCACTCCGGAACGGAAACGATGAACTCGAACGTATCGATGAAGTTGCCGTAGGACGATTGGTACGTGCGGTACTTAATGACATTCTTGTCCACTTCTTGTTGCGTAAACGAATCACCAGGTTTGGCATATTCCGGATGACCATCGACGTAGATAATGCCGAATTTGGGCGGTCTCACCACGGTGTAGATGATGTTCCGAGCGAAGGTTGCAATCGGAGTAGTTTGATGGAACAGGAAGTCCGCACGGATGACGTTATCCTTAGTGTTGGTGTAGATGTTGTTCTGTCGGATAGTGCCGATGCGCAACTTGGTGAAAGAAATGCGGAAGTCGTACGTCGGGGTTGTCACGGGTCCAAGGGTCACCGTGAACTAGAAAGAAAAAATCGGAAAATAAGTGCGATTCATCGCTCGGATGTGAGAGCCTACCTTGAACTCGTCATGAATTGGAAGATCTGAAGAGTGCAGATACCGAATCTGTCCCAGAAGCAGCTGATTACTACTGAAAGAATCCACCGAGATCCATGACGAATCAACGGACCGTAGCTTCTGAAGGCTGCCGTAGGCTGGCGATTGTACAACATCGAACCTGTGAACATCAAGGATTTCAAAAAATGGCCCTTTACTAGTTAGGAACTTCACTCACCTCATGTCAACATTCTCTTCGTCAGAGTTGGGCACAAATGACAAATTGTGCGGCGTGATCAACGCCGATGACTTATGAATCAACACCAAGCCCGTATTGTTCATCATGCGGAGCTGTAAAGGAAGCACGGAAACCCGAATCAAGCTGGCTGGACTGGTTTCCATTCCGTCGGAAACTTGAACATTCAACTCCAAGTAGTCATCCGTCCCTCTGCTGTTGATCAGATATGTCACCAATCCAGCGTTGACATCCGATTGGGAGAAGGTTGCTACAGCTCTTCCTCCCAATTCGATACGCCCCTGCTGAGCTTCTGCTACATTCGGGTTCATCAGTACCGTGTAGATCAACGCATCCGGAGCACTGTCTGAGTCTTCCGCTTGAAGAAAGTCCGGACCAATTATCCTCGGTATGCCTTGCGTTACGCGGAGGAGCTTAGTTTGAGACAATTTCAACACAGGAGGGTCATTCACGGGGGTAACGTTCACATGTAGCACAAAGCGATGTTTCCCTTCGAGATATTTAGGAAGGGTATTTCGGGTGGAAGGTACCAAATTCATGTCGATAGTCATGTGATCGTTGGAGTTCTCCGCTCCATTGTGAGTGTATTTGACCTTATCGGTAGTGAGATCTATGTGCGAGAAAAACTTCATCTGCGTGGCCGACGAGTTGCCTTCAGCACCGTACGAATGGATAGTGATCTTGCCATGCTTCGGTGGTTGAACTACGTGAAAAATTACTCCAGCTTCCTGTACGCCCAGCTTGGTGTAGTCAAAAAGAACTTCAATGTGCTTCGGAGCGAGAAAGGTGATCCCACCCTCTAGCACATCCAAGGGACTGACCATTATCAGCTCCTTCTCAATTACCATATCCGATCGGGAAAAGATCTTGTAGCTATCTGAGTAGTCCGCTTTGATGCAAAACGCCTGGTCACAATAGCAAATGAAGTCATTGATGCCCTGGTGATGGCATTGTCCGGAAGGTATGCAAGGCTGCTTCTCAATACAGGGATACATCCAAACGCAGTCGACGGTCACTCCCTGGGTGACTTTGAAGTTGGGAAACCCAACCGTGTGGTCGTCCAGAACGATGTCTCGAATGCAACCCTTCAGGCTGGATTCCGTAGCGCGTGCTCCCTTCAGAAAGGCCTTACGCTTCTTCCGATGATCGAAACCCCCGATGAAAAATTCCTCCTCTAGCTCGATCACCTGGCTGCTTCCATTGGCAAACGTTGCACTGCTCGTCACTTCGTCGATCGTTATCTGAAATGGTTTGAAGGTTTTTCGAAATTTAGATATTCGGTTAGATTCATGGATTCAACATTCATCAGCCTAACCTAACTGAACTGGTTTACCGAATGACTATGTTTGAGATTTTTAATATTTGATATTTAATTTCGACAGAAGACTTACTAAAAAACCGCAATTTATTTCCCAAAGAGCTGTTCATAAGAATATGTTATTTCAAATTGACTTGCACTAAGCACTAAGTTAGTTTGCTTAACCATTTCAGGCCTACATTTTTGCATGCGTTATTCTACAATCAACTTAGTGTATTCTGATTGATGTTGGTGCTCAATATTATAAAAAGGATTGCAAAAAGTAAAGATTTTTTTAGATATGCTTGGTCTTCCAAACTGTCCTGGAGTTCAGAACTTAAGATCTACAGTTGTAATAGTAGCTTTATCCACTTCAAAATGTTTTGATATGTATTAAATTATATACACTGAATGTCCTAGAAGACCAACAGACATTATGAGATGATCCTGGGATATTCTATGCCAAACAAACTGTCCTGGAGTTCAGAACTTAAGATCTACTGTTGTAACAGTAGCTTAATCCACTTTATAATGTTATGATATGTATTCAAACATATTCAATGAATGTCCTAGAAGACCAACAGACATAATAAGATAAACCTTGGATAGTCTATGTCAAACAAACTGTCCTGGAGTTCAGAACTTAAGATCTACTGTTGTAACAGTAGCTTAATCCACTTTATAATGTTATGATATGTATTCAAACATATTCAATGAATGTCCTAGAAGACCAACAGACATAATAAGATAAACCTTGGATAGTCTATGTCAAACAAACTGTCCTGGAGTTCAGAACTTAAGATCTAATGATGTAACAGTAGCTTTATCCACTATACAATGTTATGCATTGTATGCAAACATATCCAATGAATGTTTTAGAAGATCAAAAGCCGCTATGCGATGATGATGATGGGATTTTTTATGCCATTCAAACTGTCCTGGAGTGCAAGATTCAAGATCTCAAGCTTCAACTGTAGCTTCATGTAGTATTCAAAGTTACGAAATTTATCCAACCATGTTCATTTTTTCTTCCTGTATGTCAACTATTTATAACTGATATTTATGACTTGGGTTGATGCCGTCAATTTCTCACTCCAGTCTGAACATCAAAACATGATATACATTATGACATTTTTGTGCTTGACTATAATTACCTATATCTTTGTCAAACAAAGCATTGTCGTATTGCTAGTATCCACGGCGAGAGAGGCGTTTCATTTGTTTTCCATCCGCAAAGGTAACGACTGTAGATCCTAAGTTCTGAGCTCAAGGGCTGTTTTGGTGACCTAGATCATACTTTAATACGTGGCGTAACTTTTGTTACTGCCGGAGATTTCAAGTTCTAAGCTGCAGGACAGTTTGGATAACCTAGAGGATCACAAATTTGTAAAATGATGACTTTTGACCTTCCAAATGATTCATTGAATATGTTTGAATGCATATTGTAACCTTATTTAACCCAAACAACTACTGTTACTTGTGTAGATCTTATGTTTCAAACTTAAGGACAATTTGGATGACCTAAAATATTCGCAGATGTTCACATTATGTCTGTTGACCATCCACACTATTAAACAAAAATTATTAAATACAAATTGGTCCTTTGCATACTACAAAAAAACTATTGTTATAACTGTAGATCTAATGTTTTGAACTAAAGGACAGTTTGGATTACCCAGATCATCCCAGTAGATTTTTTTTAAAAACTTGAGTTTTTCACTGAATATTGTTATATACGTACCATAGCTTTGTATATCCCAAAAAGCTATGGTTCTACTGTAGATCTTAAGTTCTGAACTCAAACACATGATTGGTTGACCTAGAACATCCCAAGTTTTCAAAAAATGACTGTTATCCTGTCAACAAGTTCATTCAATATGTTTGGGTATTTATCGTTACCTTATAAAGCCCTAAGATCTATTGTTTGAACTGTAGATCAGAAGTTCTGAACTCAAGTACAACCTATAACATCCCAAAAAGTGAAGATATAAAAATGTTAAAACTTCGAAATCAAAAACAAAATACAAACGACAACGGCAAACACTCGACAAGAAGGACGCAGGTGAGAACGTGTTCGTTCAAAGTCGAATAAAAATGTTGAGATCACCAATTTTGAACCTGGATACCAAAGCCGAGTATCAGCAGTAGCAAGCCCCAAGGAGTGCAGTAAGAATTGCAAAAGTTTGGGGAAGTTTTCCTGACCTAGATGTTCACCCCAAAGTCTAGCAACAACACGTGTCACAACTAGGACTGCAATTTTTAAGGTCTATCATGGTGGAGGTCAAGAAAAAGGTTGACGATCTCTACAAGTTCGTAAAATGTTGGAATAACGTTCACACTAGGATCAAGAATCTAGTGAAGAGTATCAAGATCGCCCTGACGCAGTGGGTGTGTGCTAAAACAGCCGAAACTGTGAAAGACAGCAGCTTAAGTACAACAGACATACACGGAACATAAACGGAAAAGGGAAACGACAGGAGAAGAAGCTGAAGAAGCACAAGAACGATGAAGAGGATAAGAAGGACCAACCGTCACCAAAAAATACAAAAATTAAGACTGAAAACTTGAATTTCGGCTCGGCCCTTTGAATAAGGGTCATCAATTTTGTGGAATGGACCTCCCAGAATGACTGACTAACTGACTTACTGACTGACTGACTGACTGACTGACTGACTGACTGACTGACTGACTGACTGACTGACTGACTGACTGACTGACTGACTGACTGACTGACTGACTGACTGACTGACTGACTGACTGACTGACTGACTGACTGACTGACTGACTGACTGACTGACCGACTGACTGACTGACCGACTGACCGACTGACTGACTGACTGACTGACTGACCTGACTGACCGACTGACTGACCGACTGACTGACTGACTGACCGACTGACCGACTGACCGACTGACTGACTGACTGACTGACTGACTGACTGACTGACTGACTGACTGACCGACTGACTGACTGACTGACCGACCGACTGACCGACCGACTAACTGACTGACCGACTACCGACTGACTGACCGACTGACTGACTGACAATGACTGACTGACTGATCAACTGACCGACTGACTGACCGACTGACGACTGACTGACTGACTGACCGACCGACCGACTGACCGACCGACTGACTGACCGACCGACCGACTGACCGACTGACTGACCGACTGACTGACTGCACTGACTGACCGACTGACTGACGACGACTGACTGACTGACTGACTGACTGACTGACTGCGACTGACTGACTGACCGACTGACTGACTGACTGACTGACTGACTGACTGACTGACTGACTGACTGACTGACTGACTGACTGACTGACTGACTGACTGACTGACTGACTGACTTTTTTCTCAAAAATTGGAAATACTACAGCTATTTTGAGCTCATATTTGGATTCAGCGAGGCTTAAGTTAGAAATGCCGATGAGAGCGGAAAAAAGTTTCTATTTTGCCACCTAGTATTATCAAGATTAGAAGTGGAACATCTCTGCCAAGTGGAAGCTGAAACTGAGGAACGATTCTGACGACACTCATTGAGAAGTTTTTGTGTGAGGAGATTAGCGTCAGGGCATTATCTCAGTAGGCAGTGATCGAGTGCAGAGATCTGAACGAGATCACAACTGCAGATGACCTGAAACGTGATCCGGTGGACGAATTGATAGGATTCTCCAAGTGGATGGGCTTCGGACATCAAGCGAGGAACTGCAATGGCATTCCCAACTAACATCAATGCTGAATAACAGCTTGTTCAAACAAATTTGGAGAAGTTGTTCAGCTTTTTCTTCTAGAAAGCTGAATAACTTCTCCAAATTTGTTTGAACAAGCGGTTATTCGACACTGATGTTTGTTGGGTTGACAGTCCCAATATTTGCAGGAAATACGGTGGAGAGGGTCATATGGCTAGAGACGGCGTGAGGTGCATGAAAAGAGGAAAGAGGAGGACAGCAACGACCACGGCACGGGTGGCTTTAAATGCGTACTTAAAGATGGCGGCAGGCCATCTGAAATGTAGACTTCCCAAATAAACCTCAATGAATGCCACGTTGAACAGAAACGATGGTGGAAATCGACATCTGAAACAAAGTGTGACATTGCAATCATTTCAGAGCCTTATCGAATCGTGTGGTGTGAAGGTAGTTGGGGTGTAAAGGTAGTTCCTCTCCCTATAGTGTACCCTGGAAACATGAGGCTCCCCTCAACGGCTAAGGATCCGTAAGTGGTCGTGACATAGAGCAACAGGGACGGTCTTGGGGATGTCGCGCTCCCAGACGCCCCGAGCCCGGTCCAGGTTCTAGCTTTTCTCGATCGGAGGAAGGACCATCAGAGGATGAACCATGAGATTCAGCAAGTATTATAAGCGGTCATTACAGGGAGATCGCGAACGAATTGGCAGACCCCTTCCTCCCAGACGTCCCAAACCCGGTTTAGGCCATGGATCATATAGAACGGATCAGCGTCAGGTTGCAGGGGTTAACTACTAAATACCTGTGTAGTTCGACATAGAGGATACAATAGTTTCTGGGGATGGCCGTGGATCTATGCACGAGTGGGTTTTTAGTGGGTTGAAGAGTTGGCACCCTCATACCCACACCCTGAGTTGTTCAGGTATCTCTGATGGCAGATTTTCCATCCAGTCTAAAAAAAATAGGGCCTTTACGTGTTTCTTCTAACTACGGTTGTTGGGTGTCAGATGGAGCTGGAATTGCTGCAATTCATTTTATGGGTAGATATCCTGTCCATGAAATGGAATCGAACACGCCTGAAGGTTTCGTATTTTTCAAAATTAACGGAATCTTCTAATAAAGTAGATAGACGATAGAGTCACGATAATCAGATGCTTCAGGGACTTACTGAAGATCTGACCGGACGAATACCTGTCATAATCAGAATGGACGTCAATGTTTGGGCAGAAGATTGGGAAAGCAGATGTACGAACACGAAAGGGTACAGCTTACTGGAAGCTGTAGCCAATAGTACTTTTCGCAAAAACGGTGGTGAATCCATTTTCGACGTCACCTTCTGCCGTTCGTCACTTGTGGAAAAAATGGGAAATATAAACTGGAGAATGTTCGATGGGAGCACCCATAATGACCACCAGGCGACCTCTGACGGGAATGGAGTTCGATATGGACGTTTCTGTTAACGAACTCCCTGCAAACCGCATTCCCTCGAATGTGGACGAGTTGACAGCAATGTTGGCAGCGGCATGTGACACAACCAGGTCAAGGAAGTTGGACCTAAGTAACAAACGTTGCGCAGCATACTGATGAAGCGAGGTACTCAGCAACCTTCGAGCTAATTGTCTCAAAATCAGAAGACGCGTTCAGAAAACCAGAACGGAAGTGGATAGAGAGGAGCGTAAGTGGTGTTCTGAGCAGCCAGGACTGCATTAGCCTTTCAGTACTTGCGCCAACTTTTGATACACGACCCGCGCAGGAGACAACAACATATGAATACCTGATTTTGATCTTGATAACTAGCCTTGGTATTAAAGAGGTCAGATTAAGAGGTAAAATACCTAACCAAAATACCTAAGAATTGCATGCAAAATTTCTCTCTAATATCAAAACTTGGCATTCGTATAACATTGTGGGAACAATTTAATGGTATTATCCTCAGGTATTTTATCTCTTAATTTTACCTGCTCGGGGAGTAATCGCGCGTTTTACTTTGTACAACACATTTCTTCGCAGAATATCTCGTAAAACGGATCACATAGAACGTTACTGTGTTCCGTGAAGTTATTCAGTAGGTCAAGGCATTTTCATTGGCGAACTGTTTAGGATTCTCTCACTACGCGGCGCTAGTGTGCTAACAATTTTCAGGCATATGCTATATCTTCGTTTCCTGACTAGAAAGAATGTTTCTGTCTTCCACAATGTTGTTCAGTTGAACAAAATCTTTCGAATGCTGACCAGCAGTTCACAACCCTGCAGCTATGTGGCGCTGGTGTACTAATTATTCTCAGGAATATACTATATCTTGTTATTCTGACCAGATAGAATGTTTTCGTCTGTGAAAATGTTGGTCAGTGGGTCAAGACCTTTTGAATGGTGACTGGCAGTTCTAAATTTTCCCACTGCGCACCGCTAATGTGCCAATTTATTTTCTGAAGGTGCTATAACCTGAGAACCTAGACCATTTGGAACAATTTCGTTGTCTTCGAATAAGTTTTTCAGTGGAACAAGACCTTTTCATTAGAGACCAGCAGTTCACAATCTTTCCGCTACGTGGAACTGGTGTTCTTTTGGGTTTCCTGACCAAGCTGTAACTTCACAAGGTCAAAGCCTTTTCATTGGTGGCTATCAGTTTCAAATCTGACCGCCACGTGGCGCTAGTGTGCTGGTACTTTTTTGGAATATGCTGGATCGGTGTCTCAAATACAAGGCTGTGCTGCAGGTCAAGACCTTGCTCTATGTGGACGAGATATTTGATCGGTTGGAAGCCGCGGGAATGGGAATGGAAGACACAAAAGTGTGTATGCTCTTGCAAAACTTTTCTCCGTCGTTCGATAGCCCGGTGTATGCCATGGATAGTCGGCCAGATGGTGACGTCACACACGAAGTTGTGAAAACAAAACTGACTGATGATTACGTTCGTCGGTTGGAATGCAATGCAGGCACAAGTGGTTCGAACCGGAAAGAGTCGGATGAGAATAGTGAAACGCGTACGAGTTAATTTTGAAAGATGCAAGGTCATCTTCGGCGCAATTGCAGAAGGTATAAAAGTATAGCCTCAATGAATAACATCAGTAACAGTGACTCGATAGGCAAGCAGAATGACCAAGGAAAAGGCTTTGCTGCTCAAAGGGAAGTGAAACACGTAGCGTTTAGGGTCGGTGGTGATTCTCGGTCATGGATTGTTAACAGTGGGCAAGTACCCATTTGACAAATGACAGATCCTTCTTCTTGAAGTTAAATGAATTCGCTGGAGGTTGGATTTCTATGGCCAATGGGGAGAAAACGTTATTTCTCGGTGAAAATAACTGCATTTTGTACGGGTATGACGGTTGTGATAACGTGGTTCGAATTGACATGACAGACGTTAAGTTCTCACCGGGTCTCGCGATTATTCTGGTATCGGACGCAAATCTAGCGCCGGAGAACTTGAATGTGTACATGCGTGTTTCGGCAGGGCCGATTGTAAAACCGTCGTTTCGAAAGCCGATACAGTGATCACCGGAGTACAAGATGCTGGGCTGTACCACCTGCGAGTATCGGAGACTACTAAGCCTTCTACCGAATGTTAACACATAGCAAACTGCCGGTACCAATTACATAGAAGGCTAGTTTACCGTGATCCGGCTGCCAACGAGCGCATCTGGAAGGTTTGGCAAACAGAATTAGGGTGAGGGACGGTGGCCTGTGGCCAAGGACACCCGATAGGTTAATCGTTTTGTTTTGGAATTCCACCTACGTGGCGCTAGTGAACATGCAAAATTTAGCATTTCCAATATGTTCTATGTCGTGTTTCGGACAAGATAGAAAGTTCTATTCTACAGCAAAGTTGTTCAGGTCAAGGGCATCCGAAAGGTGGACAGTTTCGTTCGAAATTACACCGCTACGTGGCTTACGTTTTGTCCAATGAGTTTCCGCAATGTATCATCTGAGATTTCCTTCCAAGCGGTTTGTAGGCTTTCCAATGTTTATGGTTCTGGGGACGCGTTGTACTTGTGTTCTGGTTCAGCTCATCTCATACTAGTTCGATTGGATTCAGATCCGGTGATTACCAAGGCATGTCAGATAACGTTCAGTTTTGGTCCAAGTCCTAAACAAACCCTGACTAAAATATGAAGTGAGTCAGTCTTGAATCACTTGAAAACGAAGTTAATTAAATCTGAATCACTTAATACTGAAGTGAATTAGACTACAAATGTGTGGTTAGTCAGTCCTGATTCACTTGAATTTGAGGTTGATCTGTCTTGAATTACTTGAATATGAAAAAAATCAGACCCGAATTATTATTAGTATAAGAAGTGAATCTGGCCTGAATCACATTATAGTGTGGTGAGTTAGTCCTGAATAACTTGAATTTGAGGTAGATTCATCCTGAATCACTAAAATATGAAGTGAATCAGACCTGAATCACTTGAATCACTTGAATACGAAATGAATGTAAAATCACTTGTATAAAAAGTCAGTAATTCCTAAATCAGTTGAATCACCTTCAACTCAATTTTAAATATATTGTCCTATTGATCATGAATCACATGAATATGAAATTAAAAAGACCTGAATCATTTGGATTTGAGGTGAGTCAGTCCTGTAGCACTTGAATATGAAGTGAATTCAATGTGTGGTTAGTCAGTCTTTAATAACTTGAATTTGAGGTAAACTCGTCCCGTATAACTAAAATTTAAATTAAATCGGGCCTGAATCTCATGAACATGAAATAAATCACTTGAATATGAAGTGAATCATGCCTGAATCATTTCAATATAAAGTGAATCAACCTTGAATCACATGAATATGAAATAAATAAGACCTTATTCACATTAATATGAAGTGAACCAGACCTGAATCACTTGCATGTGTCAGTGCTAAATCAGATGGTTATGAAGTGAATAATCACTTTAATATGAAGTAAATCCGACCAAAATGATTAGAATATGAAGTGGATCTGATATGAGTCTCTTGAGTTTAGGGCTGTCTAAATCACTTGAATTTGATGTGAGTCCACCTTTACCTAACCTTACCAATCAGACCATGGCCAGTGTGGCCTCTGCTGTACACATATGTTGTTTCTGTTGTAGTTGGTCCAAGGCTGTACCTCAACAGCCGAAAGTCCGCAGGCTGCCTTCTACTTGATCGATTCACCTTGCTTGTTGCGCGCCTCTTCTTCTTGTACCCGTCGGTTCGTTTTCAACAACCATTTTACCAGGGCTATCGTCCGACATTCTTATGACATGCCCAGCCCATCGTAGTCGACCGATTTTAGCGATGTGTACGATGGGAGGTTCTCCCTGCAACTGATACAATTCGTGGTCCATTTGCCTCCTCCACGTTCCATCTTCCATCTTCACTCCACCGTAGATCGTTCGCAGCACCTTCCGTTTAAAGACATTCAGGGCGCGTTGGTCCTCGACTAGCAATATCCATGATTCGTAGCTGTAGAGAACTACCAGTCTAATGAATGTCTTGTAGATGATCAACTTTGTAGTTCGGCGAACTTTGTTCGATCTTAGCGTCCTTCGAAGTCCTATGTAAACACAAGTTCCCGCCATAATCACAAACGCTGCCTTTGTATCTATCTGCTGGTGTCGTTATCAGCGGTCATAAATGAGCCTAGATACACGAATTCGTCTACTACCTCGATTTTATCACCGTGGATCTGAACTCGTGGTGGGAGGCTAACACAGTCTTCTCGGGAGCCTCTTCCGTTCATGTAATTCGTTTTCAACGCATTAATCACGAGCCCAATCCTACCAGTTTCAGCTTTAAGTATGATGTGCGTGTCCACCGTTGGCTCAAAGTTACGTGGTACGATATCAACGTAACAAAGAAAACGACAATCCACCCTCTTCGAGATTCGAAGGGACTCGAGAAACGAAACACATCACTCAAATCATCGTTGATTTGACCAAGCGCGTAAGCTTTTCCGGAAATCCATATTCGTGCATAATCTGCCATAGGTGGTTTAGAGTCCGCCCTGAATTGCTTGAATGTGCACAAAATCAGAACTGAATCACTTGAATATGCAGTGAATCAGGCCCTAATCACTTGAATATGAAGTAAACCAGGACTGACTCACAACATATTCAGTGAATCACTGAATGTGTTGTGAGTCCGCCCTGAATTACATGAATATTAAGTGAATCAGACCACAATGATTAGAATATACAGTAAATCTATCATAAATCACTTGAATTAAGAGTTGTCTAAATCGTTTGCATTTGTGGTGAGTCTGCTCTGAATTACTTGAATATGAATAAAATCAGGCCTCGAACACTTGAATGTGCAGTGAATCACTTGAATACGAAATGAATAAAACCTTAAAAATCCATAATTACTTGAATGAGAGGTCAGTCAGCCCTAAATCACTTGAATTTGACGTGAGTCAGTCCTAAATCACTTGAATACGAAATGAATCAGTTCCAAATAACCACTGCTGAGACGCTTTGCCGAAGACTTGAACTTTCTATCTTTTCAGAATCAAGAGATGGAACAAATTGAACATGCTCAATTTTGTATGCTCACTAGCGCCACGTAGTGGTGGAATACTTAACCAACTTCTCCACCTTCCTCCACGATGACCTTCTGAAAAACTTTGTCTAAGACTCTATCCTATCAAACAAGATCCTATCAAATAGAAATTGTTGAAAATGCTCAATTTTGCATGCTCACAAGCACCACGTGGTGTGAAATTTCAAACACAACGATCTATTTTTTTTATGTTCTGGACCAGCAGAACAATTTGGATCGAGACCGCACCTTTGCAGGTGTTAAGGGTCTCGAGATATAGCATCGTGAATGTACCTGTATTTAGGTGATGCTAAACTTTTCGAGGTGATGCGACATTCAACTGAGTGTTGCAATAATTTCAAGTGAGTTCGTTGACTGGTAGTGTATACTGAAATATTGTTAAGAAATAATAGTATGAAAAAATTGTATGAAAAAATGTTTTCATTTCGATAACTTTAGTCGATTTATCAATTAATCAAAAGTGTCACAATAATTATCGACTCACCCTCTAAATAGGGTATCAAACAAAAGTGCGTAAACCTTTACAAAATGTTCAACTAAACAAAAGCTGCTCATCGTTTCATCACTCAAATTACACTTACATCCACCAGCATCGGGCTGTAGGTTACGGAAACGTTGTGCCACTTGCCATCCGAAACGTTCCGATCCGGTATCAACTCCACGGCATTCGATCCCTTTCCGACCAGTAACCGCACCTGGCTTTCGACAATCTCCAGCGCCATAAAGTCGTACCTTGCACTCGTAGGAATGTTGCTCAGCAACATACCGTAGGGTTCGTTCGTTCGAAATTCCATACTCCAGCGATCACCGGATCGCGACGGTGCCTTCTGCAGTATCACGTAGCTTTCGTCGTCCAAAAAGCTTATCGGCGTGCTGACGTCCGCGTCGAATTCCGGTGCACAAATCCACGAGACACGCTCGTTCGTCACGTGACCGGTGCGTTCCCGGGCTCGCTTGAAAATATTGATGTTGTTGTAGAAGATCTGAAATAATGGAAAACTTTCAATCTACTGATCGATTAACGTAAGAACGCATCTCACATCAGCGATACATCCTCTGAAGTTCTCCATCGCTCCCAGGTAGGGGGCAGAGTACGCTCCAACCCCACCGATAAATACTCCAAAGTGCACATTCAGCTCCGCAACATTGTCCGGTAAGGTCTTGGTTGCAAAGTACTCATCAATCTGCATAGTTAAATTCGCTGCGTACCTCGATATCGAGATGTCGTGCCATTGAAGGTCGTTGAACTTCAGCGTCACCGGTGACCATAGCTAAAATCAAGAACAAACCACCGTAATATGAATCATCGGCTCATTACTAAAATACCTACATCCGTGTGATACTCATCAATCTTGAAGCTGAATCGAATCCTTCCGCCGTCAATGCTGAGCAGCGAATAATCCGTTCGTCCAGCCGTCAGCAGCAGCAATGCATTCTCTTGCCGCGATCGGAATCGCAACCGAATGTTTGTGGATATTTTGGCTTCCTGCAGCGGCATCGCTATATGACTGGCACCGTAAAATGATACTGCAAGAAAAACGGAAGAAAGGGAATACGAATTAGGTTTACAGACATCAGTGGCAAATAAATTCCGGATTAGTGGCAAATGCGGCCTTTGCTAGGAATTTGTTCAGCAAAGTCACGTGCGGTGATTGGTCGCGTTTCCAAATCAAAACACCAAATTCCATCCTCCGACGACGTCGGCGTCGTCTTGCCCCCTTTTGTCATGATTCATCGGATGGTTGAAATTTCAAGCGGGACGGAAACCATTACCGAAATGTGTAAGCCTTTAAAAATACCATAACAATCCGAACTTCTTCGGGTGCAGGGGGATAACCTACCAGCGTTATTAACGTTTACAACTGGCGAACATGGAGTTAGGCCACCATCATAATTGTACAACAGTGATGGAAGTCCATTAAAAAAAGAGTCGACAATCAATTTGTATCATTCCACAGCACGAACGCATCATCATTGAGATAGCGCGGAAAAACTGCTCTAGCATAACCTAGACCATATTGCGACCGGAGGATCTGTTTTCATATTTTTCATTTTCCTACTGCTCGCTAAACGTTCAAAGACGAAGGGCTCCGTTGCTGCTAGCTGCTTGTTTATTTTTATTCTGCTTATTGACTTGTACATCGCACTTCTCTCTCATGTTGTTTATGATGGTTTCGAGAATGCGCCATGCACGAAAGGCTTTACCGTTCGTTTAGAGGGGGAAATAAATGCACGGAACAAATCATTTCATTTTGAACAGTGAACGGAGAGGAACGTTTATAATTTTGAAAACAAAATTCAAAGGATTCATGGAAATGCATGTACGAAATGTGGGGGAGAAGAAGTCTACTAATACACACTTTGAATCTCAAAATACACACTAAGAAATAGTAAGTTCAACATGCTACGTAATCCATCATTGATGTAAACGGTTAGTTTTACTTTGCTACTTCGGTATCATTCCTATCTGCTTTTGCTCTCCTATCGTTGCCTTATCTTTGCTTCTCTTCGTCTCTTTCTGACGCTCCTGGGCGCCGGAGGTGGTCCATCAGTTCCGGTGCGGGGAAAGTCCGCATTGGTAGTGCCCTGACTACCAACGAATATCGCACGGGAGCACAGTCTTTGTATCTGAGTTGTAGAGGTTGTCCGACAGTTCCGGTTGGAAATGACTCCACACTACAGGGTGCGGCAGAAAATAATGCGAAAATGTTCAAACTTGAGTATTGGGTTAATTTTTGTAGCTAGTGACTAAGTTGGGTTAATTCGTGTTGCTAGTCACCAGTTTGTAGCTCTTCCAGAAGAAGCCGAAAGAGATTGCCAAGGTGGTAGGGTGCCATTTGGCAACAGTTTACCGCATTAAAAAGTCCCTGCAGGATGGTCCTAAGCAGCGGAAGCCTGGAAGCGAACGTCCGCGCTTTGCACGCACGCGGAACGTGATCAAATCGGTCCGTGCAAAAATTGCTCGCAAACCGGTGCGTTCCATAAGAAAACTTGCAAAGAAAGCCAATATTTCGGAGAAATCCATGCGGAGAATCATCAAAGAAGACCTGCATGCATCTTCCAAAGCCAGAGTGAAGCGCCACTTGATTACGGACCGGGTCAAGGAACTACCCGTGACTCGTTCCAAGAGATTGCTTTACTTGTTGAAGAAGGAAAAAATTATAATCCTGTTCTCCGACGAAAACCTTTTCAGAATCGATGCTGTGGCCAACAGCTGTACGGACTGGTTCATTTCACCTCAGAAAATGGAGAACGTTCCGGAAAAAGTGAAATTCAAATTTCAAACCAAACATCCGGCTGGTGTAATGATGTTTGGCTTGGTGGCGTCCAACGGTTTGAGAATGCCGCCTGTTTTCATTGATGCTGGAGTTAAAATCAATACCGAAGTGTATATCGGTATTTTAAAGGACCAAGTGCTTCCCTGGGTGTAGGCCAACTTCGCCAAGGACCAAAACGTTGTCCTACAGCAGGATGAAGCGCCGTGCACACGTCCAATCGAACCTAACAATGGTTGACCGATAACATGAAGTTTTGGCCGAAGGATTTGTGGCCCCCTAGCAGTCCAGATCTTAATCCGTTGGGCATACGTTGAAGCACGAGCCTGCAAAACATCAAACCCTAGTGTGAAAACCCTGAAGTCAACCATAACACGCACATGGCAGTCAATGTCGGAGGACTACGTCCGAAAGGCATGCTCTGGCTTCCGGTGTCGGCTCGAGGATATTATTAATAAAAATGGAGGACACATTGAATAAATTGGTTTAAAAGGACTTTATAGAGATAACTGCAATCGAAAATGTTGATATTATTGCTTGAATTCGATGAAAATGGGATTTGATAGAAATAGAACAAATTTTCGCATCATTTTCTGCCGCACCCTGTACACATACTCGAAGCACTTCTTCGCTCGTCACCAATTGCGAGTCCCGAAGGCGGTCCGATGATTCCGGTTGGGCAATGACCTCAAATTCATCGGCGCCCCGGTCAGGCACATTTTCTCTGCTTCTCTCGTTCGCTGATTGCTTCTCCATTTTTGCTGCAGCTCTATTAGAATGCTTGTGACTATTCTATCGACAGTGTTCCACATGCTTTCATCCCGACACATTTTCTCAGGTATGTTGTCCACGCTCACATCCGGTATCTACCTTCGAACAGTCGCAAATCTAGGGCATTCGTAAGCCACATGCTCCGGTGTTTCCTCGACGTGCTCGCAGTCCAGGTAGAAGGGTGACCCAACATGACCACGCCGATGCAGATATTTCCGAAAACACTTCGTCCGAAACTTCGTCAGGCGAAAGTTTACCTCTCCAAGCCTCCTATTCACCCATGCCGACACGTTAGGAATGAGCCGATGGGTCCACCTTCCACTATCCGCGTTGTCCCACTCTTCGTACCACTTAGCCAACGAGTCAGCTCTGACCGTCCTCCTCACGGTAACGACGTCTCTCCTCTGATAGCATTCGACATCCTCGGCCAGGGTGATGCAAATTTGAGTCATCCCGGCGATAACGCATACTGCTTTCGTCGAAATAGTTCTGTAGGCGCTCGCGACACGAATGGCCATGAGCCGGGACGTACTGCAGCCCAAGCTGGGACTCCATAGCTCAATATCGGATCGCCAAAATACGCCTCCTGCTGCTCCTAGGTCCACCGACATTAGGCATGATTCTTGATATGGCGTTGACCACCCCCGCAGACGTAGTCTACATGGGCGTTCAAATTAAGACGGTCGTCAACCATCACTCCTAGATGCTTCAGTGCACGCTTTGACGAAATTGCATGCCCTCCTCTGCTGATTTGGACATGCTGAACCGCCTTTCGGTTGCTGACAGAACTACCTCCGTTTTATGATGGGTCAGCTCCTGTATGTCAGCTGTGTATGTTTCGATGATATCGAATATTTCTGCCGCTAGTATCTCTACCTCTTTCAACGTCTCACAGGTTATCGTCCGCAAAATGTGACAATCTCAACACTTTTGGGCAGCTTCAGCATTAGTACTCCATCGTGCATCATGTTCCAGAGCGTTGGGCAGAAGATGGAACCTTGTGGCACTCCTGCCGTGACAATAACCGACTTCCGTCCCAACTCCATTTCATATACCAGAGTTCTGTTCTGGAAATAGCTCCCAAGTATCCTGCACAAATAGTCAGGGACTCGCATTCTGTGTAACGCTTTGACGATGGCCTCCCAGCAAGCGCTGTTGAAAGCGTTTTTCACGTCAATCGCAATGAAGGCGCAGCGCCAATTGCAGCGTCTCTTCTGTTTGGCTACCCTTTCTGCGCTCTGAACGACTGTTCGGATTGCGCCCACCGGCGCGCCTTTTCGGAATCCGAACTGCCTTTGAGAGTGACCGCTCTCGCTCTCCGTACACACTTAAAAAAATTTACAGTATTCGGTAATTTTTTACCGAACTTTCAACAGCTGAACAGTTCGGTAATCCAATTTACCGGATTTCTGTAAAATTTGACAAGTTCCGGTAATTTTTTTACCGGAATATTGTAAAATTTCACCAAAATCCGGTAAATCGGACTACCGAACGTTCAGCTGTTGAAAGTTCGGTAAAAAATTACCGAATACTGTAAAATTTTCTAATTGTGTACTCTTCGTCAGCCTGTTAAGGATATCCTTTCCAGGAGCTTGCCGAGGATATTCAGCAGGCATATGGGTCTATACGATGCTGAATCCCTTGGCTGTTTTCCAAGTTTCGGCAGCAGCACCAACTTCTGGACCTTTAATCTGCCCGGTATGTAATCTTCATCCAGAAATTTCTGGAGCGTCGTTCTGAACATGTCTGGAAACACCATGATCGCGGTTTTCAATACAACGTTGGGTATTCCATCCGGACCGGGACCTTTTCCCAACTTCAGATCCATTGCAATTGCCCGCAGCTCTTCATTTGAGACCTGAATCTCTCTGGCACGTTTTTTTTTCTGCTTCGTCGTAAGGTGTAGGTGGCCACTCCGTTGCGATATGATACGAGAAAAGACCGTCAACGATTTCCTTCAATTTAATCGGGCACATTTCACTCTGTGTTGCTGGACCTTTGATTTTCGCCATCACTATCGGATAAGCGTTGCCCCAGAGATTGGCATCTGCATCTCGGCACAGCTGTTTGAGGCAGATCGGTTTACTAATCTTGATCTCCCGTTTGAAAGCTGCTCAAGATGTACGGTATACTATCTTCCGCTTTTCTCTCTCCGTTTCAGTTTTTGACCTCTGGTAGCGTCTCCTGTCACGGAGGCACCAATACACAGGATGCCGCCAGCTCATGGGCTCTAATTTCCTCGGCATCGACGCATCGCACGCCCTCGCTAGCGTTTTTGTTAGCTCCCCAGCTTCCAGATAAGGAGTTCCAATTTCGTCTCTCGCAAGATCTCGACCTCTCCAACACCGTGGAGGAGATGCTGATGATCGCTATGGGTGTACTCTTCGCTGACCCTACAGTTAATGTTTTCCAACAGCGACGGACTACAGAACGTAACGTCGATGATGGATTCCCGGCCATCTTTACGGAATGTACAGAGAAGCCCTCGTTGCACAGTCTAACGTCCAACTTTGTCAGCGCCCTTCAGTAGACCGTAACCCTTCGCATACATTCCACAGCCCAGGGGGTTGAAGTCTTCTCCGATGATAACATGCTGTCGCCCGACCAAAGTATCAGTAAGCGCATCCAGCATCCGACTGTACTGTTCATCTGTCCACCTCGGAGGGCATTTAAAGCCACCCGTCAAGTGGTCAGTTCCATCTTCCGGTTTTCAGAGCATGCACCTCGGTTGCTTTGTAAAGTCCCTAGCAACGTGACCACTTTCCCCGCATTTCCAGGGCCAGTTTCTCGCATTGAAATCACCTCTCCATCTGCTTGGGAACCCGGGGAGCAATTCTAAGCGAGCATACCGACCATCTGACTTTAATTTTACCGGTCTCTACCAACTTGTTGGCAGCATCCACCGCTTGATCTTGGTGGCACATTGTGCTTGTCCAGCAGTGAACGATGTTTAAGGGGGACACCTTAGTATTTTGCTTCAGTCTTTCGGCCATTTCGCAGATGTTGTATTAGCTCTCGGTTGCTCACCATCAAGTCGTCCGGCACACTCTACTGTCTAACAATATGTGTTGCCATGGCAAATTTGCAGTCGGATTGCAGTTATCACTCGGTCGCATTCGCTGTCTACTTTGGAAGAACACTACACTGACCGTGATGGTGTCGATGCTCCTGCCTACCTCGATGCGGTGATGGAATACCTAGCAGCTGAAGTCCTCGAGTTTGCATGAAAAGTCGCCCGCGACAACAAGTAGACCAGGATCATCCCACATCATCTGCAGCTGGCCATCCGCAACAATGAGGAGCTGACAAAACTTCTCCCCGGTGTGGCCATTACACTGGGTGTTGTCCTTTTCAGGCCCTCCTGCTGCACATGAAGACCGAAGCCTAAGTTCAATCGCTCCCCCTGCCAAAAACTAAAACCCGTCCTGCTAAGGACGAACAAATCAATTTCACCACCTAAAGAGTTTGTTTAGTGGTAGTTTCTATTGCGCTCGTCAAAATTTCCATTATCACGTACCGGCTCAAGATGCCATTGCTTTGAACGTTGCGTTTCGGAGTAAACGGCCAAGCACGTTGGACAACCAAAAAACGAAATAATATTAACAATTGACCGACCATGCGTACACATATTGTAGTTCCTTGTTGTACATAGTGGATTAATGGATAAGGTGAATTGGTGGCGGTGGCAAGCACTCTAGATGGTGCACTAGCGAGCAGCCGTTGGCCAGATAGGCGATTTTCACGTTCCTTCAAGAAATGAAAACGCGAAATAGCATAACGTTTGCATTAAAAAAAATGGACAAACATTTGGTTTACCTTCACGCGCACTGACAAACTACCCATGCAGCATAAATCATAGTAGCCCATAGGTCAGCAGACAAGATTTGACAGCCCTATCTGTCGAACTCTAACCGTGATGGCAAAAACAATGAAGCAACTCCGTTCAGAAGTGTGCGCGTTTAAAGAACGGCACCCCGTCGCGTCAAAAACGGACATCGTGCGGCACCTTGTGGACGCCGGATGCGCCCGTTCCGGCATCTACAACATCTTTGAACTATTAGACAACAATCAGAGCATCGAAAGAAAGCCCGGTTCCGGACGGCCGACGACCCTGAGCGACAAGAAGCTCCAAAGGATGCTGAAGAGAAAGACAGAGGGGAAAATGGCTACATCGCTGCGTGCGCATGGCCGAGAGGTTGGTTCAACTGGCCAAACAGTGAAAAAGTACCTGGCGAACATGAACATACATACCAGGAAGCGGAAGCCGTGTTCACTGGTTTCGGAGCTGCTGCCAATGACGCAGCGGCAACGGCTGAATAAAATGGTCAACTCGACTTTCCCGGCGAATCCCGGCGTTGCGGTGGTGATGGACGACGAGACCTATCTCACCCTGGAAGGTAACGACTGGCAGGGCACTTCGTATTTTACTTCCCCCACGATGGAAGTGAGCTCCGAGGTGAAGAGGATGTCAAAGCCGCTCTTCTTTCGCTCCGGAGTGGCCGTGAACGGTGAAATTTATAGTACAAAATGCCTGCCGGAAGTTGCGTCGTTCATCAAGAAATACCATAAGGGCGAAGACGCGGTGTTTTGGCCGGATCTGGCGTCGGCCCACTACTTGAAGCGATCGTTGGAGTAGATGGAGCGGCTGGATATCTATGTGGTACCCAAGTCGGCGAACCCGCCCAACGTCCCCCAGCTGAGTCCTCTCGAGAATTTCTGGGCCAACCTGAAGCATAAGATCTACTCCAACAATTTTGTCACGAAAACTGAGGAGGAATTGATAAATAAAACGAAGAAAGAACTCAAAAACATGCCTACGTGCATGTTTTCGCCCGCCATGGTGAATGCTCCGGTTAACTACCGGAAGGTCACTCGCAAGGGCGTAGAACTTTTTTGCAAGTAAGCTTAAATAATTACATTCCATGGGAAATTTATCAAAAGCAATTATCTGTCTTAAGGCCTATACTCGAAAAAAATGCACCATTTTTATCCGAGTGTAACTTTTTTGTCCGTGGGTAAAACTAGATGAAAATCTGGGTATAACTAGTTTGGAGTGCATTGTGCAAAATTTATTAACAATCGGTTCAGTGGTTATTGAGATGTCATCGAAAGAAGAAGAAAATCACCGGAGAATTTTGCGCACTGTCATGGAAAATCCGACTGCGACCATTAGATGGATCGGAAGACAACTGGGAATCACTCATACAACTGTAACTCGGGAGGTGAAATCGTTTAAGGTGTCACAGACAACCGAGCGGTGGGCTGGAAGTGGAAGAAAATCGAAGACAGCTGACCCTGTGAAGGCCCGGAAGGTGTTGGATTATTTCAAGTCTAGCCAAAATAGTCAAAAGGTCAAAAGTAACATTTGTAAACAATGACTTCTAGCGTATTTTTCTGGGATCTGTTTGCTCCCACTAACCACATAGCACGAGTAACAGATACAAGAAGTTATTACCTTCCCGTTGATAGTGGATGTTGGCAACCAGTCATTGTTTACAAATGTTGTTATCGACTTTTTGACGATTTTGTCTAGAAGTGTGATCCGAACTTTCGATTCGCGACGCGGTTCTGAAGGCAAAGTGCTCCGCCTGGTTCGTTTAACAAACCATGCAACGAGCTGAGCTTCGTGTATTCAAGGTCCGCAAGGCACCAAACTGGCGTGATCAACAAAACACGGTGGCCAAATCCCGCGCAAGGAAGCTGTATCGAGAGTGGTTAACGAAACCAATGTTTGTGGTTATGGATGACGAAACCTACATCAAGGCAGACGCAAAGCAGATACCGGGGCTGGAGTTCTACGTTGCCAAATCACGGTTTTATGTTCCGGAAGACATAAGGAAGAATAAAGTGGACAAATTCGCCAAAAAATGCTTGCTCTGGCAGGCGATATGCCAATGCGGTAATCTTAGTAAATCGTACATCACAACGGGTACCATCAACAGCGAGATTTACCGCACCGAGTGCCTCCAGATGTTGCCCTTCCTGCAGTCGAACGGAGGCGAGACATTATTTTGACCGGACCTGGCATCATGCCATTACGCGTGATTGACGTTGGATTGCTACAGAGACAATAACGTTGTTTTTGTACCAAAACCCGCCAACCCCGCAAATTTACCAGAGATTCGTCCGGCGGAAAGATTTTGGGCCATAATGAAGGCCAAATCGTCCAAGGTGTTTAAGAACGAACTGGAGTTGAAAAAAAGAATGGATGAAAGTGACCAAAAAGGTCGGCTCCACCATTGCACAAAATGTAATGAGGGGTCTTAAGAGAAAGGTGTGGGCTTTCAGCGATGGAAAGTAAATTGAATAAAGTAATCCATGTGTATTAGTTCATTTCCTGAAAGTTTCAAAAAAGTCTGACTTAAAATAAATTTTTGGCGAACACTATTGTCTGGTGCATTTTTTTCGAGTACAGGCCTTAGCATTTCTTTTTAATAACCATCCGAAAAAAGTCCATTTTTTTTAATGCAAACGTTAGTGCATTTCTCTTCAAATTGCATTATCGTCTAATATCATATTCAATCTATTGTGTATTTTCTAACAAGAAAGCGAAGCCACTTCTAAAAAATTTAAAACTATCTTACCTTTCACGGCATCGATGACTGTGAGAAACACGCCGAGCACCAAGATCGCCCACAGCCGTCTATTAAACTTATCCATCTTTGGTTGAGATGATCTTTGGCGTGTTAATTGAGTCAACTGTTCTTATTCTCCGATTATCTCCGATCACCCGGAACAATTAGATTCACTTTTCTTCTTCACTTCTCCTTTGAATTGCACGAAACTTTTATCATCTCTTTGTTCCCTTTTGCATTTTATCGTTCTCATCGTACTTTTCTCCAATCAAACTGGAAGAAACTCTGCAGCAACTGGAATAACACAAACACACTCACGTTACTAAACCAATTAACACCCACATAATCTCCGATCATTCATCATCTCGGAATGGAGCTAGACTGCCCCTCGAAGCAAGAAAAATTCTCTGTTTACCGATCAATCTACGACCTTAATCACCCACTGTCGCATTCCGGTCAAAACACTCTTGTTCTTCTTGTTTTCATTTTTCTTGCCATGACGCCTCCAGTTTGTTTTTCATTCACTGCTCTGCTCACCGATGGGATGCATTTGAGCGCGGTGCTAAGAGCACAGCATAAACAAACATCGTGATTATGCGTGTTCACTAATCTTTCATAAACGTGCTGCGCTCACGCGGCGGGAGAAACCCCTTAGTGGATTCATATATAGCCGCTGCAGCATCGATGCTGCCGGAATCGTCGTCTTCGTCGTCGGCTTCGCAGTCAACATACTTACTACGTGTGTAAAAGTTATCAGGTATTTTGATGTTTCACGATTAGCGAATTCTTGCAACAATGTTTGATTATTAAAGAAAGAATGTGATTCATCTTTCCTGTTACAATTTCATATGAAGCTGAGAGCCATCTATTCGACTATAAAAATAACAAGACGTTCGCGTCGTCACACTTGACTGACTAAGAAAAATACGGTCATTGTTTTGTTTTCATCAGAAGCTTCCCAATTCCATGTTCCCTTGGGTTCGGCACAATTTGACCATTAACCACTCGAATCCATACCACACAAGAGCATAATTCCATCAGTCGCTGCAGCACTACACAACCCATCGTTTGAAGTACAAACTAGTCACGCACGTGTTATTTTGCACTTCCGCCATCAATCGAACCGTGTTTACCCTATTTCACAGCCGTGACACGTGAATGATGATGCGAAGATTGACGTTTTCCCATATTGCCCGGGATGCCTTAGAGGTTTTATATCACTCACAAGAGATCACAAATCACAAGCCTGAAGAACAAGTTCCGCTCATTTTTCGACGGAGGGCACTTGTTGGCCGTGATTGATCCGATCCCGTCGACGTTCGTTCGGAAATGGACAAATTCTTCAATCATCTCAATCATCATCTGCAAACGAGCCTTTAACGTGGCAATTTTCATATTCACTGAGCGACTCCACATCTGTTACCGTTGCCGATGGAAACGTAACAAGAGCGTGAGCGCATCGAGAGTGCAACGATCTTCAGCATGTGACTTTAACGACGACGTGTGTCTCCTTGTTTGGCGCTAAAAATAGGACCAGGAGAGTACAAGTTGAGTGTGCCCTCAAGATTTACTGCTTGTAAGGTTTGAGGGTGCTCGCTTTTTTGGAACCATTATTGCTCCGTTGGACTGGGGATCGTGATCTTTCAACTGGCTTTCACGTTCTTTTCAAAGAACTTTCGTCTGTTCTCAACATAGAATTCTTGGAGTACTTCATCAGGTACAAATTGAAAAGTTTTAGCCCAGCTAAAATGCATGAATTTGTATATTGTATGGAAAGCACAATGATACTCTCTCAAATAACACTTTTAATTTGGTATGTAAAGTTCAAAAATTCATCTCTAAAGGGCGAACACGAAATTATTGCAACACCGAAAATGTCATGCCAATTTTCTTATAATGTTTAGAATCAAACCAAAATTTTAGGGTAGTTTTATACATATATTTACTTCAAAAATCAAAAGAAAAGTTAATCGATGGAGCCTTGAGTGTAAAATTGAACGCATTTTCGCTTGATGCCCTCCATCAAAGACTTTACAGTGTCATCCGGTACCAGTTTCTCAGTTTTTTTTTTTTCATTTTCTTAACATGTCCTTCTCGTCTTTGACTGTCTTTTTGCTCTTCCGAAGTTCCCGCTACATCATTGCCCAGTACTGCTCCACCGGGCGCAGCTTCGGACAGTTTGGCGGATTCATGTCCTTTGGAACAAAATGGACAGAATTGGCCTCATACCACTCCAGGATACTTTTTGAATAGTGGCATGATGCCAAATCTGGCCAAAATAGCGGAGCTTTGTCGTGCTGCTGCAAGAACGGCAAAAGGCGCTTCTCGAGGCACTCAGATTTGTAGATCTCGCCATTTACTGTGCCCTTTGTCACGAAAGGCTCACTCCTCAGTCCGCAAGAGCAGATGGCCTGCCAAATGAGATATTTGGAGGCGAACTTCGACATTTTCTTCTTCTTAAATTTGTCGTCCACATAGAACTTGCTCTTGCCGGTGAAAAACTCCAACCCGGGAATTTGCTTAAAATCGGCTTTTATATACGTTTCGTCGTCCATCACACAGCAGCCATATTTTGTCAGCATCTTCTCGTAGAGCTTCCGTGCCCGAGTTTTAGCCTTCGATTGTTGCCGCTCATCGCGGTTTGGAAAGTGCTGTACCTTGTTTGTTTGTAGTCCAGCTCTCTTCTTTGCATTCTGGACGTAGCTCTGCGACATGCCGATCTTTTTAGCCAAATCACGGCTTGAGACGATGGGATTTGCTTTAATCATCCGCTTCACCCTTCCCTCCGTCTTTTTGTTCTCCGGTCCCGGTTTTCTTCCAGCTCCTTTGCCGTGGTCCAACATCAACCGCTCCTGGAACCGCTTCAACACTCTGGAGACGGTTGAATGGTGAATGTTCAACATTTTCCCCAACTGCCGGTGCGACAGGTCAGGAAATTCCAGGTGTTTGGAAAGAATTTGTTCTCTCGACTCGCGTTGGTTAACCTCCATTTTGAATCGAAAAACACGACTTCGATTTTGACAGCATGTAAACAATACACATCAATGAGAAAGTGTGCAAAATTTGGTTGATTTTTACCCAATGGTAAAAAAGTTATGCCCTGTTGAATGTGTCGCAATAATTTCGTGTTCGCCCTTTAAGACCAGGCCTAATCTATTGTTCTAGTATACATAACATTATTTTCGATGCGTATATGACGAAAATAACGTTTTTGGTGTATCTGTTGAGTCAACCAAAAAGTTTTAAAATTCAAATTTACAGTGTGTCTCATAATAAGGGTCACTTTTTTTAGTCTTGGTTTATGTCAGCTGTGCGTATTCATGTATTCTTGTATTATGGAGTATGGATTTCCGGAAAAACTGACGCGGTTGATCAAAGCAACGATGGATCGAGTGATATGTGTCGTCCGAGTATCAGGGACGCTCTCGAGTCCCTTCGAATCTCGGAGACGGTTACGGCAAGGTGATGAATTGTCGTGTTTGTTGTTTAACATTGCACTGGAGGGTGTGATTCGAAGAGCTGGGATAGACACGAGTGGCATGATCTTCAGGAAGTCTGTCCAACTATTTGGCTTCGCCGACGACGTTGATATCGTAACACGTAACTTTGAGACGATGGCGGAAACGTATATCAGTCTTAAGGCTGAAGCTGGTAGGATTGGGCTTGTGATTAATGCGTTGAAAACAAAATACATGGAAGGAAGAGGCTCACGAGAAGACAATGTTAGCCTCCTAGCACGAGTTCAGATCGACGGTGATGAAATCGAGGTAGTAGACGAATTCGTGTATCTGGGCTCATTGATGACCGCCAATAACGACACCAGCAGAGGAATATAAAGGCGCATTATGGCTGGCAATCGTGCCTACTTTGGACTCCGAAGGACGCTAAGATCGCACAAAGTTCGCTGAACCACAAAGTTGACCATCTACAAGACATTAATTAGACCGGTAGTTCTCTACGGCCACGAAACATGGACATTGCTAGCGGAGAACCAACGCGCCCTTGAAGTCTTTGAACGGAAGGTGCTGCGTACCATCTACGATGGAGTGCAGATGGAAGACAGAACGTGGAGGAGGCGAATGAACCACGAATTGCACCAGTTGCTAGGAAAACCTTCCATCGTACACATCGCAAAAATCGGTCGACTACGATGGGCTGGGCAGCCAGTTTTAAAATTACATTTGCAAAAGCTCAGACCGTGTCAGATATTAAATAGCCTGAAGCAGCTCGGAGTGAGTAAGCGTTTTATTTTTCGTACCTTGAGACGGTTCAAGGAAACTGGAAATGTCCATATTAAACACGAAGGAGGTGTGCAAACAATTTCAAATGTCCCCTGTTTCAATGAACAGGCTCCTTAAACATAATCTATGCAAGCCGTTCAAGAAACAACGGGTTAACGGGTTGATGGAGCGTCTAAAGCAAGCCAGGGTCCAAAGAAGCAGAAATCTTTTGTTTCGGCACGATGACTGCGAGATATTATTTTCGGATGAAAAGGTCTTCCTCCTACAGGGCAATCATAATCAACAACATGGTCGTATGTATGGTAAAAGGCTTGCCAATATTCCATAAGATAAACTAGCTGTAGAACGCTATCAGAATGTGTCGGACATCATGTTATGAGGCGCCGTCTCACGAAAAGGTTAGCTTCCTCTTCTTTTCATAGAACCTAACCTAAAAATCAACACTGAATATTGAATCGAGCAGGTTTTGAAGAACCATCTGCTTCCTCATGCTTCAACACTGTATGGGAATACACCATATTGTTTCCAACAGGACTCAGCTCCAGCTCACAATACAAAGAAAACACAAGCGTTATGCGCGAAAAATTTGCCCGATTTTATCGCAAGCGTAGAATGGCCTGCATCTTCACCGGATCTCAACCCACTTGACTACTTTGTTTGGGTTTATATGCTTCAACATATAGGCCCTACGAAAGGGCTTACTTTAGATCGATTCAAGAGACATTTGCTTGATATTTGGGACCAAATTCCTCAGGAAATCGTGCGTGCCAGCTGCGATGGATTTACAAAGCGTTTGTGCGATGTTGTCAAGGCAAAGGGCGAGAGATTCGAATTGAATTTATATGGTATAGTGATCGATAAATTGGCCACACTGTATTGATCTAGATCCATTCCTGAAATCTAATTGGTGTGTGTGAGAGAGTTATGCGAATGAAGTGAGTGCATTCATTATGCGAATGAATGATGAGGGTGTGTGAGCAGATACTGGACGAGTGACGCTATGAACATGTACAAGAGGAGAAAACAGCCAGTGTTCTGTAAGCAACTAACGCCAGTGGAATTTCAACTGGATTGCCAGTGGAATCAAGATGCCAAAAATTATTCCGAAAAGATAGAATCCCAGGGGTGGCTAGCGTGTTATTACAATGGTTTATTTCTATAACATGTATCTCTCAAATGTTAAATGAATGCTATGACTTGGTTGATTTGTTTCGCTGTAATCTCAGTTTGTTTTAGTGATATCTATTCTGAGACACCCTGTACGACTCATAACATGTTCGGAAGATGCTTTAAACAGCTTGTTTTCAACATTACGTTGTTTTATCTAGGTCATTTATAGCATTATAATCACAATAAGATAAACCTGCATTGACCATTCATGCCGTGCGATCCTATTTTCTATTTTTTGAAGGAAGTACTATTGCTATCTAACGCTATAATAAATTTTAAACAGATTCTTCAGTGATAAATCCTACATAAAATTATTCGATTTCCTCTTATTTCTTTTCGATCCTTGTTTAGGCCCTTCGGGTAACCCGGAAGAGTTATTTTCCGATGTGATATCTAAGCATCGGAAAATTCCTCTTCGGTACTTAATATTCTTATAGTTAAAGGGTGATACGGTCAAAATTTGGTCAAGGGAAAACGAGTGTAAATCGGTGAAATCGTTTATTTAAAAAATCAAATTAAATTTCTTTTTCAAGTTCAATTAGTATAAAATTCAGGAAAAATATTCAGTTAGGCTTCCGCTTTTCCAAATCCGAATTGCCGGGCCTTACGCTTGACCCCTGCCATCAGATTTTGTACAGCCACCTTGTCCACCTTCTTCGCCGCAGAAAGCCAGTTTGCCTTGAACTGCTGCTCGTCCTTAGCAGTTTTTTTAGTCTTCTTTAGGTTCCGCTTGACAATAGCCCAGTATTTCTCAATTGGGCGGAGCTCTGGCGTGTTGGGAGGGTTCTTGTCCTTGGGAACCACCTGCACGTTGTTGGCGGCGTACCACTCCATGGCCTTTTTACCGTAATGGCAAGATGCCAAACCCGGCCAAAACAGTACGGAACAACCGTGTTTCTTCAGGAAAGGCAGCAGACGTTTATTCAAACACTCTTTCACGTAAATTTCTTGGTTGACAGTCCCGGAAGCTATGAAAATGCTGCTTTTCAAGCCACAGGTACAGATGGCTTGCCAAACCAGATATTTCTTTGCGAACTTTGACAGTTTCGTGTGCTTGAAAATATCTGCTACCTTTCCCTTCCTTTTGCCGTATAAAACTCCTGTCCCGGAAGCTGCTTGTAGTCGGCTTTGACGTAGGTTTCGTCGTCCATTACCACGCAGTCAAACTTCGTCAGCATCGTCGTGTACAGCCTCCGGGATCGCGCTTTGGCCGTCGTATTTTGTTTATCATCGCGATTTGGAGTCACTACCTTCTTGTAAGTCGATAGTCCGGCTCGTTTTTGGCTCGATGCACGGTTGTAGACGATACACCCAGCTTATTTGCGGCATCTCGGAGAGATAGGTTAGGTTTCGCTTGAAACTACCGGCAACTCTCTTTGTCGTCTCAGCGGCTTCCGGTTTTCGATTTCCCCCCGATCCAGACTTCCTGGCTGTCGACAAACGTTCCTCAAACACTTTAATTACATTTGTAACGGTTGATTTGGCAACTTTTAGCGATTTTGCCAACTTTGCGTGCGAGTAGCTCGGATTTTCGCGATGCGCGAGCAAAATTTTGATACGCTGCTCTTTTTGCTTGGACGGCATTTTGACAACTGAAGAGTGAATTCCAAAATCAAAATAGGAGCAACATTCTACACACACACACCTTCAAAATGAGGGGTGTTCAGGTTTTTTAAATGCAAAATTGAAAGAAATACGTCAAGTTGATATTGACCAAATTTTGACCGTATCGCCCTTTATCTACTTGGACGTCGCTTTGGAGTTATTTTTTCTTCCACTATGGTAAAAAAACGTAAATGCAAAGGGCAATCTATTGATTTGCCTTCAAATCAAATTAATGTGAGTAATCAGTTTGATATGCAAACAGATGATGAGTGCGATCCATCATCTAACCAAAATTTGAACTAACTTCCTCGATTGAGAGAGGAAAAAATTTCCTCTATTGTGGTGTCAATTTCGGATTTACATGCTTTTCGCAAGGAAATCGTAACATTTGTTGAAAGTTTGAAATACACTGAGGTTTTTTTTTGCACGTTTTTTTTTACACGGGTTGTTTTCGGCAATAACTCCAGAACGGAACAACTTATCGATCTAAATCAAATCACACTTTACGTTTTGGGCCAAAAGTAATCATATGGCAGTTTTTAAAAAAATTCACACTTTTTGGTGTGAATACTCAACATTCTAAAAACTGCATTTTGACCATTGCGTGGAGAGGTAACGCATTCAAAAAAAATCGAAGCAATATAAAATGTATAAGCATGTGAATTTATCAACTCTATTTAGTCTTTTTTTACACGGTTCCATACTAAAAGTGGACCGTATCTCCCGTGTAAAAAAAAACCTTTGTGTATTCCCTTCAAATTTCTAGACGAGGTGAATGTCGTTTGCTTGCTGAAACCTTGGATGGATTCAAACGTTTTCTTGAGAATCTTACACAGAAGAACCACAATTTTTTTCACAAATAACACCAAAGCTGACCGTCTGTTTAAGGTTGTTCTGAAAAGTCCAGTGGTGAATCTCAATAAGAGAAGGCGAATTGACAAAATTACTTGGAATTGGCCCAGTCCAAGTAATTCAAATGAAAATGAAGTTCCGTCCTGAGGATTCTCGTAAAGGTATTTCAAACAATTTAAATCTAGGTCACTTCAAGACAAGTGAACTTAATTAAAGGGTGTCCACAGTTAAATTGCATCACGTTAACCTCGTCCTCAAAAACAAGTCTCTTAACCGATTGTCATGAAAAATGCAGGAAACATAAGGTATTTTTATTTCACTGTATTCATTTACCAAATCCAAAAGCCCGAACCTTCTTCTTAATACCACGCACTAGATTTTGTAGAACGCATGAACCGACATTTTTTTCCGCTTTCAACCATGACTTCAACATTGCTTGTTTTGTAGTGACAACTTTAGGATGCTTACGAAGTTCGTGCTTCATTATAGTGCAAAATTATTCAATTGGCCGCAACAGAGCCCGGCTCGTTTCTTGGCTTTCTGCACGAAACTTTTGGTCGAGTGCAGTTTTTTCGCGACATTTCGCGAACGGAAAAATTGTTTGCCTTTAAAGGCAGCTACCACTCGCTCGTGATCCTTCACACAGTACGGAACACTTTTTCTACCACTCACCTCCTTCCGGTCGACAGTTAAACGTTCCCCGAAACGTTTTATGACACGAGACACTGTAGACTGATGAATTTTCAACATCTTTCCAAAGGCTCGGTGCGAAATTAGTGGGTTGTCGAGGTGCGTGTGCAAAATGTTCTCGCACACTTGCTGTTCCTTCAACTCCATTTTCGAAACTACGACACACTTCACAATGAAACTCACGCAGTGTAAACAATACACGCTGAGGTCATTTCACCCAAAATGACGTTGAAATCAACCCAAAAGGTGAAATATAACAGCTTATTGAAAGAGGTGTAGTTTTACTGTGGACACCCTTTACCTTAAGCCTTTAGAAAAAGCAAGCCTTTTGCTGCGTATCCGAGTGAAGCGAGAACATTCCGAGAAGACTGGAGGAAAGTTTTATGAATTGTGGTAACTCCTTGCACACTAAAGACGACTGTACTGTGTAGGAAGATCCGAAAAAAATATATTAAAGGGTGTCCACGATGAAATTGCCACACTATGAAATTGCTCTAACTTTTTAACCGTTGGTAGAATTTAATGAAAATTTGGGTGGATTTAGTTCATAGTGCATTATTTACATCCTGCAAGTTTTAAAGTCCTGTGATCAAAACTCGCGGAAATGGAGTCGAAAGAACAGCTAGTGCGTGATAAAATCTTGCGCATTCATCACGATAACAAGGATCTCTCGCATTGTTCCATCGCTAAAACGTTGTGAATCGCGAATTCCACGGTGTCGCGAGTGATTAAGCGGTTCGAGGAACGGTTGACCACCGATCGGAAGCCCAGAAGTGAAGGAAAAAGTATTCCGTACAACACCAAAAATCACAACCGCGTGGTTGGGGCCTTCAACCGAAATCCGAACGCCTCCGTTCGGGATGTGGCTAAGAAGCTGCACCTAAGCCGAAGTTTTGTCCAGAAGGCCAAAACTAAGGCTGGGCTTCTAACGTTCAAGGTACAAAAGGCCCCTAATCGCGACGAGAAGCAGAACAAGTCCGCCAAAACCCGTGCCAGGAAGTTGTACCTCAACATGCTGACGAAAGTTGAATGCTGCATCATGGACGACGAAACATATGTGAAGGCCGACTTAAAAACAGATCCCCGGCAACCTGTTTTTCACGGCCAAGGATAAGTTCAGCGTTCCGGAGCATGTCCGCACTCAGAAGATGTCCAAATTTGCGAAGAAATTCCTGGTTTGGCAAGCCATCTGCACGTGCGGGAAGCGGAGTGCACCTTTCGTGACCCAGGACACGATGAACGGACAGGTGTACATAAAAGAGTGCCTCCAGAAGCGGCTGCTTCCTATCCTGAAGGCCCACAACGTCCCAACAATCTTCTAGCCGGATTTGGCCTCATGCCACTACTCCAAGGACGTGCTGAAGTGGTATGCGGACAATAAGGTCAATTTCGTGCCGAAAATGTTCAACCCTCCCAACACTCCGGAGCTCCGCCCCATCGAAAAGTACTGGGCCATTATGAAGCAGCACTTTCTTAAACGACCTAAGGTAGTGAAGACAGTCGAGGAACTGAAGAAAGTATGGGTTTACATGCAAAAAACGGTTGATTCACAAGTTGTGCAGAATCTTATGGCCGGGGTTAAGGCCAAGGTGTGGGCATTTGCGTATGGACTGAATAGTTATTTCTCAATCCCTGAAAATTTGATGGCAATCGGATGAAAACTCGAATTTTGCGAATCAATTTTGTGTGTGGCAATTTTATCGTGGACACCCTTTAAATGTTCAAATTGTGGTAGTACAAAACTCGCTAAGCAATTGTGCAGACGTGAACTAAACGACAGGTAGGTAACCATACACGTTCCCGTGTATTCTCCTTGCTCCCGTGTTTCCGTGTGTTCCTCCTGTAACAATGATTGTGTAACACTTTTTGCTCAGCATTGTTGAGTTTCATTTCAGCATTGAGCAATTCTTCTGTGTCGTAATTTGTACGAAGGCCATCGTTTTCCTTCACTTAAAACCGATTAACTATAAATTAGAAGAAAAATTAGTAATCTCCATTTAATTCCAACTACCTTTGCTTATCTTCTACAGATACGCGTATTTCGTCTACAATGTGCAGACTTCTTCAGTGTCTCGTACTAATAACTCGAATAATTTAAAACCGATTGCTAAAAGCTAAATACATGTTTGATGCTCTCCAAACTGGTATTGAATTTGCCAATATTTATTTATTTATTTATTTATTTGACATCAATCACGTGTAGACCTACATTGTCAAACCTATAACATTGTCATGACGTTGAAATTCAGTAATGGAAGGCGTGTAAATATCAGATTCTATCTTCAATTTGAAACGAAAGTATTTGAAGTTTTACGGGTATCAGTTGGAAAAAAATGGCCAATTTACTTTTATAACTATAGATTAGAAGAAAAATTAGTAGTCTCCATTTAATTCCAACTACCTTTGCTTATCTTCGACAGATACGCGTATTTCGTCTACAATGTGCAGACTTCTTCAGTGTCTCGTACTAATAACTCGACTTATTATATTTATACACTAAACAGCTCAAACCCTCTAGGATTTACTTTTATAGCTGCCTATTTGCCTTTTCAATGCACTGGTCTGAAAAAAAACTGGCTCAAGGGTGATCTTCAGAAACTTACTTGATTTCTTTGTTATTGGTTATTGCAATGCAAAAAAACCGCTTATGGAATAAATCTTAAAGCAATTCCAATGGTAATAAACTATTTGAGAATTGTTCTGCAGGCTATTACACCATTCAATACCCAAACAGCCCAACTTGCATTTCTTCAGCCAGATGTCCCTCAACTATTGATTTGGTTCTAACTGATTCATGTCAACTTTGTAGTCACCCATGCTGCCTTCGATTCTGATCACCTTCCAGTTCCTTTCTAATTCCATCAGTTTGACTTTCAACTACCATAGAGCTGATTGGGATCAATATCGAACATTTATGGAATATCACTTTGATCCTAATGTTTCCCTGCTTTCTAAATATGATATTAATTATGCTCTTGAATCTCTGGCCTTTTGAATGGTTAGAGAAAGAGCTGCTTCAGTGCCAAAATGCGAGGTTAAATTCGATTCAGTTATAATTAATGCCGATCTTCAGCTCTTGATTCGTCTGAAAAATGTACGCAGGCGGCAAAATCAAAGAATCCGTGATCCCGCTATGACAGTCATATGGCGAGATTTACAAAAATACATTAAAAAACATGCTCTAATTGTTATGTTTTGTATTCTCCGTGCGTGGAGTAACAATTATGATGTAGAAGGAGATGTTCGCTAATCACCATGAGGCACCAGAGTGGACAGTACTGTTTGCTAGAATGAAAGATATGAAGAGAAAGTGTTGAAAGTTCCATCAGTGTACGGAAGATGAGAGGCAAGGAGGCAAAGAGGAAAACTGATGAACGTATGTCTGTTCATTGTGTAAAATCATTTTTTGGAGATACTACAAGCTTTTAGATCAAAGATGGCGTCGAAAGAAGTGCAAGTGCGAAAAGCAATAGTGTGCGGTCGCAATGAAAATCAGGATCTGTCAGTAAGAAAACTTGCAAAAAAGCATGTTTTTCCTGCAAGCACTGTCCATAACGTTTTTAAATCTTTCGATACACGTTTGACAACAGCCAGCATGGCAAAAACGAATCTTATGAACCACCAGAAGGACGCAAAGGTGAAGCAAACATTGCAGATGAGACCAGAGCTTTCGGTACGTACTGTGGCTAGAAAAATAAAAATCCCCCCAGCTTTCGTGCCTTCTCCCAAGCACCGGAAAAGTATGAAGCCGTTCAAGGTAAAAACTGTACCGAACCGTAATGATAAGAAGAATGGGAAGTGCCCGGGCTCGCAAGTTGTATCACGAATATTTGACGAAGTTTTCCTGCGTGATAATGGACGGTGAAACTTATGTGCTCGAAGACTTTCAGCAGCATCCCGGAATGTCTTATTATAATGCCATGCAACGGAACAGCCTAGAGAAGCATTTCAGGACAAAAAAAAGGCCACGTTTCCCGAAAAAATAGTAGGTTTGGCAGGCAATATGCAGCTGTGGTCGAGCAAGCCAAAGCTTCATCATTACCGGAACGGTAAACTAGGAAATCAACCGGGAAAAATGCACAAAGAAGCGATTGTTACCATTCCTACGCAGCCATGGCGCTTCCTCGCTATTTTGGCCTGCTTTGGTATCTTGTCACTACGCCAAAGATGTTTTGGAATGGTATAAAGCGAATGGAGTCCATGTTGTACCGAAAGAGGTGAATCCACCTAACTGCCCGGAATTCCAACCTATCGAGTGGTATTGGGCTTTCGTAAAGAGAGAACTCTCTCAATATAGACAAGAAGCAACAACTTTAGAAAAATTTCGAAAATCTTGGACAAAAGAAGCTAAATTGGTTGTAGAGAAGTCTGCACAGATCCTAATGGCTACAGTAAACACAAAAATCATAGTTGCTTCGAGCAAATTGATAAAGTAACTGTTATTACTTTTAAGATGATTAATAAAGGAAGGTCCATTTATTATGTCACGCAATAAGTGACCTTTTTACACAAAGTTTCAATATCCTATTATGAAAACAAAAAAGGCAACTTTGTTCCCTGTTGGACACATAATGGTTAATCAATAGCAATGATGTTGAAACAGAAGTCTGCATTGTTTCCTATTTGATGAAATGATAGACAGTTGTCCATACACGCTAAATTTCAACTGGGTAAATTTTGGCTATTTTACCGACACATCGATGCGAACGTGAGAAATGAAAAAGATCGAAGTGTGCGGGGCGCGAATCGAGACGTGAAAAAAAATTGTCTTGTCATTTTTGCTCCGTTTTGATTTTATTTTGATTTGTATTTTACTTTAAATTTCGGTCGTGGAGTGCTCTCCAGCTTCGATTGATTGTTACGGGAGTGCCAACCGACAACCATCATACTTTTTGCGTTGCCCCTATGTTGTCCTTGCTTCGATTGTGTGTGTGCTTTGCCTTATGCCCTGTGATGTGGATCATTCGATCATTTTCGACAATGTTTTGACGTTATCAACTGTGATTCTAGTCGGATTATGAAGAAATCGTACAATTAAACTATACCCGTGTCTTCAAACTTCAGCTGGAAGTTATAGGCATTGCTCGATGCTAGCTGCCTGATCGGGCTCTTTAGATAGGACACGTAATGAAATGGAATTCAGCTAAGTACTTTTTACTTTTTGTATTTTGTGAAATCAGTTTTAGCTTCCGTAATACACTAAATACGTACAGAACATTGTTTGCTGGCTAAGGTGGCAGGTATAATTGATTTATTAAATACCTGGTTCAAACTTTAGTTGGCAACGGTGGTTCTGAATGAACAGTTTTTTTTTTCTTTTCAAAAATAGTTAAACAAAAAGGTGAGATCATTCCATAAGGAAAATGCCATTTTTTACTAAATACGACCAGGGCATCGTCTGCTGGCTATTGCCGCGGGTATTGTGGGTTTCCCAGGTACCCGGTTCAAGCTGGTAACGGTGGCTCTTCTTGACCTTCTATTCCTGAGTTGCAAGTGTGAATAAGGGCGTCTATGTAATGTTTTGCTGTACCTGTTGTGGACTCCCAGTACCTCCCATTTCCCCAAAAGCTTTGAGAATAACTTGTGTTGCCTCAAAAGCTCTCCTTTTTATTGTATTGGCCTCCATAACAAAAAGGGCACCATTGCAGAGCATATGATTGATCAAATTATTTGCAGTTCTACTCGCCCAACGCCCCCGGTTGGGTTAGGGATAGAGGATGATACACACACACACACACATCGATGCGAACGTGAGAAATGATACCGAGGAACATTCGACATATGATAGATTAATATAAAAGAATTAAAATCATGAACAATACGACACGTCTACAAGTTTTGCTGCAACGCGATAACATGGGGTGGATACACCTTTTAATAAACCGTATAGTTAGATAAAATACAAGGCCGAACGATTTCAATCAAAGTTAATTCATTTCATCCCGTTCAAGGTTGAAATTTTCCATCTTGTCAATCCTCACAACAGTAACTCAGGCGTAATCGAGTCGAACTAGACCAAATATGTTTCATCGCTGATACCCACAAAATAACGTTTTTGTTTGTACATAAAGGTAATTTTACTCATTCTTGTTAAAAAAAAAAAAGGTCACCAGCTCACACTAACAAACTGTTCTTTCAACAAAACAAAACCAAAACTCAATTTTCCACTGTGTCGCGTCACAAAAAGTGTTTTCTTCACAGTCACTGTTTTCATTTCATCTGCAAAATTTGTCACAAGCTACGCTTCAATTTGAGATTCTCATTTTCCCGTTCCACACATATGATTCATCATGCACATCACTCGGCTTTCTGCTTCTTCCTTTCACGATCTATTTTCGTGGATCATATTTTGTCCTGTTTAGATGACGTTTTAACTTCCGAGAACTGAATTCGAGCATCTCGAATAAAACCCCTTTTTTCTGTATCACAATCACAAGCGACCGATGTCACCTTCGTTGGTCAGAAATCATCTACCCATTCTATCCAGAGCCAAAGACCGCCGATCATCGCCACTAGTGCCACCGCGCGCGTCTCCGTCACTACTCTAGGGGGGGACAAAAATAAATTCACTATAAGTGCCGTCGTCGAGCGACGAACGACTGGCGACGCGCCCGCAGTTTTCCACTTAATCTTAAGTAGATATTGCGCCCGCTTGCGCCGCCGATGTTGTTCCCGTAGCCAGATCGTGCACGACGAGGTTGCCTGCTGGTGTGTTTCAGCTCTAGCTTTTCCCCCAGTTGACGTAGAGCGGACGGAAGAGCGCAACGCGTACTTCTGTGCGTGGTTGAGATGTCCTCCCGTGAGGGGAATAGCCAGTTAGACTGGTTCAGTGGTGATAAATGTACTGTATTTTGATATTTACATTTTGATATTTGACATTTTTCATTACGACCAAATTGAACACACACAAAAGTGAACCGTCGACGGAAAAATCTCATATGACATTTCTGTACCGTTTTCTCCAAGCGACGAAACATTTTTGCTGCCTCCAGCCGATGGTTTAAAAAATTTCGCGATATTAATTTATGTCACTCAGAATTTCGTTGATTGTTGGCTTATTACTGCATACATTTGATGTTTATTATATGGAATCAAATCATAAGAATGGATACTAACAACTTATAATCGAAAATAACCAAATAAGTGCGATTTTAATCAAGCTATCAAAAACCGTTACAAACCATTTCTAAACTGTTTGAAACTGTCAATAGAAATAGGAAATATAAATATTTTTCTATTTTCTATCCCCGCGTTCGTTTCAACTGTACACACAAACTGTTGGTGGTGTGCGGACCTCAAAATTTGCAGCGCATGAATGGTGTGCAAAAAAAATGTACATTTACCACCACTGGACTGGTTCAAAGTATTTGTTGAAGTAAAGGGTGATACGGTCAAAATTTGGTCAAGGGAAAACGCGTGTAAATCGGTGAAATCGTTTATTTAAAAAATCAAATTAAATTTCTTTTTCAAGTTCAATTAGTATAAAATTCAAGAAAAATATTCAGTTAGGTTTCCACTTTTCCAAATCCGAATTGCCGGGCCTTACGCTTGACCCCTGCCATCAGATTTTGTACAGCCAAGGTGGTGGTCCACCTTCTTCGCCGCAGAAAGCCAGTTTGCCTTGAACTGCTGCTCGTCCTTAGCAGTTTTTTTGGTCTTCTTTAGGTTCCGCTTGACAATAGCCCAGTATTTCTCAATTGGGCGGAGCTCTGGCGTGTTGGAGGGTTCTTGTCGCTGGAACCACCTGCACGTTGTTGGCGGCGTACCACTCCATGGCCTTTTTACCGTAATGGCAAGATGCCAAATCCGGCTAAAACAGTACGGAACAACCGTGTTTCTTCAGGAAAGGCAGCAGACGTTTATTCAAACACTCTTTCACGTAAATTTCTTGGTTGACGGTCCGGAAGCTATGAAAATGCTGCTTTTCAAGCCACAGGTACAGATGGCTTGCCAAACCAGATATTTCTTTGCGAACTTTGACAGTTTCGTGTGCTTGAAAATATCTGCTACGTTTCCCCTTCCTTTTGCCGTATAAAACTCCTGTCCTGGCAGCTGCTTGTAGTCGGCTTTGACGTAGGTTTCGTCGTCAATTACCACGCAGTGTTTATCATCGCGATTTGTAGTCACTACCTTCTTGTAAGTCGATAGTCCGGCTCGTTTTTTGGCTCGATGCACGGTTGTAGACGATACACCCAGCATATTTGCGGCATCTCGGAGAGATAGGTTAGGGTTTCGCTTGAAACTACCGGCAACTCTCTTTGTCGTCTCAGCGGCTTCCGGTTTTCGATTTCCCCCCGATCCAGACTTCCTGGCTGTCGACAAACGTTGCCCAAACACTTTAATTACATTTGTAACGGTTGATTTGGCAACTTTTAGCGATTTTGCCAACTTTGCGTGCGAGTAGCTCGGATTTGCGCGATGCGCGAGCAAAATTTTGATACGCTGCTCTTCTTGCTTGGACGGCATTTTGACAACTGAAGAGTGAATTCCAAAATCAAAATAGGAGCAACATTTTACACACACACACACTTTCAAAATGAGGGGTGTTCAGGTTTTTAAAATGCAAAATTGAAAGAAATACGTCAAGTTGATATTGACCAAATTTTGACCGTATCGCCCTTTAATTGTGTGTGTGAAAAAATAATAAGTAATATTTTGTCTCCTAGGTGATCGTATATATGTATCTAAGATAGTTGTTAAATATATCAACTGATTTTATTATGTTATGAGACTAATTTTAGTTTAGTTTTACGCTCGACTTAATTTCCCCTCGTTTAATTCCAAGCGAAAGGAGGCGTAAGCAACAAAATTGTTTGCAATTTTAATGCGCCATACAAGAATGCTTGCAATCTTTCATTCAACAGGCTAGATTCAGGCGTCACCTGGCCTTAATTTACATGCAATATTCCACTATTTTCTACAAAATCTAGCATTTCCTTCATGTGCATTAGATTACGCCGAAAATTCAATGTTTCTTTTTATCTGTGAATGATTTCTTTATTATTTTTTTCATTTATTTTTCATATATTGGTAACAATGAACTAGTACTTATGTATAAGCCGATAAAACCCACACAGTTCAAATGAAACCAGTAAAATTGTGGCGACTTAAATGAAACAAAATTGACCCTTATCATATTGAATAGAAATATATGTAGTAAATTAAATTTACATCACTGTAGTATGCTGTAAATTGTCATGCCTTATATATAAAGGGCTTGTAAAATTAAATCTGCTTTACAATGGTAGATTGTCATATTTTTAGGTCAGGTTTTAATTCTTCAGATTTAAATAATTGGTTGCATCCTATTTATTGACCATGCTTTTGTTTTCGCTGTTCGAGATATCAACCACTACGACCAGTAATTTGGTCGATTGTAGTATATCCCGTATCTTTTGTTTAGTGCATGTCGAGTTACTTTATCACTATTGAGAAATGATGAAGTATTCGGTGTTGTTACAATAAATTAAGTGCGGTGGCAATAAATTAAGTTTAACTAAAAGTTTCGCGAGCCCCTTTATCAGTCAAAACCAGTTTCATTGCAAACAAAACAATGACTCCAATACTGACGATGCATCATTACCTTAGTCTTAACCAATTCAAACTACAAAGAAAAAATCATTTTTTTTAACAAGCTCGTAGAATTTCCCCTCGTTTAATTCCCATCCAAAGGAGGCGTAAACTACGAAATTGTTTGCAATCTTTAATGTGCCATACAACAATATTTGCAATATTTTATACAAAAGGCTAGATTCAGGCGTTATCTGGCTCAAATTTACACGAAATATCCCATTATTTTCTGCCAAACCTAGCACTCCCTTTGTGTGCATTAGATAACGCAGAAAATTCAATGTCTATTTTTATCTGTGTACAGAACATCAAATATAAAATATCAAATTCACATAAATAAACACTAATTATGTTCCAAGCTTATCCTCGTTGGTGCAATCCAGGTATTGTCACTTTTCACAAGGCATAAAATGTAATAAGGACTAAGATATGTTCCTTTGAGTACAAAAACAAATATGTTCCCTTGTTTGAACTAATGCGGACTAGGGTAAAGTGGTAAATCTTAAACCCCGTGAAGCACAACGAAAAGGAGATCTAGCAGCGTTACGGGTTTGACCTTTCGTGGATCATCGTCGTTATGTTTGTAAGTAGAAGAAGGATCAACAGGAGATTTATGTTTTTTTTTCTTGTTTGCGAGGTTCAAATCGTAGACTGCAAATTTAACTATAGCGGCCCGAAGTCACCCCTTTCTTCCCTTCCTTCCTTAGAAGGTGTGTTTTCAACATCTTGATAAGATTAATTTTCTTGAAATGATTGTGAAACAACCGATGAAATAAGGATGGGCATTTCGTGAACGGACTCATGATGATATAAATGTTTCAAAGTATTCGGATGAAGCTGATAAAAATCTATATTGTATCACTGAATTATCAACGTCAAACACGATTTTTTTAATATGTTTGAAACCAATTTAACAAGTTTGCACTCTTCGCACGAAACTTGCTCATACATAAGATGGCGGTGGTATCTTTTGAATTCTGTACAACAAGCAACGCGGTGGTGCTAAGTTGTGTTGAGGTCTTGTAAGTTTCCAGCGTTCAAAGAAAATATTTATATGCTACTAAATGAACCCGATGTGAGCTTTCCTAGGCTTGTAACGTAATAAATGAACATTTAAAAGAACTGGCGCTCTTATGGTTTTTTTAGGATTGAGTTTTGTAGAACAATTTTGGTTTGCTAATGTGTAGAATTTCTGCAAAATAAAATATAGGTGTGTGTTTTTAATTTAACTCCTGGACTGCTAGTTTCTATCATGGTTTTTCTTTCTGTGTAGAAGCATTTCATAGAAAAACATTTATCTTCAAACTACAATGTGTCCTGTCAATTTGAACGTAATTTTGTCTTGCATAACCTTAGATTAACTTCTTGTGCATAGTGTAGCACTGAGAGTAACTCAAGCCTCCCCCATTATTGACATAGAAGAGGTTCAAACTTCTATCAAAACATGCTGCCTACCCGAGAAATATACATTTTGTATTTTTGTTGCCTGGATTCTCATGTTTGGTTGAAATTTTTGTTTCATTTGTATGAGAGCACCTCTCCCCCTCCAAAGAAGAGAGAGGTCTCGAACCATCATAGAAAAAAATCCTGCCTCCAAAAACCCCCACATGCAAAATTTAGTTCCATTTGCTTGATTAGTTCTCGAGTCATGTAGAAATTTGTGTTTCATATGAGAGCCCCCCCCCCCTCCTTGCAGACGGGGAAGGAATCTCATATAATCATAAGAACCTTCTCCGGTCCCATAAACCATTGCATACAAATTTTCATGATAGTAGAGATAATTCTCATGTTTGGTTTAAATGTGTGTTTCATTTATATGATACCACCCCCCCCCCCTCCTCCACCCTACCATAGAGAGGAAGGGTCTCAAATCAACATAGAAACAATTTTTGCCTTCGAAATTTAACTATTATAAGGACCGTTTTCGGCCTCAAAAACCCCTCCATACAAAATTTCATGTCGATCGGTTCTGTAGTTTGCGAGTCAATAAGGTTTAGACAGGCAGACAGAAATTCATTTTTATGTATATCAACTTCAAATGTCAATTCAAACTGAAAGACTTTCTTCACTATGTTATAAATTTTAGTTCATTTAGTATTTAACTTCGATAATCACGATATATTGAAATAAAAAATGCGGCAGCCATAAATTATTTCTACATATTTTCAGTGAAGGTTCAAATTATCTATAGTTCAAATCAAACAAATGGAAACAAATTTGGCATGTGGAGGTTTTTAAAGGCAAGAATGTTTTTAAAGTGATTCGAGACCGTTTCCCCTTTTGAAAGTGAGGGCTCTCATGTAAATGAAACACATATTTCTGCATGACTCGACAACTTATCAAGCCAATGTTACCAAATTTTTCATGTTGGGGTTTTGAAGGCAATGATTGTATGGTGGTTTGAGATACCCCCCTCAAGTGGAAGCTTCTTATGACCCATACAAAAGAAACACAAATTTCAACCAAACATGAGAACTATCTAAGTAACTTAAACACAAAACGTGTATTTCTCGGGTGAAAAACATTTTCTGATAGTAAGGAGGGTATCGAAAATAAGCTATCCACAAACTTTCCTTCAAATTATGTTGAAAACCGATATTTTATTCATACAAAAAATTGATCCTTTATTGTACGAGGTTAAACTTGAACATAATGAAGACCGGATGAAATTTAAGTTATTCCTTCACGAATTTTCGAACTTTGGATCGAATGCTCTTCATCAAGTTCCGGACTAGTGTTGCATCGCATTTTTTGGACGCTTGAGCCCAAATTTTTTTGAACTCCTGCATGTTGCCAGCTGCCTTACCAGTCTTCTTGAAGACCCTCTTCACGATTGCCCAGTAACGTTCGATGGGTCGAAGCTGAGGGCAATTTGGTGGATTGATATTTTTCTCAACGAAATCTATACCCTTTTCCGCAAGCCAATTGAGAGTGGTTTTGGCATAGTGAGCCGACGCTAAATCCAGCCAAAACAGTGGAAGTGTACTATGCTTCTTATATAAAGGCAACAATCTCTTCTGGAGACACTCAGATCGATAGATTTCCGTATTTATAGTTCCGGTAGTGTAAAAAATTGTTGACTTCAAACCACAGGAACATATTGCTTGCCATACCAGTACCTTTCGACCGAATTTCTCCACTTGAATTGACCTGTCAACATCGCTCACTCCTCCCCAACGACGGCAGTAAAGTATTGTGGACCTGGAAGGGTTTTTGAGTCCTCCTTTACATAGGTCTCATCGTCCATCAAAACGCATGCATCCGGACGCTGCAAAAGACGCGAATACAATTGCCGGACCCTTGTTGCTGCTCGCTTCTTCTGTTCTGCACTTTGTTTCGAGATTTTCTGCTTCTTATAGGTCTTCAGGTGGTTTTGCCTCTTGATACGCTGGATCATTCCGACACTCGTTCCTGCTTTTTTGGCCAAATCACTTATTGACATTGATTTGTTCTTCATCTTTCTGCTCCAGTTTCGGGTTGGAAGAACTGGGTTTTCTGCCTCTTCCTGGTAGCTCATCCAAAGAATAGTGTTCCCCAAACTTATTAATGATGGTTTTAACACGCGCATGATGAATTCCAAACCGCTTCGCCAATTTTCGCATAGTAATACCCTTCTCACTTAGCCATGTATCCAGAACCTTAATTTTCACTTCCTTTTCAAAACGCGACATTTTGAAAACGCAGAATTTGAACCGCACAAACAAGTAAACAAAAGAAAGCTGACAGTCAAACGCACAGCATGCAGTGTTCAGAGCATAAAAAACCATCACAAATACATGCGTACAACGCAAATGTATGTGGATAGCTTATATTCGATACACTCCTTAGTTCGAGCCCTGCTCAGTCAAGAAAAAACTCATTCCGAAAAACAACCATAAACGTACACAAAAAAAAAATTATTAATTTTAACAAGTGCGTAAAATTTCCCTTAGTTAAATTCCAAGCCAAAGGAGGCGTTAACAACGAAATTGCTTGCAATATTTCATACAACAGGCTAGATTAAGGAATTTTCTGGCTTAAATTTACATGAAATATCTCATTAATTTCTGCCAAATCTAGCGTTCCTTTTATGTGCATTAGATAACTGAGATAAGGGAACGTCCATTAATTACGTCACGCAAAAAATGACTTTTTATAATCCCCCCTCCCCCCCTTGTCACGTTTTATGTATGGACCTTCAATTTTTTTGTATGGATCGTCACGTTTTCCCAAACCCCCCTCCCCCCTTACTGCGTGACATAATTAATGGACCTTCTCTTATTGAAAATATCGTAAACTTGACAGATTCAGAGAAAATGTTTTTTTTTATTATTTTGTGAAATTTGTAGACAAACGTCCGTCTCAGTGTATGTTTTTTTTTCATTTAGTTTTATTGATTCTCCCAAACTCCTTCTGTGACGAAGTCTCAATACAATCGGCGTATATGAAGCTATGGTATTTTGAAAAATTTATATTTTAAAACATAGAGCCCCTTTTCAAATGTTAGTCTTGTTTCGCAAGAAACTGCAGACCGCTGAAAAATAAAAACATCATTTTCCTTACCATAGGAATGCGCAGATTTGTATCCAATTCGAAGATGGTCGCGCCTATGAGAATGATTGATCTAAAATATGTGGTAATTGCTCACATAAAGGGCGATACGGTCAAAATTTGGTCAATATCAACTTGACGTATTTCTTTCAATTTTGCATTTAAAAAACCTGAACACCCCTCATTTTGAAGGTGTGTGTGTAGAATGGTGCTCCTATTTTGATTTTTGAATTCACTCTTCAGTTGTCAAAATGCCGTCCAAGCAAGAAGAGCAGCGTATCAAAATTTTGCTCGCGCATCGCGCAAATCCGAGCTACTCGCACGCAAAGTTGGCAAAATCGCTAAAAGTTGCCAAATCAACCGTTACAAATGTAATTAAAGTGTTTGGGGAACGTTTGTCGCACAGCCAGGAAGTCTGGATCGGGGAAATCGAAAACCGGAAGCCGCTGAGACGACAAAGAGAGTTGCCGGTAGTTTCAAGCGGAACCCTAACCTATATCTCCGAGATGCCGCAAATAAGCTGGGTGTATCGTCTACAACCGTGCATCGAGCCAAAAAACGAGCCGGACTATCGACTTACAAGAAGGTAGTGACTCCAAATCGCGATGATAAACAAAATACGACGGCCAAAGCGCGATCCCGGAGGCTGTACACGACGATGCTGACGAAGTTTGACTGCGTGGTGATGGACGACGAAACCTACGTCAAAGCCGACTACAAGCAGCTTCCGGGACAGGAGTTTTATACGGCAAAAGGAAGGAAAGGTAGCAGATATTTTCAACACACGAAACTGTCAAAGTTCGCAAAGAAATATCTGGTTTGGCAAGCCATCTGTACCTGTGGCTTGAAAAGCAGCATTTTCATAGCTTCCGGGACTGTCAACCAAGAAATTTACGTGAAAGAGTGTTTGAATAAACGTCTGCTGCCTTTCCTGAAGAAACACGGTTGTTCCGTACTGTTTTAGCCGGATTTGGCATCTTGCCATTACGGTAAAAAGGCCGTGGAGTGGTACGCCGCCAACAACGTGCAGGTGGTTCCCAAGGACAAGAACCTCTCAACATGCCAGAGCTCCGCCCAATTGAAATACTGGGCTATTGTCAAGCGGAACCTAAAGAAGACCAAAAAAACTGCTAAGGACGAGCAGCAGTTCAAGGCAAACTGGCTTTCTGCGGCGAAGAAGGTGGACAAGGTGGCTGTACAAAATCTGATGGCAGGGGTCAAGCGTAAGGCCCGGCAATTCGGATTTGGAAAAGCGGAAGCCTAACTGAATATTTTTCCTGAATTTTATACTAATTGAACTTGAAAAAGAAATTTAATTTGATTTTTTGAATAAACGATTTCACCGATTTACACGCGTTTTCCCTTGACCAAAGTTGACCGTATCACCCTTTAACAAACAACTATTTTCTATATAATTCAAACTATATTTCGAGTTTGAGAAATATTATCACAGTTTATATTATTTTTATCAAATTATTTAATCTCGTTTCACCATATAACCTCTACATTAACACATAAAAGTTGTCAGAAATCAAATTGCACCACTTTTAAATTGCTGTAACTTTTTACCCGTTGGGTATTTTCTTAATAATGAGTGCAATTAGTTCAATGTGAAATCGTTGCGAAGATGGAGTCGTATAGTGTTAAGGATCACAAGCGGGTAGCTCAAGCTTTCGAGAGGAATACCAACGGTTCAGTTCGAGATGTGGCGAAGAAACTGAATCTAACTAAAACTTTCGTGCAAGATGCAAAAAACGTGAAGGACTACTAAAACACGTGCACGAAAGCTCTACACCCAGATGTTGACGAAACCACATTGCCTCGTTATGCTTGGTGAGACGTATGCAAAAGCAGACTTCCGCAGCTTTCGGGGCTCCATTTTTCACTGCTCATCATAAATTTGATGTCCCTGAGGACGTTAGAAAGCAGAAGATGTCAAAGTTTGCTAAAAAATATATGAATTGGCAAGCAATTTGCTCGTGTGAAAAGCGGAGCACCCCATTTGTGACAACTGGAACGGTCAATGGACAGGTGTACCTAAAGGGATGCCTCCAAAAGCATCTACTTCCTCTTCTGAGGGCACACGATGGTCCTACGATTTTCAGGCCGGATTAAGCCTCGTGCCACTACTTAAAAGAGGTTTTAGAGTCGTATAAGGCTAAGGAGGTCAATTTCGTGCCGAAGCATCTCAGCTCCCTGAACGCACTCAAATTGCGGCCAATTGAAAAATACTGGGCCATCATGAAGCAGGCACTTCGGAAACATCAAGAAAAAATGTATTGCCACGCAAAAAAAAATTGTCGCAAATGTTGTACAGGATCTTATGAGTAGTGTAAAGAAGAAGGCTCGTGCATTTGGATATGGAATTGAAATTTAATGAAACAAACATGGGAAAATATTCATAACATGTTTCGTTTTACTTCCTGAAAGTTTGAAGATGATTGGTTGAACGGGCGAATTTTGCCGAATATTTTTGTGTGTCGAAATTTGATTCCGTACACCCTTTATTGTTAATATATGCATTAGTTTCATTGAAAGGAGATTTTTTATTCTTGCACTTGGTCTGGATTGTATACCAACTTTTTGGCATAGAGTACACACTGAAAATTTATTTTCGTAAATTAGCTTTAACTCGTTTCGTAAACATGGATTTTGTACATAGAACAAATGTCTCATAAATTGTATGAAACATTCATATTGCTAGTCATCTAACAAAATGATATCATTACACCTCTTTTGTATAATGCACAAAATGAATTTCGTGATCAACAGCTAATCGCTGCTTCTCTTTGGTCATACTCATAAATGTTCGGGTTTCTGCTGGGATGATGGGAAGCATTAATTTATCCCAAAATAGAAATGAAAGCGCTGTTGAGAGTTAGAACCTCATGCACTATAATCAAGATACTTCTCACGCGTCAACATAGCCTAGTGAGATTAATCACGGACTCAATAATAGCTCTTCCTGAAAATGCAGGATCGAATCTCATGTCACGAACATCCTCTCATGGTGGGGCTTTTTTTTCAATTATATTTTGAGCCGATAAAGTAGATCTGTTAGTTGTTCATGCAACCACCAGATAGACGTTTCTTTTTTATTGGTAACAAATTACTCGTAGCTCTTTGTATTGTTGTCGTAGAATGAACGAATGTTCTTTCTTTGTAAACAAATGCTTCGTGCTTGTGATAGTTGCGCCTGTGGCATTAAATACGAAGGTAGCTTCTTAAAAAGTACAAAGCAGTCTCGTTGCTGAAAACAACGAATAGATTTGTTAGTTCTACTTTCGATTTCGTAATATAAACGAAAATTAATTTTCAGTGCAGCAAAAATTGTGTTCGTGAAAATTGCCATTTTTTATGCTAACTGAGCTTAACCGCATATACAGCATTATAAGGCATTTTAACATCTGGCATGTTGTTAACCTTCCTTATGCATTAGGAAAAAGTTTCACATAGTGCATTCAGGGTCAAAAATGGTTTTGCTTCCCTCCCAATTTTTTTTAAACAGATTTTTGATTTTTTGGTCTTAAATAAAAGATATAGATTATTAGAGCGACATGCTGGCTTGTATATTTTGAACTGGCAATTCTAGTTACATAGGCACCCTGAACTAATTCTGGTATGCATTCGAAGAGGACAATTTTGGAATCCCATATATTTGTACCGGTCGACGACTCAAAATTTACGATTTCGAAAACTGATCTTCAAAAACATCATGCCGTAGACCAACCAGAGGATTTAGTCACAACCAGATATTCTAAAACCGATTCAGGTAGGGCCCAGCGAGGACAATTTTGGAACCTGTATATAATATAACCTGAATATAAAATTATGAAATTTGAGCCATCGAACGGTACTATAATGCAAGGTTCCCAAATTTTCCGCTTTGAGCACAACCGGAACCGGTCTCAAAGTAAACGGATGTAGTCAAACGTCCTGATAGGTCTATGGCACGATGTTTTCGGATATCAGTATTCAAAACCATGAACTTTGAGCCGTCGAACTATACAAATACTTGGGGTTCCAAATTGTTCCTCTATAGGCCCTACTAGAACTGGTTCCAGAGTATCCGGATGTGCCAAAATCCTGTGGTTGGTCTGTGGCATGATGTTTTTGAAGATCAGTCTTAAAAATTTTGAAATATATGAAGTTCCAATTGTCCTCTTCGGATGCATATGAAAACCGGTTCTCGGTGCCAATGTACCCAGAATGGCCGGTTCAAAAAACCGGCCTGCATGTCGTTTTTAGAATCCATACCTTTCACTACAGGTAATGATTACAAAAATCGCTTAAAACATAAGGTCTTGAGTCATTTTTGTCCCTACATGCACTATGTTCAACATTTTTTGAAGCGTCACTTCTAGAGGTCGCTGAAAGTTGTAACTGCACAAAATATGTTCATTTTCAAAAGTTTGCAAATAGCAGCAAAATTCAAATCCCTAGTTTATTCCGTTTAGAAGTTAGAGCTTTTGCAAGATGTTAATTGGTCAAAAACGACCCCAATGCACAAGGAAGGTCAAAGCTATATAGTAGATTCTCAGTTTAAAGTTGTCAACTAAGAGGGACAATGCCGTAACAATAATGGAAACGGTCGTCAACAATAAAAGAAATGATCAAGGAATGGTTTGTTACTATGCGGGTGGATATCGTAGGAGTCTTGTGACTAGTACCACATGGACATTCTATGTCATTATTTAAGGGGTGACCCTGGCATCGAGGTTAACATCGATACCTCTCACGCCAAAGTCACGAGTTATAGAACCCCAAACCCGGACAAGTTACGAAAATTACCAAAAGGTATTTGAGTGACTACGACGGGAGATGAACCAGCCCAGGGCTGAAAATCTTGAAAAAAAAAGTCATTGTTTACAATCGGCTGAATGACTCGAAAAATCAATGTCAACGTTAACGCATAAGAAAAGAAGCTATAAATGAAAATGTTGTTGTAACGTCAAATGGCCGAATTTTGAAAACCCATTCTATATTTGCATCGTTGGAGGTAAAGAAGTCGTTTATTCATTTATGTAGTCAACAAGACATTTTTAATCTTTTGAACGGCTGAGTGTTCAAAACGATTAAAATGTTGCTTGAAAACAAATTCAACGGGCTCCGCCGGTGGAAGAATTCATGTTTTCTTTCTCTGAATCAGTCTACCGATTGACTCCCCCTCCAAGTCCGTTCGTTGGCATCTTCCCAGCAGCAGCAGCAGCAGGAGCGCGGCGATGTTTATTTTCTTCGTTTTTCTTATTCATAAAAATCCGGTGATGATGGAATCATGTGTGTACTACTACACATTGGCGCTTCTTCGCATTTACTGAAGTAGAACCGTGCGCGCACAGCCAGGAAGCACTCGGAAGCACTGTAAAATTGATTGAAACTTCCTTCTGACTCATTTTGAATTTCACCTTCAATCACATTTCCATTACACTCTCTTGCTTTTCCTAGGCAGCACGTCAAACCGTCACACACGCACACACATGGAGCGATAAACTATTCCTGCAATAACTTTCAATAGTGCACCCGAAAGCCGCCGCTCACAAACCGCGTACGCATATATCTTGCACTACGCCGTTCGCTCACTGGCGGTGTGCAGTCGTGCGTGACGCGCTCCCCTCGCGACACTCACTTAACTAAGCCGGCTTAGTCAGCCAGTAAGTCAATGGGTACGAGTGAGATGGATTTCCCGGGGAAACGCTCCCACCAGACAAGGAACGAGAGCACAACAAAAACACTTTTGAAGAACCACGTGTGTCCTGGAGGTCGCGGAAGGGGGAGGGTATGCCGCCGGTTCCGCTCACTTGAGCACAATTCCGATATTCGGTTATTCGGTTTAAACGCGCCCGTTCGATCCGACCGATCTGCTACGACTGAAGATCGAGATGAACCGTTTTCTGAGTTGACGGGATAGACTTGCGTTTAAGCATGCGCAATTGAGGAAAATTCTGCGGTGAAGTTGGATAATCCTTCCCGGTGCACTTCGAAGATGGGGATGAACCTAATGAAGCCGGCATCGAGTGAATTGATGAATTACAGTGAAATCTCATTTCACTCGAATGATCGGACAAATTCGCTTTGTGAACTTAGGTGACGAACTGCACTATAAAGGGCAGGGATGGAATTGAGGAACGAAGTCGGGATACTCATTTTCATACAGGGTGGAGCACTACTTTGGTAGCAGGCTCATTTCCGTCAAGTGTAGTTTTGTATTTCTTTTTTAATTTACTTATTTATTTATTTGTTTATCTTTTTATTTATTTATTTATTTATTTATTTATTTATTTATGTATTTCACCACTTATTGACACTTAGATCAAACTTCGCATAGATCGCTTAGAAATGAAACATTGTCTTATAATTCTACGAGACATCAAAGACTTACTGAGGTCTATACAGGTGGAGCAAAAGTGGTTAAGTTTTGTTAGTGTAAAAATATTGTGCCCAAACACCTGGAAAATCAAGAGTGGTCCGGTTCCAAGCTGGCTAAAGCACTAACGATGCCGAAAATAACAGTTTGTGGAGTGCCCAAAACATACAAGGAAACCCTGAGTGTGGAAAGGAATTAGCGGACCTACAAAAAAAACTGGAACCAGGGATCGTCACCTGCGCAGCAAGGTGTTGAGGTGCGTTCGAGCCAACAGTGGCTTTAGCAGTTTAGCAGTGGCATCTGAATTGAAGATGTTCTATTAACTGATTGTTGGAAACTGGGTTTTTCTTGAAGTTTGCTCAGTTTGAAAGTGAAGAAATTTGAATTAATTATGTTGAAAATAATTTATTTGTGATTCTTCTGCATTTTTGACAAACAACATCTGATTTATACAAACAAAATTTGATATTTTTGAATGGAAAAATGCCTTTTATTATTTTCAAATTTTCTGACTTTTCCTTCAAAATTTTCCAACTTTTGAATTTCTCTGAAACTTTTTTGGGCAAAAAGAAACAAATCATCCGAAGACACCGTCAAGATTGGTTCATCAGTTCTCGAGTTTTAGCGTCACTAACAAACAAACATTCATTTATATATATATATATATATATATATATATATATATATATATATAAATATATATATATATATCATATATATATATATATATATATATATATATATATATATATATATATATATATACATGCAGATTCCACGGGAAAAGAATAGAGTTGAAAAAAAAAGTTGTCCGATTTTGCTCAAAATCGCTTGGTATGTTCTTCATCGAAAATAATAAGACCCGTATTTTTTTATTTTAATATTTGGGTGACCATGTTTGAGATAGCGTTACCAGAAACATCGACATTTTTTGAAATTTTTTATTTTTGAAAAATCATAACTTTTGAACCGCTGAATCGATTTTAAATATTATTTTATAAATAGAAAGATTATTACTTTTTGTAACCGTTACAAATGTAATTAAAGTGTTTGGGGAACGTTTGTCGACAGCCAGGAAGTCTGGATCGGGGAAATCGAAAACCGGAAGCCGCTGAGACGACAAAGAGAGTTGCCGGTAGTTTCAAGCGAAACCTAACCTATCTCTCCGAGATGCCGCAAATAAGCTGGGTGTATCGTCTACAACCGTGCATCGAGCAAAAAACGAGCCGGACTATCGACTTACAAGAAGGTAGTGACTCCAAATCGCGATGATAAACAAAATACGACGGCCAAAGCGCGATCCCGGAGGCTGTACACGACGATGCTGACGAAGTTTGACTGCGTGGTAATGGACGACGAAACCTACGTCAAAGCCGACTACAAGCAGCTTCCGGGACAGGAGTTTTATACGGCAAAAGGAAGGGGAAAGGTAGCAGATATTTTCAAGCACACGAAACTGTCAAAGTTCGCAAAGAAATATCTGGTTTGGCAAGCCATCTGTACCTGTGGCTGTAGCAGCATTTTCATAGCTTCCGGGACTGTCAACCAAGAAATTTACGTGAAAGAGTGTTTGAATAAACGTCTGCTGCCTTTCCTGAAGAAACACGGTTGTTCCGTACTGTTTTGGCCGGATTTGGCATCTTGCCATTACGGTAAAAAGGCCATGGAGTCGTACGCCGCCAACAACGTGCAGGTGGTTCCCAAGGACAAGAACCCTCCCAACACGCCAGAGCTCCGCCCAATTGAGAAATACTGGGCTATTGTCAAGCGGAACCTAAAGAAGACCAAAAAAACTGCTAAGGACGAGCAGCAGTTCAAGGCAAACTGGCTTTCTGCGGCGAAGAAGGTGGACAAGGTGGCTGTACAAAATCTGATGGCAGGGGTCAAGCGTAAGGCCCGGCAATTCAGTTTGGAAAAGCGGAAGCCTAACTGAATATTTTTCCTGAATTTTTATACTAATTGAACTTGAAAAAGAAATTTAATTTGATTTTTAAATAAACGATTTCACCGATTTACACGCGTTTTCCCTTGACCAAATTTTGACCGTATCACCCTTTATCTGTTCCGTAATTGCCTGTAATTGCCTTAGTGGTTGAGCGTCATAAGCTCCCACTAAGACATGGATGATTTGTCAGACGATGATTCATCAATACCACCAAATAATTAAGTGTCTCATGACGTTACCCGGTCACGAGCCTATTTTCAGCTCAAAACGACGAAACGATTCTCGACTCTAAGTGATATTATTAAGATAAGACCCAATAAACGTCACGTCGTTGTGTCTTACCTGAAACAGGCTAACGAGATTGCCGTCTTTGAGTTCTTTACACTCAAGTATCGAGTTTATATCCCAGCTCGTGGTATTGAAATCTAAGGTGTGGCCACCGAAAGGAGTTTGACCACTAAATTCCAATTGAAGTAGGCGGTTGGTCGTTTCAAGAATCATCTGCTTTCTCCAGTGAAGATACAAGATGTGCGAAAACTAGTCACAGTAATAATCAATAAGGGTCAGTAAGTCAAATATTCACGTTTTTGTGCCTAACAACATAAGATAACTTTGACGAGTGATACAACCCGTTAGTTTCTCACTCTGCAACAATGATATGTTGAAACTTGAATGTATTACAACAAAACACGAAGCAAAACAACAAAATGTTGTATCGATGATGGGAAAGAGACAAGTTGCTGTGAGAAAATGTTGTGATTCGCAGATATGTTGCAACGACCTTGTTTTCGTGTAACAGGGACAAAAAAAAAAGCTTTGCCATTATTGCAACACACTACCGATAGCAACATTGCTTTTTCAGCATCATGAAAATAAGTGACAATCAGTTGTTGCTGTCTAACAAATTACTGATGTGAGTAATCATAAAATTATAAAACCTGAAGAAAAATGCTTGAATAATATACATTGCGATATGTGTTCAACCATGTTCAATGGATCTTCTAGAAGGTCAACCGTCATTTTGATTAAATCTAGGTTTTTCTGGGTCATACCAGACTGTTCGTTAGTTCAAAACTTAGGATTTATAATTGCAACTGTAGCTTTCTAGGAATAGAAATGTACGATATGTATGCAACTATGTTAATTGGATCTTATGGAAGGACAACCAGGATCTGGGAGGTTTTAAGTCATCCAACCTGTCTTGGAGTGCTGAACATAGGATCTATAATTGTAACTGTAGCTTTTTCCCGGCTATAAAGTTATGCAATGTTTTCAACCATGTTACATAGTGCTCCGAAAACAAATTCAATAACAACGGTAGACCCTAAATTCTGAACTCAAAAACCGTTTGGACGACCTAGACGCTCTGCAATGATAATCTCGGTTCGGATATATTGACGGAACCAGTTTGCAAAATGCACGGAGTCTAGAGGTATTAGCATATGTTTCTCAGCAACCAATCAACCGAATTGGGTGCCATATTATGAAGGTATCATGGTCTCATTGAATGCTATTGAATTATTTTGGTTTCGGATATCTGGTTCTGAGTGTAGTCCCATAGAACTTTATTAAATATTTCTGGCATTGCAGGTGACCGGATATATGGCCGGAAGAAGCTCCGAATAAAGATAACAAGAGCAATGGTAGTCATACTAAGTGCCCAGGAGAACTCTGGCCACACCACACATGTTGCTGGTTGAACCATGGTTTGCCGTTAAATCCGGTCAAACTGTATAACTTACATCGTATCAACGGGAGCTGTGTACTACAGTTTGTCCCATAAATGCGAAAGTTTTCAATGCTTATTTTTGGGTAGCTTTAAACATTATTTTTACAGTTTAATGCGTGTGTGTAATCATCTGACTGTATACTCTGAGACGATGTAAACAAAACAGTGGTTCGCGAGTAACAAAGTGTTTGCTGCTCGCCCAAAAGCCCGTGAAACAAATTGCAACCATTGTGGGATGCCACCTGGCTACCGTTTACCGTATCCAACATTTATTACTTGATGGACCACGTGGCTGAAGGAAATTTGGCCAAAGGACCTTTCTCCTCCTAACAAGCCCAGACTTGAATCCTTTGGATTACGCAATATGGGCATATGTTCAGGCTAAGGCCTGTGAACGTTCCCACCTCAGTGTTGGCGCCCTGAAAGGTTTCATTACCAAGGCATGACACTCGATGACTGACTCATACATTGAGAAGGTATGCTCTCGATTCCGTCCCCGTTTGGAGAAGGTGATCGAGAAAAATGCGGGACATATTGAGTAATGTAATCATGAAAGGCTTAATAAACGATTCCCTAAATATAATTATGATTGTTTTTTATCATTTTCTACGAAGAAGTAGCCAGTTGTTGATCTGGACTAAATCATACTAAATTACATTAGAATTCGAAAACAAGAACAATAGTGGTGGGATTAAAACTTAAAGCTCAAAACATTAGGGAAGGTCCATTAATTATGTCACGCAGTAAGGGGGGAAAACGTGACAATCCATACAAAAAAAAAATTAAGATCCATTCAAAAAATGTGACAAGGGGGGTGGGTTGGAGGTTATAAGAAGTAACTTTTTGCGTGACATAATTAATGGAAGTTCCATTAATTACCAAATCTGGGCATGTTTCGAGTACCCCCGGAGAACAGGCCAGTGTTCAAGTGCTTAAAACCATATTGGCAGGTTCTGGGTACCACCGGTATAAGGCCAGATTTTTGACTTGAACCAAAACATGCCATGCGACACCCAAAATAAGTGCAATAGGAGTCATCAAGTGTGCAGAACCACTCCAAGCAACACAAAACTATCATATTTGATTGCAGCAACTTGAATGTGACATAATTGAGTCACAATGAAGTTACTTTGACTGATTTGCGAATAGCGTGTCACTAGGAACATTGGCCACATCTGAACATGAGTCGGGTACCAGTGGCCAGGGTGGCCAGTTTTTGACACTGACCGAAACCTATCATATGACGCCTCAAATTTTATTAGTATTCAAAACTTAGTGCAATGGTAATGAAATCACGTCCGGACATGTACCTTCGGGGAAATGGCCAGTTTTTTACTTGAACCAAAACATATCGCTGCTTCTCTCCTGAATACTTGAGCAAGCAATTAAAAAAAATATAATTCGTAAAGGGTAAGATCTCACGATAGGTGGATAAATTCAGATTTTTTACAGAACCATAATACCTTTCATTTGACGGCTGTTGCGTCCAATTCTTAGTTCCTTAAATCCATGTTTTTCGAAACGTTGTCCAACCATATCTCCGAAACTGTTCTAATTTGTTTTAATAGGGCTCTATCAGACCGTTAAACTTTTCATTTGACGTTTTTTGCGTTGAATTTAGCCTAACCAAAAAGTCGAAATAGTTCCTAAAATCTAAATTTTTCGGAATGTTGTCCTACCATATATCCAGAACTGGTTACCCATTCCAGAAATATTAAATAGGCTCAAAAATATTAAATAGGCTCAATCAAGTGGTTGCCAAGACATACGACTTAGTTCACAACATCCGCGTTTTTCGGAGCTTCTTTTAGCCATTTATCTGGTTACCTGTAATGCCAAAAATATTTAATAAAGACTACCTCCAGAACCAGATATCCGACACCAAAATGATTCAATAGCATTCAATGAGACCATGATACCTCTAATATGGCACTCAATTCGGTTGATTGGTTGCTGAGAAACATATGCTAATACCTAAGCTCCGTGCATTTTTGAAACTGGTTCCGTCAATATATCCGAACCGAGATATCATTGCAAAGGTCTAGGTCGTCCAAACGGTTTTTGAGTTCAGAATTTAGGGTCTACCGTTGTTATTGAATTTGTTTTCGGAGCACTATGTAACATGGTTGAAAACATTGCATAACTTTTTATAGCCGAAAAAGCTACAGTTACAATTATAGATCCTATGTTCAGCACTCCAAGACAGGTTGGATGACTTAAAACCTCCCAGATCCTGGTTGTCCTTCCATAAGATCCAATTAACATAGTTGCATACATATCGTACATTTCTATTCCTAGAAAGCTACAGTTGCAATTATAAATCCTAAGTTTTGAACTAACGAACAGTCTGGTATGACCCAGAAAAACCTAGATTTAATCATAATGACGGTTGACCTTCTAGAAGATCCATTGAACATGGTTGAACACATATCGCAATGTATATTATTCAAGCATTTTTCTTCAGGTTTTATAATTTTATGATTACTCACATCAGTCATTTGTTAGGCAGCAACAACTGATTGTCACTTATTTTCATGATGCTGAAAAAGCAATGTTGCTATCGGTAGTGTGTTGCACTAATGGCAAAGCTTTTTTTTTGTCCCTGTTACACGAAAACAAGGTCGTTGCAACATATCTGCGAATCACAACATTTTCTCACAGCAACTTGTCTCTTTCCCATCATCGATACAACATTTTGTTGTTTTGCTTCGTGTTTTGTTGTAATACATTCAAGTTTCAACATATCATTGTTGCAGAGTGAGAAACTAACGGGTTGTATCACTCGTCAAAGTTATCTTATGTTGTTAGGCACAAAAACGTGAATATTTGACTTACTGACCCTTATTGATTATTACTGTGACTAGTTTTCGCACATCTTGTATCTTCACTGGAGAAAGCAGATGATTCTTGAAACGACCAACCGCCTACTTCAATTGGAATTTAGTGGTCAAACTCCCTTCGGTGGCAACACCTTAGATTTCAATACCACGAGCTGGGATATAAACTCGATACTTGAGTGTAAAGAACTCAAAGACGGCAATCTCGTTAGCCTGTTTCAGGTAAGACACAACGACGTGACGTTTATTGGGTCTTATCTTAATAATATCACTTAGAGTCGAGAATCGTTTCGTCGTTTTGAGCTGAAAATAGGCTCGTGACCGGGTAACGTCATGAGACACTTAATTATTTGGTGGTATTGATGAATCATCGTCTGACAAATCATCCATGTCTTAGTGGGAGCTTATGACGCTCAACCACTAAGGCAATTACAGGCAATTACGGAACAGATAAAGGGTGATACGGTCAAAATTTGGTCAAGGGAAAACGCGTGTAAATCGGTGAAATCGTTTATTTAAAAAATCAAATTAAATTTCTTTTTCAAGTTCAATTAGTATAAAATTCAGGAAAAATATTCAGTTAGGCTTCCGCTTTTCCAAATCCGAATTGCCGGGCCTTACGCTTGACCCCTGCCATCAGATTTTGTACAGCCACCTTGTCCACCTTCTTCGCCGCAGAAAGCCAGTTTGCCTTGAACTGCTGCTCGTCCTTAGCAGTTTTTTTGGTCTTCTTTAGGTTCCGCTTGACAATAGCCCAGTATTTCTCAATTGGGCGGAGCTCTGGCGTGTTGGGAGGGTTCTTGTCCTTGGGAACCACCTGCACGTTGTTGGCGGCGTACCACTCCATGGCCTTTTTACCGTAATGGCAAGATGCCAAATCCGGCCAAAACAGTACGGAACAATCGTGTTTCTTCAGGAAAGGCAGCAGACGTTTATTCAAACACTCTTTCACGTAAATTTCTTGGTTGACAGTCCCGGAAGCTATGAAAATGCTGCTTACAGTTACAGGTACAGATGGCTTGCCAAACCAGATATTTCTTTGCGAACTTTGACAGTTTCGTGTGCTTGAAAATATCTGCTACCTTTCCCTTCCTTTTGCCGTATAAAACTCCTGTCCCGGAAGCTGCTTGTAGTCGGCTTTGACGTAGGTTTCGTCGTCCATTACCACGCAGTCAAACTTCGTCAGCATCGTCGTGTACAGCCTCCAGGGATCGCGCTTTGGCCGTCGTATTTTGTTTATCATCGCGATTTGGAGTCACTACCTTCTTGTAAGTCGATAGTCCGGCTCGTTTTTTGGCTCGATGCACGGTTGTAGACGATACACCCAGCTTATTTGCGGCATCTCGGAGAGATAGGTTAGGGTTTCGCTTGAAACTACCGGCAACTCTCTTTGTCGTCTCAGCGGCTTCCGGTTTTCGATTTCCCCCCGATCCAGACTTCCTGGCTGTCGACAAACGTTCCCCAAACACTTTAATTACATTTGTAACGGTTGATTTGGCAACTTTTAGCGATTTTGCCAACTTTGCGTGCGAGTAGCTCGGATTTTCGCGATGCGCGAGCAAAATTTTGATACGCTGCTCTTCTTGCTTGGACGGCATTTTGACAACTGAAGAGTGAATTCCAAAATCAAAATAGGAGCAACATTATACACACACACACCTTCAAAATGAGGGGTGTTCAGGTTTTTAAAATGCAAAATTGAAAGAAATACGTCAAGTTGATATTGACCAAATTTTGACCGTATCGCCCTTTAATAGTCCAAAGGAGCCAAATCTGGTGAATACGGTGGATGTAGAAGCAATTGGAGCCGTGAGTCCTTGATCCTAGCCGTGGTTGTGATGCCCTTGTGCGCCGGCGCAATGTGTTGCAAGAACGAAATTATTTTCGAGGTAGCCCACGAAAAATATGACATGACAATCCCAGAAAACCGATGCCAAAATCTTTCCGACCCATTCAGAGCAGCTTCGGAGCACTCGTGCTGGCTCCAGTCCATTGCCGGGCACTCATTCTGATCGCTGGTGTGTAATAGCGTATCCAGGTTTCATTAACAGTTACCAATTGACTCCTAATTCCTTCCAATTCTGCATCAGCAAGTTTGAACACTGTTTCAAAGTGCTCTCATGATCGTGTTTTTGGTCAGGAGCATGCTCACGCACCTGAACGTTCCGGTCAGCCAACACCATTTCATGAACTTTTTCGACATTGTCCTCTGTAACCGCATCGGAGGGCCTGCCGCTGTGGACCTGATCGGTAATGGAGTTGCGGCCTCAACGAAACTCTCGAAACCAATATTTAACGGTGTGATCTGACGGAGCATATGCCCCATAATACTTATTCAACTTTTCTTTTGTTTCCTTCGCCGTTTGCCTCTCTAAAAATAAAGTTTTATGAGAGAATGAAAATCGTTTTTTTTTTCATATTAAACATGAAGCCAAACTCGTCAACAACAATCAGCTGTCAAATCAAAACTAAGAGCATTAACGTTTGCATTAAAAAAAATGGACAAAAATTGCCGATTTTTCATGGGTTTACCTTCACATGCACTGACGAAACTACCCATGCAGCATCAATCATAGTAACCGATGAGTCAGCAGACAAAATTTGACAGCTCTACCAGTCGAACGCTAACTGTGGTGGCAAAAACAGTCAAGCAACTCCGTTCAGAAGTGTGCGCGTTCAAGCAACGGCACCCTGCTGCGTCGAAAACGGACATCGTGCGACACCTTTTGGACGCTCGATACGCTCGTTCCAGCATCTACAACATCTTGGCACTATTAGACTACAATTAGAGCATCGGAAGAAAGCCCGGTACTCCGGAAGCTCCAAAGGATGCTGAAGAAGAAGACCGAGGGAAAAGTGGCTACTTCGCTGCGTGCGCTTGGCCGGGAGGTCGGTTCAACCGGCCAAACAGTGAAAACGTACCTGGCGAACATGAACATACATGTCAGGATGCGGAAGTCGCGTCCGCTCCAGGCAATGACGCACGTAGCAGCGGGTAAATAAAATGGCCAACTCGATTTTCCCGCCAAATTGCGACGTGGCGGTGGCGATGGATGAAAAGACCTATCTTACCCTGGATGGCAACGACTGGCAGGGCACTTCGTATTTTACTTCCCCCACGAAGGTGATTCACTCCTCCGAGGTGAAGTTCCCCAAGAAGGTACTGCTGTGGCTGACAATCAGCGAGAAGGGGATGTCAAAGCCGCTCTTCTTTCGCTCCGGACTGGCCGTGAACGGGGAAATTTAAAGTACGAAATGCCTGCTGGAAGTTGCGTCGTTCATCAAAAAATACCATAAGGGCGAAGACGCGGTGTTTTGGCCGGATCCGGTGTCGGTCCATTACTCGAAGCGATCGTTGGAGGAGATGAATATCGATGTGGTACCCAAGTCGGCGAACCCGCCCAATTTCCTCTAGCTGCGTCCCATAGAGAATTTCTGGACCAACATGAAGCGTAAGATCTACTCCAACAATTTTGTCGCGAAAACTGAGGATGAATCGATAAATAAAACGAAGAAAGAACTCAAAAACATGCTAACACGCATGTTTTCGTTCGCCATGGCAAATGTCCCGGTTAACTGCCAGAAGGCCGCTTGAATTTTTTTTTGTAATTCAGTTTAAATAATCACCTTCCTTGGGAAATTTATCAAAACAGTTATCTGTCCTAGCTGTTTTTTTTATCACCATCTTGAAAAAGTCCATTTTTTAATGCAAACGTTATCGCACAGAAATTTGGCGTGTATGCCTACATATGAACGGACTACAAAACCTTTTTTTGCAGTAGCATCGCATTTTGGCGGTCAAGGAGGTTACTTCTCACCCCACCTAGTAGAAAAACAAATTATTAATAACCTCGTGAGGAGTTGACTTGACCGTTAGTCAGTACTAATCTAATGCCAAGATAACCTTTTCTTTGCAGGCCACATACGACTCCATAGAGTACGAAACGACCCCGGAACGGATAAATGGCGTCCAATCTCAAAGCAAACAGTACATCAAGATAGTTCGGAATCCAAAATACAGGTTGGTGTCCTTTCGATGTCGGTTCAGAACGATTTCAACCGTAGTCCTTCTACCGTAGGGTCCAAGCAAACAAAGTGGTTTCATTTGATGTCACCTGTACGGAAATCATGACCCACTTTTCGTACATCGTGGTTGCCCGTGGAAGCATTGTAGCGTCCTCGAATGTGCCAGTGCCGAATCAACGGAAGTCTGCGTTCAAGCTCAAGCTATTACCGGTGATGGCACCGGAGGCTCGGATCTTGGTGTATTACACCAACAAAGATTACCTGATTTTCGATGACTGCGAACTGAAGTTTGAGACCTTTAACAATGATGTTAGTTATATTTGATGATCGATATTTTCGGGTACTAATCCGATTATTATTTGTAGTTCAAATTCACATTTGATAAGCAGCAATATACTCCAGGAGAAGACATCCTTATTGACGTTTATGCTGCCGGTGATTCCTACGTAGCTTTCAGCGGAATTGACCAAAGTGTGTTGTTGGCAAGAAACGAGCGTCACGATTTCATCGAGGATGATGTGCTGAAGGAACTATCGCTCTATGGAAATACGAATGACGATGCATTGGATTTGTTCCACGTAATTGATTGATGACTTTTCCCACGTCAGTTTAAGCGAAAAACTAATGTTTGGTATCCGTTACAGAAATGGGGATTGTTCCTGAGATCTACGTCTCAGATAGATTCATGTAAGTTTTAATCCTATATTGAACAGATGCACTCAATGTCACTTTTACACATTTTCAATAGTACAAGCTCTGAATGAACTATACCGCTTTGGTGGATCACTACTCGGGGTTGGAAAGACTGCGGCAGAGCCAGTCCACATCCGTACTGTGTTTGACGAATCCTGCTTATGGGCTAACTACACGCATGGAGAACAACAGCACCCACATGCAGTTAACCGAATATGTCCCGGATACGATAACCACGTTCTTCGTGTCCGGATTTGCGCTGAGTCCTACCTTGGGCCTAGGGGTAGTCAAGCAACCGGAGAATTTCATTGTGCGTAAACCATTCTACATGATTGCAAATCTACCCTACTCGATCAAGCGCGGCGAGGTGGCACTGATTCAGGTTACAGTTTTCAATTTCCTAGGAGAAGCCGTCGCCAGCGATGTGACTCTATACAACAGGCAGAATGATTTCGAGTTCGTTGAAAAGGCGTCACAAAATCGTAAGTATTGCTTTCAGTTGCCTTGGTCGAGGGAGAAATTTGCTGTAGACAATTGTAGACATTAATTAGGTAGTAGTATCAACTATGGTAATATGTGCAGTCGCTCGTTGGACCAAATTTGATAAATAATTCGGTTTCAGAAGTTTTGTTTGTTCAAGGAATAAACACCACCAATCGTCCACCCCCTCCGTTTTTTGAGAAATTTCTCCACGCTTCTTCGTCATCTAGTTTCAAAACTGTATTTTATGCGGAATAATTTAGCAGTTTTTTAATTTGTGGGCCAACAAATACACTTTCCTTTATCTTCGCATCAGATAAAATTGGAAATACTGTTTTCAAGTACTGGAATTCTGGTCCTTTTTTTTGCAACGCGTTGACGAAATTTTTGAATATTCCAAGCTTTGTATGTAGTGGTTTAAGTATTATGCGTTCTGTTTCCACGAGGGGATAACGTTATCTTTACCAGCTGTGAAATTATCCCGCTTTGGCCAATATTTTCGGACGTAGTGTTCCTTACGAGCCTGACTGTCCCATTTGCACAAAAAAAAAACATATATTGTGTGTATCTCTGTTGCAATCCAGTCAACATGGCAACAATTTTATGATCGGAATAAATTTTCCAATTGTGTTGATTGTAGTTTTTCAAATTGAGCAACACAGCCATTGAATCATACGTCTCCTTTATATTAACGGCATGAGCTAACGCCGCCCCCTTACTTCTGCGTAATTTTTTAGAATTTTAATGTTTGCTTCATTTTTTTATTATTTAGTGTTAATGTTTAATGTTTGATAGATTGCCTCTTTGCCTCAATGAAAACCCAAGCTAGCTGACCTTACGTTTCCAAACAAATATCTCTAACCTGCGATGTAAACTATTAGACAAGCATTGATTGCTTTTTTCCCTGCTAACTAAAAGTTGAAGAAGCTATGCTCAATTCAATTCTCAGTTCCTTACAAAAATCAGAATCTTTAAACTAATGTTATAGCTTTAGGAAGCCAAATAATACTTGATTAAGAAACATAATTAATAGTTCGAAAGTGTATCAACGAAAAATGTTTATTTGAACTATTCGTGATATGGGCCAAACCCAGGGGGTTAGTTACAGTCCTACGTTGTGTTTGTGTTTCAATGTGTCGGAAGGTATTTCTGTTTTTCAACATATGTGGCAATACTATAGTTGAAAATTGATGCTATTTGGCAACCATGGATTAATTGACGTTTATTCTACGTTTAACGCATCATCTGAATCACATCAGTGCTAGCGTGGGGAAAACAAAATAGTGAGAAAACAAACAATTAATTCTTGTAAGTGGTCCAAGAAATGAATTTATCTTTCATAAGGTGGCGAGTGTGTTTGAAGTGTGCCGGAGTGTGTTTTTAAGGGTGCTATCATATGGTGGCCGAGTGGCTTACCCCCAAACCAGTCAATGCTACCCGGCTGATCAATGTTTTCCTGTTTTACAGTACTGTAGTTTCGTATTATTGAGAATCTATGTTAATCATATCTTACAGTTTAACTCGGTATTTTAAAATATTGATTCCGTATTCGAATTTCAGAGACAAGCCAGCATGCTAATCGGAGCGAAAAAGTTGCAGTTGTTTCATCCAATTCAAAGATTTTATCCGTTGTTATGACCATGAGTGAGATTGTAAACATGATCAACCACTCGAGGCAGCTACTCCGTTGCTGCAAGATGTGCTGTTATTACACAGATAAACAACAGATGATGCTTGGGACTAGCATACATCCTCAATGTGAAAAAACTGGTGATCTCAAACTAAAGCAATAACCAGCGCCTGTCTCGCCCGAATGCAGGTCAAATAAGGAACGGAAACTTCATAAGTAGGGGAGCACCAACGCGATCCTACGATAAACTTGCAGTTATATCCTAGATATAACCCACCTCTTTTTTTTTTAAATATTAATACCTATTTCCGATTTGAACTTTTTTATACCTTTTTATTGGAGCCAATCACAAAATGAAATAGTGGTTTACTTGCTCCAGGATATGGTAGTACGGCAAGCATGGATAACCGAAACAATACGAAGCGCACCAAGGCCGATAGCTAGACAGTGCGTAATAAAGCATCGACACAACCTTACACAGCCGATACTCGAAGCAAACTTTTTTTCGTAAACTTTCAATTTCTATAACTGTATCAATCCTGTTGAAGCTTTTTAAGAATAAAAGTAAGAGTGCGTAAGAGGGCTTTCTGGCAACTTTATACTTCTATTGAGGTCCAGGCCTACCCATTGGTCCTATACCCAATGATATCATTATCTCCTGTCCGCTCAACCAATTGCTTTGTTTTGTGATATATTGGATGGATTTATATTATTTTAGATAACTCAATACAGACGTCAACCAAATTTTGCATATTGACAGACAATCTGTAAAGACTCACCTAATACCTTATAGTAAGATGCTTATACGCGGACCGGATAATTCGATGAGCTACCTCAAAGATTTTTTTCTCTTTCTATAGGAGAAAAACGGTGTTTTTGCGGCGTTACTTTGTCAATATATACACTGAAAATCTATTTGTGTAAATTAGCTTCCACTCGTTTCGTAAATATGGATTTTGTACATAGGACAAATGTCTCGTAAAATGAAAAATGTTTAATGCTTGTCATCTAGTGAAATGCTGTCACCACACCCCTTTGTGCAATGCACGAAATGAATTTCGTGAAGATCAACCAATTGCTGTTGGTATTGCTGCTCGGGTGTGCTGGAATCATTGATTTATTTCTATTTATTTTTTCAATTACATACTGAGTCGATATAGAAAATCTGTCAGTCAATTATGCAGCCACCAGAGAGACGTTTCTTTTTTTATTGATAACAAAATATTCGTTGCAGTTTATGTTGCTTTCGTACAATGTACGAATGTTCTTTCTGTGTCAATAAATACTTCGGGCTTTTGACAGTTACACGTGTGGCATTGAGTACGAAGGTAGCTTCTTAAGAAGTAAACATCGATTTAAAACGAATACAACGAATAGATTTGTTAGTCCTACAAAAGTACATTTTCAGTACAAACTGTGAACAAACCAAGGGTGGATCGCTCACTTTTTCTCTTTTCTCCTGTGCTAGTTTTTTTTGAGTGTGTCATCAAGCGTTGCAATGTTCTGGGAGTTCCCGTAATGTGCCGAAGGTGCCAATGCGTTGACAGCCTAAATTGTTTTTTTTTCTGCTGAGCCTGGCAACCAGGCAATGCATATTGGCATGGTTGGTGGTTTCATATTTCTATAAGCTGAACTGTCAAAAGTGTGCCTCAGTGTGCCACACATGTGGTATGTATTGAAAATCAAAGTGCCGCTGTTAGGAAACATATTCGTATAGTGTGTGAGACATCGTGGCTGGCACATTGTTCTAAGCGACATACCCTTGGAACAAACTCGGTGGTTATCCTATACAAAAATCCAACACGACTGTAAAGTTGATTTTTTTACACATGACAGTACCCGCTTGATTTTGGCATGGTTGCTATTTAATGCGGTTTGATTTTGAAACATGTCAAAAACCTAAAGCTTTTAAAATCCTCTTCGTTTTTTTTTTATTCCAGAACAAGCCTAGCATTGTTGAATCTTGTTGCCAAAATTTGACGGGTATTGAAAAGTGCTTTGGGTCAGTCTTGGTAAAAGTCATGCTAATCAGATTCAATATCGAGGATTTTCAGGCAATATAACACTGACTACCTATAAGTTCCATGCGAAAATCAAATGATAACTCATGACAACAAACGTAACCAGAAGAATGAACGTTCGATTTTCAAAATACTTTGATATTCATTTATGTAAACAAGTTCATTTTCTAAACGAATTTCGAAATGTCAGAAATGAAATTCAATCAACCACAATTAATATCAATTACCCATCGGGATCGGAAAAATGCAAGGTCAGCCCAGTTCAGGATATTCTTGCACAACATTGCTAGCATCTATTCCTCTGGGACGATGATGACGGCACTGGTTGTTTGGATTAGGATTCAAAATCACTTTATAATAAAAAATCATCACGAGAGATGATATTCAGATTCATCAAATGAAATTCATGCTTACCGATTTATAATCAAAACAACAGTGACAGCAGATTTTTGACCCGCACATAGAACCGACTTCATTCATTGCAGCAAACAAAATTCAGTTGGCATAGAAGTGACAGCGGTAACCATGAAAACCGGGAAAGTAAACATCATCATTACACTGGGATAACATTATTTTCACTTCTCATGGATATTTTATGAAAATTCAAGGCACTGCTTTGGGTAATCGTAGAGAAGATAATCCAACCGTCGTTCAAGTGGATTGTCACAAAGGGAGATTCCTGCTCCAGCCGGTGGAACTTGAAAGTGTCCCTACCCAAGTAACAATTTTAGTTCTATTCCAGTAGTATAGCATTCCTGCCGGCTTTGTAGATAAAACTACATTCAAAACTGTTTTGTCCACCAACACATCCTCTATGCATCTTTAAAGCCGAAATGTGTACAAAGTGGCCCACTCTCTAGACGGTTGTGCAAACAAATGTATAAAACGTTTCTAAGACCATAAAGATTTTGAAAATGTTCTGCCCATCATAAAACCTATTGGCTGCCATCAAAACCAGCACAGGTCCAAATGGCCACAGCTGTCAAACTTCACGGTGATGCTGTGGTTAGTTTTTGTTGTTCTGCTTTTTTCGATTCTCCATCCTTTTGATTCATGCAACAGCAAATAATATCTATTAAAAAAGTTTTGGTGTTGCGTGAAATTTTGTTTGATAGCAAAATATTCAAAACAAATTGAGTTTCTTAAATAGCTTATCACGCTCTAAATCATATGCGCATTTAGTTTTATGGTGAAAATTGGCACGATAAGAGCCGAAAATTAATGCGCCCCGGAAATTATGCGAGTTAACAACAACAAAAACGAAATTGAAACAAATATTTTCGATAAATTAATCATGAAACTCCTGAAAATTGATGAAATTCAATAAGGTTGTCTAAAATAATAGCGAAGTTGGTCTCTGATCTACAGTTCATTTGTATTACATTTCAATTTTGGTGTATTTATTTTTGTTCATTTCAATGATTTCATATTTTTCAATATGGCGATTGGAAGAAATCATAGTTATACGGTCAAAGCCAATTTATCTTAGCAATGGCTACTATAAAACTGTCTGGTCATTTGATAACTTTCCTCAATGACAATTAGCCGTTAATTGCATTTGCTGGAGGCAAAATGGTATTAAAATACTTTTTCAACTGACCATAATAAGATAATATGAGTGAGTCCTAAAACAGCATTTTAAAACAGCATTTTACGCGTTTATAAAGTCATAATAAACCTTTGATAGGAGTAAAAGGTAAGACCGTTGTAAAGAAGCTGTGTAGGTTCTTATAAACCTGACTAAAATTTGAAACCTATTGGCACCTCTTGCTGCCATAATAAAACCGAATTGATTACTAGTGGCTTTCATAAAACTTCAATAAAACTTAATACATCTGGATGGTTTTGGCAATGTTAATTGGGTACTCTACTGGTCCACGGAGCGCTGTGTTGTCCGTTGTATAATGTTATGTGTTCAGTGTGTGCAACCGCTGGTTGAAAATGGTGTAATTCTCTCTTTCTCTCTCTCTCTTTCTCCTTCTCTCTGTCTCTCTCTCTCTCTCTCTCTCGCTCAAAAACTATCTTGCCCCACCCTATGTGAAATTCTTGCTAGGCCTATGTAACCAAACTTTTGTGGATCATTTTTACACTTAAATTCACGTTGTGTCGTACAATTGGTTAAGCAATGTTGAAGAAAGACGCTGTGACATTGAGTTGATTGCGTAAGGTTCTCGCTGAGTGGTCTCACAAACACTAGCGCAAGGTGCATTGTTGATTATATCTCATTTCATTTAGCCTGACAGCTGGCAGAGGTTGAAAACAAAATGAAGGTAATGATAGTAGTGTTTCTATATTCATGTAGGGAAGCGGAACCTTTTCTCACCATAATACATATATCCATCACATTCTGCAGCCATCCAACTTCAAACGTAAAAAGGGTTTTAATTTCTCCAATAAATGGACGCAGTTACCAAGAATATATAATCCTGGCAAATAAGATTAGGTCTTGAATACAATTTGTTCCGAACGACGAGAAATCAGCACCCAGGTGCGATAGGGTCACCCGATCCACAAGCAGCAAGCTGTCAAGCGACACAATGGAATTGTGTTGAAATTAGTTTCCTAGACAAAGACAAGTGAATTTACTTTAACGAGAAACAAAGAACACTGAATTGATAAAACTTAGTCTGTAATAAATAAAATTCCTAATTAAAATTGTTGGACAGTGGACAAACTAACATCAAGGACTAGAAATGTAGAGTGAATTAATGATATTGAGGTAATAATTTAGCACTAATTGATGAAATAAAATTGCAGCTAAAAAGCTGACTCAGGCAACAGTACAATACGAGTCATGCTATAAGATTATCCTAAACTTTCCGTAGCTGTCGCAACAAAACTTTTTAGATTTCTAAGTGAAATCTTGCGAAAATGCCAAATTCCGTGAATAATCCTTCCTCTGGAACAACGACGGAAAGGCAGATGTTGGATGATATTAATCATACAGATGGTAACCTCAATTTGCAGCAAATTACGCCTACTGTTGCAAGTTCCAGGAAGAGCCGATCATCGAGATCAAGCTCTCGAGCTTTACGCGCTTCTCTTGATTTGCAGCGGCTCGAAGAAGAAAAACGTCTGGAAAAGGAATTCATCGCCAGAAAGTATGAGATCCTGCAAGCCCAGCTTGAGCAGGATGAAGGTAGCAGTAGTAGCAGTAAAACTCATCGATCGTCGCATGGCGGTTCACAGAGGACTCACGATTGGATACAGAGTCAGATAGTCCCGACTACGAGTAGCACCACCGGTCAAAAAACTATTCCCGTGGGCACTCATTCCAAGACTGGCACTATACCCAAGGCTGTTCCAGTGATTCCAGTGACAGATTGTGTCATCACCACAGACGAATCGAATGTTTTGGACATGCAACCTTTTTCCATCAGTGCCGGCACGGTGTCCCAAGCGGCACCGATCGCCCAGCAAACAGATATCTCATCTTTCGTATCAACACACCGACGGCTAGCTCATCTTCAGGCTCAGAGCGAAGCAGCTGCTGAAAAGTATGATGCGACTGACTGTGATGGGGCCATACACGGCTTCAAAACAATTTCGACGAATCAGCATGTGTTTCAACCACGGTGGATTCTTTTATTTCACCCACACGCACACCGGAGTATTTGATGCAGCAATTGCGTGATCTCCAAAAACATTTGGACAGTCTCCAAGAGCAGTTGGCGGTTGGTACAGTCCGTCAAGGCCTAGATGCAGATCCAAACCTGAATCAAATTCGTCAACATGAACCGAAAGCGTCATCGACAGTATGTGGTGTCGTCGAATGCATCCCGACATCGTTGAATATGCCACAGCCAGTGCGCCACGTTGCCTACGAATTTCCGTCCAGCGATGGTAATGCCAAGGTTACCAGTTCGGTAAGTCAAACGTGCTCCATTTCTCGTTCTACTACTGCACCACCGCAATTGAATGCCATGAGTTTGGTGAATTCAACTTTCCCGATTCGAACCGTTGACCAAATAAATATAACACCTCCCCCGGACACCGGACCATATTTACTCCCCCAACTACTGCCATTCGTTCCGGCGATAATGAGTACACCACAAGCTCATTCTACTCCCCCCTCCGTGCATACAGTTTCCTCTCGCATGTACCCCATTATGGCGCCTATGGTCCCCACATCAGTCACCACATCCGTCGCCGTATCTTCTGCTCACGACGTTATTCCGCGGCAGCTATTCGGTGGGCCCAACTCACAACAACTCGCAGCCAGACATGTCGTGCCTAGAGAGCTACCAACTTTCTCCGGAGATCCAGTCGACTGGCCGTTGTTCCTGAGCTGCTACCAAAACTCGTCGGAAATGTGTGGTTATTCTGAAGGGAAAACCTAATGCGACTACAGCGTTGCCTGAAAGGCAATGCGTTGGAATCAGTTCGTAGTCATCTTATGCATCCGTCATCCGTACCATTGATCATCGATACATTAAAAATGCTATATGGACGTCCTGAGCAAATTATCAACTCGTTGCTCACTAAGGTTCGGGACACACCAAGTCCAAAACCAGAACATCTAGAGAGTCTCATCAGCTTCGGTCTAGCGTGTAAAAATCTTTGTAGTCATCTTCAAGCGGCAGGTCTACATAGATCATCTTTCGAACCCTTTATTGCTTCAAGAATTGGTGACCAAGCTTCCAGCAACTCTCAAGCTGAACTGGTCTCTCTTCAAGCGTCAACATATCCACGTCGACCTAACCACCTTTGGGGGCTACATGGATCAGATCGTACAAGCCGCTAGTGAAGTTACCTTTTTGAATGAAACGGATGGGCATCGTAGCAGACACGACAAATCGAAGACCAAGGAGAAGATGTACGTGCATACACACGCTGCAGAGGTAAAAGAGGAGGAAAAAGTTGTTACCGTCGAAAGCAAGGCGTATAAACCAAAACCCTGTGCAGCCTGCCAGAAGGATGGCCATAAGATAAAAGAATGTCACACCTTTCGCAAGATGACCCTCGGTGATCGATGGAAACTTGTTCAAGAGCGGTCCCTGTGTCGTCGCTGCCTGGGTTCGCATGGAAAATTCCCTTGTAAAGCGAGCTGCTGTGGAGAGGCGGATGCGAGGATCGACATCACAAGCTTCTACATCCCGGAAATCCACAGTTACAACGAGCGACTGAATATGCGAAAACCACAAGCACCTTGACCATTCATCGCCAGTTCAAACAAACCGTTTTGTTCCGGATAGTTCCAGTGTCCCTTCACGGAAATGGAAAAACAATTCAAACATTTGCCTTTCTCGACGATGGTTCATCAAGGACGCTAGTGGAATCGAAGGTGGCTAAGGAACTCGGTGCATGACGGGTGATGTTCACCCACTCTGCTTACAGTGGACAAGTGGCATTGAACGAGTAGAGGATGAGTCCCAGCTGATCAAGTTGCAGATTTCGGGAGCCACAAATGATACCCTACACGATCTGAAGGAAGTGCATACCGTTAAAAATTTGAACCTTCCAGTTCAGTCTTTGAACTATCGTGAACTTTGCAAGCAATTTGCGCATTTGCAAGGCTTGCCAGTACACAGCTACGAGAATGCCGTACCAACAATCTTGATCGGTTTGGACAACGCTTCCGTGATGGCAACAAAGAAATGCAGAGAAGGAGCCAAAGGAAGCCCAATCGGCGCTAAAAGTAGGCTGGGTTGGGCGGTCTATGGGAGCACATCCACTGAAACAAATAACACAATCGATCAACTGTTCCACATTTCGGTACGTTCACCCGACCAAGAGCTTCACGATCTAGTGAAAGAGTTTTTGCATTGGAAAGTGTACCAATTTCGGTTTCTGCGACGGAAGTGACGAAGATCGACGCGCTAGGAAAATTCTCGAAACCACTACTGTACGGACGGCTTCAGGAAGATTTCAAACAGGCCTTTTATGGAAATACGATAAAGTGGAATTTCCAAACAGCAGACCTATGGCAGAAAAGAGATTTCGCTGTCTAGAACGTCGTTTAGCATCAAACCACGACTTGTACGAGAAAGTAAAGGTTCAGATGACCGAGTACCAAGCTAAAGGGTACACTCACAAGGCCACTCGTGATGAATTTGCCAGTTTTGATCCTAAACGAACCTGGTTTCTGCCGTTGAACGTTGTTACGAACCCGAGGAAGCCAAACAAAATACGTTTAGTGTGGGATGCTGCTGCTAAGGTGCAAGGTCAATCATTAAATTCGGCTCTTCTGGCCGGCCCGGACTTTCTCGCACCCCTTTTAGCAGTCTTGAGCTCGTTTCGTCAATTCGAGGTGGCCATCAGCGCCGATATCGCCGAAATGTTCCATCAAATCCTCATCCAAAAAGAAGACCGATCTGCTCAGTTGTTCCTATGGCGCGACGATCCGTCTAAGCCTTTCGATGTGTTTGTGATGGACGTTGCAACTTTTGGCTCAACTTGTTCGCCTTCCGCAGCTCAGTTCGTTAAAAATCGGAATGCCGAAGAATTTTCCGAACAGTATCCCAGAGCGGCTGAAGCGATAACAAAACATCATTATGTGGACGATTTTCTGTGCAGTGTGCACACGGAGCAGGAAGCTGTTGAGCTGGCAGAACAGGTGAAGTTTATACACTATAACGGCGGATTTACCATTCGACATTGGTTGTCGAATTCGTGTAACGTTCTAACACGGGTCGGGGAACAGCAAACGGAGTCGTGCAGAAAATGTTTGGTCGATAGATCAACTACCCACGAACGCGTCCTTGGCATGATCTGGAAGCCCGAACGTGATGTTTTCGTCTTTGAAGGCGTGTTCAGAGGGGAAATACAACCGCTTCTACTGGACGACGCAATTCCAACGAAGAGGAAGTGTTAAGAGTCGTAATGAGCATCTTCGATCCTATCGGTCTAGTAGCTGTTTTCGTCATCCATGGCAAGGTGCTTGTACAGCATATCTGGCGGTCTGGACTTGGTTGGGATGCGCGTATATCTGGCACACTTCTCGAACAGTGGAGGCGATGGATCCAGTTGTTGGAGCAGTTGAATCACGTGGAAATCCCACGATGCTACTTCCCAGGCTACGTCCCTGATGATTATCGTTCCTGGAGCTGCACATTTTCGTTGACGCTTCCGAGGAAGCATTTGCAGCGGTGGCATATTTTCGGATCGTCGAAGGTTTAAGAGTTCGCTGTTCTCTGGTGTCGGCGAAGACCAAGGTGGCGCCCTTGAAGCTATTGTCAATCCCTAGGCTAGAACTATCTGCAGCCGTCCTAGGAGCAAGGTTGTCCAAATCCGTTATTGAGAATCACACGATTCCTATCAAACGTAAAGTGTTCTGGAGTGATTCTTGTACGTTTCTTTCCTGGCTGCGGTCTGACCCTAGAAAATACCGGCAATTCGTTGCGTTCAGGCTGACCGAAATTCACGATCTGACGCAGGTCGACGAATGGCGTTGGGTGCCATCCCGTTTGAACGTAGCCGACGAAGCTACGAAGTGGGGCAAAGGCCCGGAAATTACCACCGACAGCCGCTGGTTTCAAGCTCCAAGATTTCTCAGTCAAGACCCTGATCAATGGCCTAAGCAAGCAACAAAGGAAACGGAGACGGTCGAAGAGCTTCGCCCGCTACATCTTCATCAGACCATCGTCAAAGAACAACCGGTGAAGTTTTTAAGATTCTCGAAATGGGAGCGCCTTGTCCGTGCTGTAGCTTACCTGCTTAGATTCATCGACATCCTTCGCTGCAGAATTAAGAAGCAAGCATCTGGAAAAACGGAGTGGCTGAGTCGAGACGAACTACTGAAGGCGGAAACAATGATTTTCAAGATTATCCAGCAAGAGGCATTTGGAGATGAATTTATAACGCTTAAGAAAAACCGAGAGCTTTCCGTTGAAGAACAGGTAAAGATCAATAAATCCAGCAAAATCTTCAAACTTTCGCCTTTTTGGACGAACAGGATGTCATTCGGATGGACGGAAGAATTTCGAATGCTCAAGAGGTGTCATTTGACTTCAAGTTTCCCGTTATTCTACCCAAAGAACACGTTGGAACGAAGCTTCTTCTCAATTGGTATCATCGCCAGTACAAGCACTGCAATGCAGAAACGGCGGTAAACGAGATGCGGCAAAAGTTTCACGTGTCACAAATGAGAGTTGCCTTCAAGCAAACCGGAAAGCATTGTCCATGGTGCAAAGTCTACAAAGCGACCCCACAACTTCCACGTATGGCTCCGTTACCGCAAGCAAGGACGGTGTCCTTCGTTCGGCCATTCACCTACGTGGGCGTAGACTATTTTGGACCAATGCTTGTTAAACAGGGACGCAGCGAGGTGAAAAGATGGGTTGCACTATTCACCTGCCTCACCATACGCGCAGTGCATCTCGAAGTGGTGTCCAACCTAACCACCGAGTCTTGCAAGATGGCGATTAGGCGATTCATCGCACGGAGAGGAGCTCCACGAGAAATCTTCAGCGATAGGGGAACAAATTTCGTGGGCGCTAGTCGTGATTTAAAGGAGGAGCTGCGCAAAATCAACGGCGACCTCTTTAGCACGTTTACCAATACGGACACACAGTGGCGTTTCAATCCTGCCTCCACGCCGCACATGGGGGGTCTTGGGAACGCATGGTCCGGTCGGTCAAGAACGCTTTGGCATCACTGTCCGCGGGGGAAAACCTGACGACGAAACTCTTCGAACGGTCTTGATCGAGGCTGAATCAATAGTTAACTCGAGACCACTAACGTACCTGCCAATCGATTCTGAGGAGCAAGAAGCACTAACTCCGAACTGTTTTTTGATGCTCAGCACCAGCGGAGTAAATCAGCCGGCTAGAGAGCCAATTGACGAGGGAGCAGTGGCACGGTGTAATTGGAATCTATGTAAACAACTGTTGGATAGGTTTTGGAGTCGCTGGATCAAGGAGTATCTGCCAACAATCACCAAGCGCACGAAATGGTTTGTGGAGTGCAAGCCTGTTCAAGTTGGCGATTTGGTAGTTGTCGTGGAAGACCGAATCCGAAATGGCTGGCAGCGAGGACGAGTGCTTCGTGTGTTTCCGGGACGTGACGGACGTGTACGCAATGCGGAAGTTATGACAGCTACTGCAGGAGTGCTAACTCGATCGGTAGCAAAGCTGGCAGTTCTGGAAGTCGGCGGTACCGCTGAAGTAGGATTCGAGCAATACGGGTCGGGGATGTTCCGAACGACGAGAAATCAGCACCCAGGTGCGATAGGTCACACGATCCACAAGCAGCAAGCTGTCAAGCGACACAATGGAATTGTGTTGAAATTAGTTTCTAGACAAAGACAAGTGAATTTACTTTAACGAGAAACAAAGAACACTGAATTGATAAAACTTAGTCTGTAATAAATAAAATTCCTAATTAAAATTGTTGGACAGTGGACAAACTAACATCAAGGACTAGAAATGTAAGTGAATTAATGATATTGAGGTAATAATTTAGCACTAATTGATGAAATAAAATTGCAGCTAAAAAGCTGACTCAGGCAACAGTACAATACGAGTCATGCTATAAGATTATCCTAAACTTTCCGTAGCTGTCGCAACACAATTAAAAGCTACAAAAACGTTTCGGAGACCTAAATTTTCTTAAAAATAATGAGCAGTCAGAATTTCAACACAACTGCTTACCTTTGCACTACAAATTCGTCGTATTGATCTAACCGTACTAGGGAACAAACTCGCGCCAGACTCCAAGTTTTCACTTTAATTGCACTCTATCCTCACATATTTTCTGTGTGTAATTGCACAAACCATAAAAATCACACTTCATTTATTACACTAGCCACATGAGAATCTACGAATACGTGATAAAATACCAGAAAACTATGGGATTAATTTTCACAATACTTTAAATACGCTTGCACCTATTCTGAACCGTGTTAACAATCGACGTAATCGCTTGGTGTTGCACTGCTCACATACTGTATAGCATACACATCAACGCTAGTGTGCGTTTTCAATCATTCATAGAGCATTCTATGCCCAACGTTATGGTGAGTCTTGTTGTCAATATTCTCATGGAAGAACAAACAAACCCTTTCATTTTGTCTTGGTTATATGCATGCTACCCAACACACGGGAAGTGCTGTCAAATGATCTACTTCATTTTTCGGTGCAGTAGTGGAAAGCGTTAATTTCTTTGTATTTTTTCTTGTATAAAATCAGTACGATTAACATATGTACACAGATGGGATTAATGTTTTTCGTGATATTATTAAAATAGATACAAAGCAGTGGCAACTTTTCCGTATTGAATGGGAAGAAAATGATCAGAATCGAATGTTTTGTGTGTTGCTAAACGATTAACGCTAAGTGGACGAATAAAATGTGAATAACTTGTGTACTCAGTTTTCGGTATTGAGTGCATATTCACCGATTTTCACTGGAGGTCTGCTTATTGAGCTCAAGATAGGTTCCGCTTTTCTACTAGGTTGCCTGAAAAGTCCCTTTAATATCAATCACGAAAACATTTTTTTTGCCAAATTCGGTTTCATTTCTCAACATACTCTCCTTTTAGGTCGATACAGCGAGTCCAGCGATTTTCTAATTTTTTCATCCTCTCCGAATATTTAGTTCTCCTTCGGAAGTCTTTCAAATAGCCATCGGTTTCAGCTATGAGCTCATCGTTTGAGTAAAATCGTTTATCGGTGAGCCATCTCTTCAGATTTGGGAACAAATAGAAGTTACTTGGGGCCAAGTCTGGCGAATACGGTGGATGGGGAATCAATTGATACCGAATTTCAGTCTATTTTGCTTGAGCAATTGAGGATGACTGAGCAGGCGCATTGTCGTGATGATAGAGCACACCTTTTCTCTGCAAATGCGGCCGTTTTTTTTCTGGAATTCATCCTTCAAACGATCCTATAACGCTGCATAATATGCGCTATAGTCACTAGATTCATAGTCTGGCGAATACAACGACGGGAGCCAATTTGAAATGTCACTTGGCGGAGCCAATCGAGCATTACATTACAGTAATGCTCGATTGGCTCCGCCAAGTGATAGTTCAAATTGGCTACCGTCGTTGTATTCGCCAGACTATGAATCTAGTGACTATAGTATGCGCCTGTTATGGTTGTACCTTTTTCAAGATAGTCTATAAATATTACACCTTGCGCATCCCAAAACACGGAGGCCATAACCTTTTCCGCCGATTGTTCCGTTTCGGGCGCTTAAGAGCACTTTCGCCCAGTGAAACCCGACTGTTTTGCCTGCTTCGATAACTCCAGTGTGTAGTAATGGATCCAAGTTTCATCCTAGATTATGAATCGGCGCACAAACTCCTTCGGATTGTGTGTAAACTTGCTCAGATTCTCCTGAGAGGTTGTAACACGAATGCGTTTTTGGTCCATTGTAAGCAAACGCGGCACCCATCGTGCGCAGAGCTTCTTCATACCCAAAACGGAACGCATGATGTTACCAACTCGTTCCATTGAAATGCCTAAAGCCTTAGCTAGCTCTCTCAATTTCACTTTTGTATCCTCCAATACTATATCTGTTGTAGTGACCTCATTTGGGCGTCCAGAACGTCAACGGTGCTCGTACTGCTAAAACATAAATCAGCAAACCACTTATGAATCGTTTGCATCGACGGAGTAGAGTCTGGAAAATACTTATCCAGCTTGGCTTTTCTTGCCGTTTTCTTGCGTAGAAAATAGTATTTTATCAAAACTCGAAACTCGGATGTTTCCATTTAAAAACAAACTTGCTGATCGGTCTCTTCTTACTGTTGCCACTAATGAATGCGTGGACAAAAATGGCTGAAATTTTGACAGCCGTCATTCAAGGAGTGAAGCTCATAGAAAATGGTTCACATTGCCGATTATCAATTTTCTTCATCTTCATAAAAAAAAATTGGTCCTCTGCGTCCAAAGATATTGATACTCTAGGAAATGTTCTTTTGTCATAAATCCAAAAACTCAATATATGAATTTCATAAACTTCATTTAAATTTCATATAAAATTTCACAATTCATGAATTTCTATTTTTCTGACCACGGCATTGAATTCAGCGTATGATTTTGCATTGGTGTGTTATCGAGTATAACACAAAACCTGTTTTTAAAAGAACTGACGAATTCTCAAACCAGCGCAAATAATCTTGAACTAATGAAGATATCCTCTCAATTAATAAAAGCAAAATGTCTTCTCTCACAATTTACAGCCAAAGTGCGGACAAAAACAGTGACCGTTCCCCACAACAACGGAAGGCCCGTTTCCTTCTTGGTCAAAGCCAAAGTTCTTGGACAGATTGCAATCAAGTTCCAAGCTAACAGCACGCTTGGCGCGGACTCCCTGGAGCACATGCTGCGCGTCACTCCCGAGAGCCATTTGAACGAGAAGAACGAACCGAGGTTCATTCAGCTGACAGATAATTTCGGAAGAAACGAATTTGACTTCATCCTGGACATCCCACGGACCATCGACGAAGGTTCGGCAAAGATCAAATTTTCACTGGATCGTAAGTAAATTCATCGGCTTGAATTGGAGCTTTTTTTAATTTAATGTTGTCCTACTGTTTCAGCTGATATTCTGGGGAAAACAATTCAAAACCTAGACGGATTGATACGAAAACCAAGTGGATGTGGTGAGCAGAATATGATCAACTTTGTGCCGAACATCGTTGTGTTGGATTATCTCTCTGAAACTGAAACAGCAGCGCCTCACATCAGAACCAAAGCAGTTAACTTTCTCAGCAGTGGCTACCAGAATCAGCTCCGATACAAGCGGTCGGACGGTGCGTTCAGTATCTGGGGTCAGTCATCTCCGGGCAGCACATTCTTAACCGCATTTGTGGCCAAATCGCTCAAGATTGCCGACAAGTACATCACCGTGGATAAGAATATCGTAAATAAAGCATTCAGCTGGTTGGCGTCCAAGCAGGAATCAGACGGACGATTTCCCGAAGTGGGACGGGTATTTGCTGTGAGCATGCAAGGAGGCTTGAAATCAACTAGCTACGCGCTAACATCATATGTGTTGATTGCATTTGGAGAAAACGAGGAAGTTGCCGAAACGTACAAGTCTGTGGTTCAGAAAACTGCCCAATATCTGGTGTCGAACTTCGAAAACATCAACGATGTGTACGATCTGTCATTGGCAACCTACGGATTGTCTTTAATTACGCACTCCAAGCGAATGGATTTTCTCAACAAACTGATAGGGAGATTCCATCTTCGATGACAATTCTACTGAACGATATTGGGACAGGGCGCCAGTTGGTGTTGAAGTAGCTGGATACGCGTTACTGTCGTACATCGCCAATGACATGTACTTGGACGCCACACCGATAATGCGTTGGCTTAACAGGCAACGTTATGGCCTCGGGGGATACGCAGGAACACAGGATACGTTCGTTGGGCTTAAAGCGTTGGCCAAATTTGCAGCGAAAATAACCGCGAGTAGAAATAACTACAGAGTTAAAATATACCATGGAAAGCTGGAGCTCCAAACATATCACGTGGACAAATCGCAAGCAATGACAGTTCAAGAAATGGATATCCCAAGCCACATTCAGAAAGCTCAAGGTTGAAGTTGGTGGCATTGGAAACGGATTTTTCCAAGTGGCATATCAATATCATCACAATATTCAAGTTGCAAAACCAAGTTTCGATTTGGAAGTCGAGCTACTCAACACAACGACCTACAACGTACAACATTTGAAGGTCTGTGTGAAATACAAACCAAAGGAGGCCTATGATCGATCTAATATGGCCTTGGTGGAGACATTTTTCCCCAGTGGTATGTTAGCTGAATCCGAAGCTGTCAAAGACATAACCGGAGGAGTCAAGGTAAGCTTACCTCAATCTTTTCCTTTAACACTACATAAGCTTCGGCACAGTGTTTTCTTCTACCTCAGCAGTCTTTTTTTCCTGGCTTGAGTAGTCACTAGCGCTTCAAGCTGTTTGTTGTTTCGGCTTTATTTCTTCAACAGACGAGCTTTGTGTCTGCACTCTCGCATTATTTTACTCAATTTTTGAGTACAATTGTATACCATCTCTTTTTCTCTCACGGAAATGTCATTCAATTTTCGTAAAAGTGGATCTACTCAAAAATTGATTTGATCTACTTTTAACGAGAATTGAGTAACATTTCCGTGTAAAAAGAGATGGTATACAATTGTACTCAAAAATTGAGTAAAATGAAACGGAGTGTGGGGCAATTGAGTGTGACAAGAGTTGATATTAATGCCGGCCCGATGTGTTGGATGACGATGCAGTTGTGGGTTGGTTGGGGTTTGCGATTGATGAGATCAATTGCAGGAACTTGATTTCACAGACTACTGAGCTTTGTTATGCAAATCTACGGGCAGTATTGAGAAGAGGGATTTGAATTGGGGTAAACGGGCTTTTAGTTGCGTATGGGAAACCAACGATGGTAATGCTACAGTAGTGCTAAAGAGTAGTTAAATTAACGGCAGTCTTTGAAATTGAAAGATACAAGTATGAAAACGAGCGGAGAGCATTTGAAAGGTAGTAAGGAGTGTATCGAATAAAAGCTATCCACATACATTTGCGTTGTACGCATGTATTTGTGATGGTTTTTTATGCTCTGAACACTGCATGCTGTGCGTTTGACTGTCAGCTTTCTTTTGTTTACTTGTTTGTGCGGTTCAAATTCTGCGTTTTCAAAATGTCGTGTAATGAAAAGGAAGTGAAAATTAAGGTTCTGGACACATAGCTAAGTGAGAAGGATATTACTATGCGAAAATTGGCGAAGCGGTTTGGAATTCATCATGCGAGTGTTAAAACCATCATTAATAAGTTTGGGGAACACTATTCTTTGGATGAGCTACCAGGAAGAGGCAGAAAACCCGGTTCTTCCAACCCGAAACTCGAGCAGAAAATGGTATCTCTAATCATGAAGAACAAATCAATGTCAATACGTGATTTGGCCAAAAAAGCAGGAACGAGTGTCGAAATGATCCAGCGTATCAAGAGGCGAAAGCACATGAAGACCTACAAGAAGCAGAAAATCTCGAAACAAAGTGCAGAAGAAGCGAACAGCAACAAGGGCCCGGAAATTGTATTCGCGTCTTTTGCAGCGTCCGGATGCATGCGTTTTGATGGACGATGAGACCTATGTAAAGGAGGACTCAGGGGGGAAGGGTTTCCAGGTCCACAATACTTTACTGCCGTCGTTGGGGAGGATGTGAGCGATGCGGACAGGTCGATTCAAGTGGAGAAATTCGGTCGAAAGGTACTGGTATGGCAAGCAATATGAAGTCAACCATTTTTTACACTACCGGAACTATAAATGCGGAAATCTATCGATCTGAGTGTCTCCAGAAGAGATTGTTGCCTTTATATAAGAAGCATAGTACACCTCCACTGTTTTGGCCGGATTTAGCGACGGCTCACTATGCCAAAACCACTCTCAATTGGCTTGCGGAAAAGGGTATAGATTTCGTTGAGAAAAATATCAATACACCAAATTGCCCTCAGCTTCGACCCATCGAACGTTACTGGGCAATCGTGAAGAGGGTCTTCAAGAAGAGTTATAAAGCAGCTGGAAACATGCAGGAGTTCAAAAAAATTTGGGCTCAAGCGTCCACAAAATGCGATGCAACACTAGTCCGGAACTTGATGAAGAGCATTCGATCCAAAGTTCGAAAATTCGTGAAGGAATAACTTAAATTTCATCCGGTCTTCATTTCGTTCAAGTTTAACCTCGTACAATAAAGGATCAATTTTTTGTATGAACAAAATATCGGTTTCCAACATAATTTGAAAGAAAGTTTGTGGATAGCTTATTTTCGATACACTCCTTATCCGATATATTTATTGCTCGATTAGCTTTCTCTAACAATATTTATATTAAAAACTAGCTGAACCCGGTGCGAGCCTTGCAACGCATGCAGCTAAATGAATGACAAATTAATTGAACTGACGCGTTTATAATTGCTTTTTGGAATGAATCTGATTAAAATATTTTGTTTTCTAATGTGCGTCATTTCTGCAAAAAAAACGATGGTTTTCGTTTTAAATTTAACTTTTGGATCGGTAGTTTCTATCGGTTTTGCTTTCTGCGTAGAAGCATTTCATAGACAAAACTTTGATCTTCAAACGAAGCCGTATCCTGTCAGTTAGTACGTAATTTTCTCTTGCATAACCTTAGATTAACTTCTTGTGCATAGTGTAGCACTGCGAGTAACTCAACCCATTCTTGACTGAAAAGGGGTTAAAAGTTCTATCAAAATGTGCTTCTTACACGAGAAATACACTTTTTGTGTTTAAGTTGCATGGATAATTCTCATGATTGGTTCAAACTTCTGTTTCATTTGTTTGAGAGCATTCCCCTCCCCCCCCCCTTCAGAGACCTCTATACCACCTAAGAAAAAAATCCTACCAAAAAACCCCCACATGCCAAATTTGGTTCCATTTGCTTGATTAGTACTAGAGCTTTGCAGCAATTTGTGATTCATTTGGATGGAAGTCCTCCCTTTCCAGGCGGGGAAGGAGCTTCGAACCTTCTCCGGCCTTAACAACCTCTACATATAAGTTTTCATAACAGTAGGTACGATTATCATGTTTGGTTGACATTTGTGTCTAATTTTCATGAAAACCCACCGCTTCCAGAGTGGAATAGAAACATTTTTTTGGTTCCGAAAACCCCCACATATCAAATTTGGTTCCGTTTGCTTGATTAGTTCTCGAGTTATGCAGAAATTTGTGTTTCATTGGCGTGGGAGCATCCCTTACAGATACGGAAAGAGTCTCGGACCATCAGAAGAACCTTCCTCGACCCCAAAAATCGCTGCATTAAAATATTCATACCAGTTGGGATAGTTCTCATGTTTGGCTCAAATTCGTGTTTCAAATAACCATAGAAACATTCCTTGCCTACAAAAACCTCCACATGCCATATTTGGTTCCAATTGTTTGATCAGTTCTTGAGTTGTGTAGAAATTTGTTTTTAATTTGCAAGGGAGCCCCCCCCTTTCTAGAGGTGGGAGGGGTCTCGAACTATCATAAGATCCTTTTTCGGACCTAAAAACCCCTGCATACAAATTTGCATAGCGGTAGGAATAGTTCTCATGTTTGGTTTACATTTGTGTTTCGTTTGTATGGGAGTGCCCATTTCCAGAGCAAGGAGGGGTCTCAAATTATCATAAATCAAATTTTTGCTTTCAAAAACTCGCCCATACCAAATTTGGTTACATTTGCTTGATTAGTTCTCGAGTTATGCAGAAATTTGTTTTTCATTTGCATGGGATCCCCCCTTTCTAGAGGCGAAAGGGGTCTCGAAATGTCATAAGATGATTTTTCGGACCTTAAAAACTCGTGCATACAAATTTGCATAGCAGTAGGGATAATTATCCTGTTTGGTTTAAATTTATGTTTCATATGTATGGGAGCCCATTTTTTCCAGAAGGAGGAGGGGCTTCAAACTATCATAAAACATTTCTTGCCTTCAAAAACTCACCCATACCGAATTTGGTTCCATTTGCTTGATTAGTTCTCGGAGTTATGCAGACATTTGTTTTTCATTTGCATGGGATCCCCGCTTTATAGAAGCGGAGAGGTCTCAAACTATCATAAGATGCTTTTGCGGACCCAAAATCCACTGAATAAAAATTTGCAAAGGAGTAGGTATAGTTCTCAGGTTTGGTTGAAATTTGTGTTTCATGTGTTCCCCCTTTCTGAATGGGAAGGGGGCTTTGAACCACCATTTAAATATTTGTTGCCTTCAAAAACTTCCACATGCCAAAATTGGTTCCATTTGCTTGATTGGTTCTTGAGTTATGCAGATATTTGTATTTTATTTGTATTGGAACCCCTTCTACAGGAGATTGGAGGGGTATCTTACTATCATAAGAACCTTCCCGGCCTCAAAAAACCCTGCTTGCACATTTTCACGATGATCGGTTCAGTAATCTCCGAGTCTCTAAGGTTCAGACAGAAAGAAATTCATTTTAATGTATGTAAAAATCCTGCGTCCAATAACCCCTCATGCGAAATGTGGATTCATTTACTTGAATAGTTTTTGAGCTATGCAGAAATTTGCGTTTCATTTGTATGGGATCCACCTTTACAGAAAGGAGAGGGTCTCCAATGAACATAGAACCATTTTTTGTCTTCGAAAACTACCACATGCTAAATTTCATTCCGTTTGCTTGATTAGTTCCCGAGTTATGCAGAATTTTGTGTTTTATTTGTATCGGAGCCTCCGCCCTCTTTTCGGAAGGGAAGGGTTCTAAGCTACCATAGCAACCTTTCTTGTCTTCAAAAACTCACATAGCTAAATTTGTTATCTTTTGCTTTATTAGTTCTCGAGTTATGCAGAAATTAATGTTTCATTTGTATGGGTCTTTAACTATCATAAGCACCTTCTCCGGCCCCAAAATTCCCTGCATACAACATTTCACGCCGATCGGTTCAGTAGTTTTCGAGTCTATTAGGTTTAAACAGACAGCCAGACAGAAATCCATTTTTATTTATATAGATAATCTCAAACTAGTGTAAACATTGGAACGCACAAATACATTTATAACTACATTTATCGCTCATATGCTTCTAAAATAAAGGAAATATCGAAAACATCGAGATCAAAAGTGATTCAACAACATAAAAAAAAAATGTAAGTGCAGCCTGTCCACGTTAAATTTTGGACACCAAAATAATAGCAGCAAAATAAAAATACACATTATTCTACAAAACCGATTGTTTATTTCATAATAATAGAGTTATAGGGTAGGGAACCCGCTTAATCAGGGGTCACTATTTTAATCAGTTGTTATGAAATAGGTCTAAAACTCCTATATTTTCCAAATTATTTCACTTTCGATGATACAATAATAGGCTCTATCTATCGGGCTTATGATTCGATGTATAAATCATGATTGATTACCAATTCATTACTGTCATGTTGAAGATTTAAAGTACATCATCTAGAGCACCACTAGTTTCTTTCTTGCTGAAGAAGTTCGTTCAAATTTTGCCTTTGTGTATTTTGCATTTAATAGCGTGTACAGGAGAGCATATCTTCATCAGCTCTGCTCTCACAGCTAGGTTTGTTGCCAGAATGTGATGTTGAACATTGAACATGTTTGTTCCAGTCATTGTTGTTCAATGCTTGTGATCATATTGTCCATCATCTGGCACTATCATATGCAATACAAAAATATGTTTCGGAGCTCTTCAATAGTACCCAACGATAAATAATGCTTCGCTGTTGAACGGCAACTATGGCATCACTATTGCTTTTGAGAGAGCCCATGTTTCCTCTCCTATTTGTAAACCATGGATATAGCGCACTGGTATTGTGAGGTACTTTTGCTTGTTATCACGGATGGGCACCTTTTTCACTTTTTACGCCTTCAACCATTGCCTCTGCTTTTCTTTTTGTACGTATGATTTTGATTTTCCAACTTTGCGAGCCACATTTCGCACATAAAGATTGGGATATTTCTTAAAAATGGCTACCACTTGGTCTTCCATTTTTCGGGATTGTTTCGATTTGTTCCACTTCCGACCTTGTGATCCACAGTCATTCGCTGGTCAAATGATTACCCAACACAAAACACGCTACTTTCCGGTTGCTTTAGTTTCTTGGCAAGATCACGTACCGATAAATTCGGATGTTGCTGCCGTTAGTACAAAATGCGTTTGCGCATTTCCACTTGATTCGAAACCATTTTGCTAAAGGTAACAATAATGTAAACATGTTGTACCACGAAGTAAAGTGGAAAGTTTCAGCTGTCATATTAGTGGAACGTTTTAGTGATCCGTGAAATAATTCAAAATCTACACTGAAAGAAAAGTGTCTAAAAAGGCTTTAATTCAACAATTTTTAATCGAAATGGTTTCATACACGGTCGTTTGCAAAAACCCATTAATGGGTGAAAAAACACCCATTTTCGCTAGAAGTGCCTCTCCCCATTTAATGGGTAAACTTGATTTACCCATTATTGGGTAAAAGCAGTCTTTGTCACAAAATGGGTATTTATTCACCCATTGCAAAAAAGCGAGAGTTTCCCCAAAATGGGTAAAATATTACCGATTTTTGTGTGAAGATTATTTAACAGTTTGGTAAATTGTAAATTCATGGTTTTCATGGTACTTAATGATAAAACACAAAAAAATAAGAAATAAAATACTTTTACTAGTCTTTATTCATGCTTACGGAAACAAAGAATCTTTAAAAAAAATCAATATTTCTGCGTCCAACTTCTTTCTAAGTTGCTCCATGTTCCGTGCACACAAAGCAGTTGTTACCGCAAGTTTTTACAATCGACGATCTGGAAGCATAATTTCAAAGCATTAGATTCTTATTTACAAAAACTATTATTTGTCTTAAAGGGCGAACACGAAATTATTGCGACACCGAAAATGTCATGCCAATTTTCTTATGATGTTTAGAATCAAACCAAAATTTTAGGGTAGTTTTAAACATATATTTACTTCAAAAATCAGAAGAAAAGTTAATCGATGGAGCCTTGAGTGTAAAATTGAACGCATTTTCGCTTGATGCCCTCCATCAAAGTCTTTACAGTGTTATCCGGTACCAGTTTCTCAGTTTTTTTTCCATTTTCTTAACATGTCCTTCTCGTCTTTGACTGTCTTCTTGCTCTTCCGAAGTTCCCGCTTCTTCATTGCCCAGTACTGCTCCACCGGGCGCAGCTCCGGACAGTTTGGCGGATTCATGTCCTTTGGAACAAAATGGACAGAATTGGTTTTCTTCCAGCTCCTTTGCCGTGGTCCAACGTCAACCGCTCCTGGAACCGCTTCAACACTCTGGAGACGGTTGAATGGTGAATGTTCAACATTTTTCCCACCTGCCGGTGCGACAGATCAGGAAATTCCAGGTGTTTGGAAAGAATTTGTTCTCTCGACTCGCGTTGGTTCACTTTCATTTTCATTGAATCGAAAAACACGGCTTCGAGTTTGACAGCATGTAAACAATACACATCAATGAGAAAGTGGGCAAAATTTGGTTGATTTTTACCCAATGGTAAAAAAGTTATGCCCTGTTGAATGTGTCGCAATAATTTCGTGTTCGCCCTTTACTTGCGTTATTCCGAGAGTGTATTGTTTCAAATATTATGTTAGGTTTTATAAAATTAAAAAATGAAACAAGCTGCGCTTTTCACCAAAGATGCACTCAATACGCTTGGTTTATGACCTTTTTTTTCACCCATTAATGTGTAAAAATATACCCATTTTTTTATTGTATGAGGTTTCCTCCAATGGGTATTTTTTTACCCATTGCATGATTGAGAATTCCCCCATTTTATGACAGACGGGTACGCTATTTGAAAATGGGTGTTTGTTTTACCCACTAATGGGTTTTCGCAAACAACCGTGTAACGAGTACTTGAAGGGCGTCAGATTTCAGTACTTTGTAGCGAAGCTCTTTGATTGGGTAACAGCCATTTGTGAACTAGATTAGTGATTTTATAACATTCCCTAAGAACGTTGAAACATGCACACTTAGAAAATTTTACAGTATTCGGTAATTTTTTACCGAACTTTCAACAGCTGAACGTTCGGTATTAGAATTTACCGGGTTTCGGTGAAATTTTACAGTATTCCGGTAGAAAAATTACCGGAACTTGTCAAATTTTACCGAAGTCCGTTAAATTGGATTACCGAACTGTTCAGCTGTTGAAAGTTCTGTAAAAAATTACCGAATACTGTAAAATTTTCTAAGTGTGTGTCGTCAAATTATAGTAGTGTTATGATAGAACACGTCTGTCGAGCTCTTGCCAGAAGTGCTCAATGGGATTTAGATCTAGAATTGGATTAGGCCACACCATAACCTTAATTTGGGCCTTCTTAAAATATTCATGTTTTCCGAAGTTGAACGCTGTCATTGGAGTCATTGTCGATATGTGTTGATACGTACCAATGGCCACATTTGTTGAAGAAACAGCCCATGCCATCACATTACCTCCGCCATGCTTTGTAGCCGGAACTTGATACCAAACACCATTTCTGCGGTTAATAGGTCTACAAACATAGCTAATTCCATCCGAGGAGAGCAACTGAAATTTCCTTTTTTTTCGCTCCAGAGTACTCTGAACCAGTTTCCGTGTGTCAAACTTTGGCGGGCCAATAGCAGTAGCAATAGACCAATGACGGTGCACCGACGAACGTCCGAGCGAAAGATTTAAACAAAAATTTCAACATCGGTTCAATGTAAAGGATGTAAGCAATAGGACGCATCCAAACGTTGGTTGAATACTGCACGCGTTTTGAATTGACGGTTAATCATAAGTTTATTTATAATTATCGGAACAGTCTATAAATAACAAAATTCTCAAGTCAGTTCATCTATTATCGGCCGAACCTGTCTTATTCGGCTTTCGTTCCATTTTAACTGCGTGTGAATCAGTTGTTCCAATTTGGCGAATGCGATGTCAGCTGCATTTTCGAGTGCATGTTGCTTATTTGAAGAAAAATAGGTTGAAAAAGAAAACAAAAACCTTGTTGAAAGGGAGTCGGATTAAGGTGAAGGTCGCTTGAAAGTCGAAAAATAGCCGTCATCGCGGCTGATTTGCATCGTCACCTCGAAATTTCCATGACACAAATCTAAGAAATTACAAAGACATGTGATCTTCACCTTCAACCAAAACAAGTAACCTACAATCATATCCCGCGAAACGTTTTGAAAGATGAATAAACTAAATTAGAGAATCCTAGAGGGTTTGAGCTGTTTAGTGGAATCCTTGTAACTATAGATAGAAGAAAATTATCATCTCATTAATGCCGACTATCTTCCTCTATTGTTAGTCAGATAGCGTTCGTCATAACTCGAGTCGAGTTCTTAGTACGAGAGTACTGAAGAACGTCTGTCACATTACGTAGACGCAAATATGCGTACTCTGTCGTAAGCCACTACGCACACAGGTCACGTTGAATTGTATCGAGCATTACTAATTTTCTTCTAAATTAGAGGTTTGAAAAACATGGTTCTCTAGAAAAGACTTTACCGAAGCCGACATCCCCCCTATGTTGTAAACTTGTTGGTCGATTCCTTAGCAGAGAGTGTTAATTTGTCTGTTCTATTTCAGAGAACGGAACGGCGCTTCGCTGACACTTCGGTAGTGGTCTACTATGAAAGCCTGGGCACAGAGGAGGAGTGCTTCCAAGTGACTGCCTATCGTCGGTTCAAAGTGGCCCTACATTTGCCGGCGTACGTTGTGGTGTATGACTACTATCATGATGGTAAGTTTTGCTCTTATTTAGCTATAGAATCGTCAGTTGAAGATTACATCTTGGTTGATTTCAGATCGATTTGCCATCCAAAAGTATGAAGGAAAGGTACTGCAGCTGTGTGACATTTGCGAAGACAAAGACTGTGAAACATTGTCCTGCTAAAGGACCACTGATCATTCCATAGGATGTTTAGACATTCGAGCCGGTATTGTTTATTTTTTCAAAATAAGATATAATTTTGATTTGAAATGCATTTTGGGTGATTATTTTGAACGAATGCCTTACTTTTGTGAAACACAGTGTTATGGAATCACCCCCAAATGTTTGTTTAGTGTATGTTAAGAGACCTTTTCCCCTGGGTACTCACCAAACCTTGAGGTAGTTTAACTTCAACTACCATGCCCCAGGTCCTCCCTTAGCTAAATCGGTAATAGTGCAGCTACAAAGCAATACCATGCTGGAGGTGACTGGGTTCGATTCCCGTGGTCTGGTCTGGGATTTTTTCGTTAAGGAAAATTTTTCGACTCCCTGGGCATAGGGTATGATTGCCACATAATTAAACTAAAGGGTGTTCTGATCAAAATTTGGTCAAACAGAATGTATGTGAGTCGATTCTTTTTATTTTTCAAGTTCAGTTAATACAGCATACAGGAGAAATATTCAGCTAAGCTTCCTTCCTTCTTTCAACCTGCCATAAGATTTTGTACAGTCTCCTTGTCCACTTCCGCAGATCGCCAGTTTGCCTTGAACTGTTTCTTGTTCACAACAGCTTTTTGAGTCTTCTTCGGTTCCGCTTGACGATGGCCCAATATTGTTCGATTGGGCGGAGCTCTGGGGTGTTGGGAAAGTTTTTATTCTTGGGCACCACTTGAACGTTGTTGGCAGCATACCACTCCATGGCCTTTTTCCGTAATGGCAAGATGCCAAATCCGTCAAAAATAGAACAGAACAATTGCTTTGCTTCAGGAGCGGCAGTAGACGTTTTTTGTAAGCACTCGCTCAGATAAATTTCCTGGTTGACGGTTCCGATCGCAATGTAAACGCTGCTCTTCAAGCCACAGGTACAGATGGCCTGCCACACAAAATATTTCTTCGTGAACTTTCACAGTTTAATGTGCTTGAAAATATCTGCCACCTTTCCACGTCCGGTTGCCGAGTAGAATTCCTCTCCAGTCTGCCTTCACGTAAGTTTCATCGTCCTGTACCACGCAATCAAACTTCGTCACCATCGGCGGGCACAACGTTCGCGATCGTGCTTTGGCCGAGGTGTTTTGTTTATCGTCGTGATTTGGAGTCACCACTTTCATGTAAGTCGACAGTCCAGCTCGTGTTTTAGCTCTATCCATGATTGAAGGTGCCACTCCCAGCTTCTTTGCGACATCTCGGACGGAGAGGTTGGGGTTCCGCTCGAAACAGCGGGCAACTCTTTTTGTCGTCGCTGTGGACTACTGCTTTCGATTTCCCCCCGATCCAGCTTTCCTGGCTGTCGAAAAACGTTCAACGAACAATGTTAAGACGTTGGTAACAGTTGATTTAGCCACATTCAAAAATTTCGCCAACTTGGTGTGAGAGTAGTTTGGATTTTCGCCATGCACGTGCAATGTTTTGATATGTTGCTTCTCTTCCTTCGACGACATTTTGATAACTGAAGTGCTAATCTCAAAATCAAAATAGAGGCATGATGCTACACATCTTCAAAATGAGGGGTGTGCAATATTTTTGTATACACGGTGAAAGGAAATGCGTCAAGTTTAAGTCGATCAGATTTGATCGAAACACACTTTATAAAGCGTTGTTTTAGAATATGCTACTTATGCATAAGTATTATTAAATCTTTGGTGATTAGCGTTACATATGTTTGAATCTTTCTGGGATGTTCTAGGTTATCCAAAATGCACTCAGGTTCAGAACTTCAGATCTACAGTAGTAACATTCGCTTATAGGGCTATATACAATTATGTTATGTATTCAAACATATTGAATAAACCTTTTGGAAAACCAACAGTCATTATTTGATAATTTTAAGATGTTCCAGGTCATCAAATCTGTCCTGGATTTCAAAAGTTAAGATCTACAGTAATAGCTAAAGCTTTTGGGTTGTACAAGGTAACATTACGTATTCAGGCATATTCAGAGAGTATTGTAGAACGTTAACACATATAAGCTACTATAACAATTGTAGACCTTATGATTTAAAACTATCAAGAACATCCGATGATGTCTGTGGACATTTCAGAATATTCATTGAATATGTTTGAATAGTTATCGTAGTTTTGCATTGTCCAAAAGGCTACGGTTACTACTGTATACCTTAAGGTCTCAAGTTAGTTTTGATGAACTTCAACATTCCAAGATAATTTGATAATGATTGGTGACCTTACAGAAGATTCACTGAATGTGTTTGAATGCATATCATCACCTTTCATAAGTTATAAACCTAATTTGCTAAAGTTGAACTCAAGTACAGTTTTAAAGACCTAGGACATCGCAAGATGTCTCATTATATCTGTTTACCTTCCAGAAGACGCACTTAAATTGCTCAAACACATATTGTTACTTTGTTTGATCCAGAAAGCTACAGTTACAGCTCTAGATTTTTTTTTGTTTTGAATTCCAGGAGACAATTAATATTCTTAAAGATCAACAAACATTCTAAAGCAATATGACGTGTTCTGGGTCATCCAAACTATCCTTGAGATCAGAACATAGCACATACAGTTGCAACAAAAGATTTCTGGGCTATGCAAAGCTACGCTGTGTATTGAAACATATTCATTGAATACCTTGGAAGACCCACAGACATTATAGATAACCTAGAAGATTATCTATAGATAACGTAGAATATTAATTGAATATTTGCGAATATTTATTGTTACTTTTTATTGCCTAAAAATCACTGTTAGAAGAGTTAATCTTTTGTTCTGAACGCCAGGACAGTTTGGATGACTATGTGGATCATAATGTTATAAAATATTGACTGTTGACCTTCCAAAAGATTCATTGAATATGTTTGAATACATCTAGTCACCTCATGTAGCCCAAAAAGCTCCTGTTGCAGCTGTTGATCTTATGTTTAAAACTTTAAGCTAGAATATTCCAAGATTGTCGCATTATGTCTGTTGGCCTTCTTCACTAATCAATGAATATTGTTAAATAAATATTGTTCCTCTGCATACTCCTAAAACGTACTGTAACAACTGTTGATCTTATGTTCTGAACTCGAGGACAGTTTGAATAACCTCGATCATCCCACAAAAAAAACACACACACACACACAGAGAGAGCTAATTATTTCAAAAACCGTTGCCCAATTCACACATTGTGCACTAAATTCACCAGCAGAGAAACTTTTTCGAAATCAAATTAGGAATGAGAAGTCATGAACATCGACATTGATAGTAGCTTTCGAGTATACGAGTGTTCTCGACTTTATGCCATTGTCATGCAAAATAGTACCGAGTGCTTATGTTTGTATTTTAGCCGGCAATCCGTTTTGTTATGAAGGTTCTTCTGTTTAGAAGAACCGTCGCTTATTCTTCCGGTCTTCTTCTAAGCTCTCCACCGATTGTTTGTCGATCTGCCATATTTTTAAGACGTCTGCATTGAGTTATCTCAAATAATAATAATCCGTCCAATATATCACAAAACACTGCAATTGGTTGAGCAGATGAGAGATGATGAAATCATTTTGTATAAGACCAAGTCTCTTCGGGTTGGTATTAAACCAATGAGCATGGACATCAACACATCAAAACATGGAGTTGTCAGAAGGCAGAAATGCATCTACGGATTCTTATTTTTACGAAATCCCTCAATTGCAATTTTTAATGGATTAGCATAAATTCTTCTGTAGAAACTTCAATTTGATTGATACAGATATTTCTTGCAGTAATGCAATCGATTTTAGGATTGTAGTAGGATAAATTGAAAGTTATGAAAAAAAGAGTTTGGTTCGAGCATCGGTTGTGAAAGGTTGTGACGATGCTTTATTACGCACTATTTTCCTAACGGGCATGGCGCGTTTTGTATTGTTTCGGTTATCTATAATTCGGTGATACGAATGATCGAGTGAGCACAGTAAGAAAACAACAAAGCGTCTCTCAAGCGATAATAAAATTAACTTTGTTTTCCAAACGGAAAACCACCATCACACTTTGTTAGTGACTCCAATAGTATCCTTATTATTGATTTAACTCGGTTCAAATATGATTTCCAACACTTTAAAATCAACTTGTTTTTTCCAATGAAAAACCACCATTACACTTTGTTTGTGGCCTCAATAGCATCCTCGCTGTTGGTATAAATCGATTCAAATCGGAAATCGGTATTTAAACATTTTACTAAACTGTGCTTGAGCTAAGCTTACCGTTTACTAAAACGAACCCTGTTGCCACCCAATTTTGTTATCCAACATAACAGTGATTTCTCGTGGAAGTGCAGCGGTGGTCTAGGCTTCCCATCAAATCTCCAAATCAACGTCAACACATTCCTACCTTTTCATTATTTGCCCTGCATTTGGGTGAGGCCAGCGCAGCTGTTGTCTTAGTTTGGGATCACCAGTTTTACACATTGCGCATGTATGCATAATCTGTTGATCCTCTGTGTAATAACAGCTGATCTGGCAGTAACGGAGTAACAACCTCGGGCGGCCAATCATGCTCATTATCCTGCTTATGCTCATAAAAACGGATAAATTCATTGAATAGGATAAGACAACTGCAAATTCTCGCTCTGATTAGCTTGCTGTATTGCTTTCTCACACGCTGAAACTATTAGATATTATCCAAAAAAATCATGGACGTCCACTTTTCACGCTTTTTTGCTACAACTTGTTACAAAATCGAAGCAACTTCGGGTAATTTGGCTTATTCATTTAGGCAAAGGATCAATTTGACATCCCAAGCAGCACAAAACCGTCATGTTTGGTAACAGTGACTTGATTGTTACTTAATTTAGTAGAACTGGAGTAACATCAACTGTATTGCAACAAGTTACCTTGAAATCTGTTGAGAATAAAAAAAAAATGAAACAAATATTAAAATTCTAAAAATAAAATCGAAACTTAAAGGGGGCAACGGCCCCACCCTGCCCCCTCTGGCTACGCCTATCATCAAAATGCTTGTAAGAACAATTCCAACCTCACTTTCACTCAAGAACATGACTTATAATGGGCTTAGATAATACCAGCAAAGAAAAACTTGTCTAACTACATGAGCCCGTTCATAAAACACGCAGACTAATTTTTGGAAAGCTTAGACCCCCCCTCCCTCCTCCCTCTTAGACCTTTCTCCATACTTTTTTTTTTTTGAAATTTTGTATGGAGCGTAGATTCAAGTCAAAACTGTCCTCCTCCCAGAAAAGTCTGCGTGGTTTATGAATAGCCCCTAAGTGCCTCATGTTGAGGCACGTTACGCGATTCAAAACAAATCCTACAGAGATGACAGGCACATTTCTCTACGGCCACTACCTGGTTCACTATCTCTCGCTGCCATATCACCTACTTGAAGCATGATTTTTTATTTAAATAAATTCAAATGCCGATTGTCTCTTCCTACTGATAAGGCCACATTATTCTCTGTTGAAATCGGTTTGTAGAACTTTGGTGTTCAGTTAAAAATCGGCCGTTGGAGAGAACGTAGTCATCCAGCATGCGATTCATCATTTGCCTCATATCAGCTGCGCTGTTAGTAACGGCAGCTCATGGCTACAAGGTACTCTTTCTGGTTCCTTTCACTGGACCCAGCCACTGGCTGATGTTGAAACACTTTATCCGGGAGCTGACGGAACGGGGCAATGAAGTGACGTGCTTGACTAGTTTCAAATTCGGTGAACCCCTAGTCAACTATACGGAAGTGTTGATTGATCCGGCTTATCCTATTCGTGAAAAATGTAAGTTCAGAGATCATTACGTTTTGTGTTTCAAATGTCGTCACATGTAATTTCCAACTTCCACAGTTCCACTGTCGACGATATTCGAAACGAAAAGCTACAGTAATGACTTCAACAATTTGTTCCTGTACTGGAGGATGGGACTGGAAACAAGTCGGCACGGCCTGGAAAGCCGGCATGTTCAGGAATTTTTGAGGCGCGATGACTTGAAATTCGACCTGATTGTTTCTGAGCAATTTTTCCAGGAAAGTTGGCTCATGTTTGCCTACAAGTACAATGCACCGATCGTCACCATCAGTACCTACGGATATTCGGATTTTATGGACCGAGCAATGGGTATCCTGACCCCGTGGTCTTTTGTTCCGCACATGATACTGGATTACGAAGATCAGATGAATTTTTTTCAACGGGCCTACAACATGTTTTTATCAACGCTTGACTACGCTATCCGCGAGTATTACTACCTTCCAGAGCAAAACAAACTGGCCAAGGAATTCTTCAGTGAGCTTGAAAAACTGCAAAGACCACTGCCTTCCGTGCAAGCATTGGAGAAGCGTATTTCTGTAATCCTCGTTAATAGTCATCCAGCACTGGCCAAACCACGCCCTTCGATGCCCGGACTTGTGGACATTGCTGGGGCTCATATTCGGCCCAACAAGCCTCTGCCAGATGATATTCAACGTTTCATGGATGAGGCCGAGCACGGAGTGATCTATTTTTCGCTCGGAGCGTATCTGCAGAGCTCGGAGATGCCTGTCGAGAAGCGGACATGTTTGTTAAAAGTCTTTTCGAAACTAAAACAACGGGTGATTTGGAAGTTTGAGTCCGATAATCTTGAAAACGTTCCGAAGAACGTAATGATTCGCAAGTGGGCTCCACAGAATGATATTCTGGCTCACGAGAATGTAGTTTTGTTCATTTCACATGGTGGTCAATTTGGAACCTTTGAATCAATGTACAACGGTGTTCCGACTCTTTTCATGCCATTTTTTGGAGACCAACACCGGAATGCACTGAGAGCCGTCCGTAGTGGGTATGCCCGGACAACACTGTTTGTGGACATTACAGAGGAGCTGTTTGAGAACGAGATCATCGAGCTGATCGAAAACCGGAACTACGCTCAGCGAGCAAGACGGATTGCCATACTGTTTCGGGATCGAATAGTGGATCCGATGAGTGAATCGATGTTCTGGATGGACTACGTGGTTCGTCATAAGGGAGCCCATCACTTGAAGTCGAATGCGGTTAACCTATCGATCGTGCAATATCTGCTGCTGGATGTGCTTGGTGCCGTATTGCTTGTGGCAGTAATTTTACTATTTACTGTTAAGGCATGCTGCTGCCGCAAGTCCCGGAATAGCGGCCGTAAACAGAAAAAGCAGTAGATTTGAATGAGAGTTGGTCGTAAGGATTGTATCGTAAATTATAAGTACACCTTAAAAATTGTTATATTTAAGTATGTTTTATTTACTTTGCAACTCAAATTCATTTTCATTGTTTATTGACAATAAAAAAAGCCCAGTACATCGGTATTCATTTAAATTTTCCTAGATCTGGCCTGGTCTCGCACCTTCTTTTTGATGTTCCTCATGAAGTTTTGCACAACCGTTCCGTCGATGGCTTTGCTTAAGGTACCCAGTCTTTTTTTTTAATTTGATGATGTCATCTGCTCCTCTAGTCTTCTTCCGCAGCTTTCCTTTCATCTAAGCCCAAAATTTCTCAATGGGCACTATTTGCGGACAATTTGGAGGATTCATCGCCTTTTTCACAAATTGGACAATGTTCTCTTCATACCAGTCCAAGGAGGTACGCGCATAGTGGCAGGATGCCAAATCAGGCCAAAACAGTGTCGAACCTTTGTGTTTTCGGATTAGTGGATTAGTGAATTCGTTTCTGCAGGCATTCCTTCCGGTATATTTCGGCGTTCATATTCGCGGTAGTGAAAAAAGGTGTCAATTTAATACCGCACTGGCAAATTGCTTGCCAAACCAACACATTTTTATCGAAATTTTCCGCAAATAAAGGGTGTTCCGAAAAAAATTTGGTCAAACAGTAATGTGTGTGAGTCAATCAAAGTTTTTAATAATATCTAAGTCGAATTGTTTTTCTTTTTCAAGTTTAGTTGATAAGGAAATCTTAAGCTCAGCTTCCTTTTTACCGAATGCGAATTACCGGGTCTTGCGTTGAACACCTGCCATAAGATTTTGTACAGTCTCCTTGTCCACTTTATTCGCCGCAGAACGCCAGTTTGCCTTGAACTGTTTCTCGCTCACAACAGCTTTTTGAGCGTTCTTAAGGTCCCGCTTGACGATGGCCCAATATTGTTCGATTGGGCGGAGCGCTGGCGTGTTTCGAGGGTTCTTGTCCTTGGGCACCACTTGAACGTTGTTGGCAGCACACCACTCCATGGCCTTTTTTCCGTAATGGCAAGATGCCAAATCCGGCCAAAATAGAACGGAACAATTGTGTCGCTTCAGGAAAGGCAGTAGACATTTTTGTAGGCACTCGCTCAGATAAATTTCTTGGTTGACGGCTCCGGTCGCAACGTAAACGTTGCTCTTTAAGTCACATCTGCTACACCAGATATTTCTTCGCGAACTTTGACAGTTTAATGTGCTTGAAAATATCTGCCACCTTTCCCCGTCCGTTGTCCGTATAAAAGTCCTGTCCAGGAAGCTGTTTAAAGTCTGCCTTGACGTAAGTTTCATCGTCCTGTACCACGCAATCAAACTTCGTCAGCATCGTCATGTACAACTTTCGCGATCGTGCTTTGAGTGACGTGTTTTGTTTATCGTCGTGATTTGGAGTCACAACTTTCATGTAAGTCGATAGTCCAGTTCGTGTTTTAGCGCTATCCACGGTTGAAGGCGCCACTCCCTGCTTCTTTGCGACATCTCGGACGAAGAGGTTGGGGTTCCGCTCGAAACAGCGGGCAACTCTTTTCGTCGGCGCTGTGCCCTCCGGCTTTCGATTTCCCTCCAATTCAGCTTTCCTGGCAGTCGACAAACGTTCACCGAATAGTTTTAATACGTTGGTAACAGTTGATTTAGCCACATTCAACAATTTCGCCAACTTGGCGTGAGAGTACTGTGGATTTTCGCCATGCACGCACAAAATTTTGATGCGTTGCTTCTCTTCCTTCGACGACATTTTGTTAACTAAAGTGCTAATCAGGGATGCCAGATTTTTTTTTTCAAAAATCTGTAATAAAAATTTGAAATGTCTGGGAATGTCTATGAAAGTCTTTAATATTTTTTTTTTCAAAATTAGACTTCTTTCAACAAAAAGACGTAATAAGAGAGCGAGCTATGTCATTTACGCTATTGTGTGATTATGTAAACGTTTCTGGATCTTTTCTTGGATTGTATGGACTACGATTGTATGTTTCCTCTTGAACTTCATTCAAAATTCCTCATGCACTTCCTTTGGCAGTTACTGCCAACCTTCTTATTTTCTTAGAAATTCACATTTAAGTACCCAACATTACCCTCTAGAAACATTTGGTAAGTTTTTTCCTGAGCATAGTTGTTTTCAAAACTTCTGATAAGGCTCATCCTACACTACGAGAAAAATTTCCGCAAAACTTTGGGAAAGTACTCACCAGAATTTCTTGGAAAATCTTCTTATGTTCTAAGAATTTTCTTCCTGAACTTATGAGAAGTTCTTTTCTGAACTTCCGAGATGTGCTCTTCTGAACTTCAGGGGAGTATTCTCCTGAACTTCGGGGAAGTTTGTTCCTGAATTAATGAGAAGTTCCTGCTTGAACTAGAAAGCTCCCCTTATACTTCTGGAAAGTTGCTTCCTGATTTTACCAAAAGTATCTACCTGAACTTCGAGAAGTTCTCATTCTGAAATGCTGGAATGTTCGATTCAAAACTTTAGGGAAGCTATCTAGCACTTCTGGGTAGTTCCAAATAAACTTTTGGTCTTTTCGCAACTTCTGAGAAGTCCTCTTGTGAAATTCTGAAGAGTTCTCTACTGAATTTTTGGAAAAAATCCTTCTTGATCCTACAGGTAGTGCCCTTTCTGGTAAGTTTCTTTCTGAAATTCGGGGGAGTTTTTTTGAGCTTATTCTTTCCAAACTTCTGATTGGTCCCACCCTGAACAGCGAGGAAATTTTTATTAAAATTTTTGGAAAGCCGTCTTAAAAATTAGTAAGAAAATTCCCTTAAATTTGTACTTGAAATTTATTACTGGACTTCTGGAAGTAAGCTTTGGGCGAGAGCGGACGTGTTGAATTTTCGCTGTCAGATTTTTCCATTTTTCCCTTCAATTTTTAAAATTTATAATCTTACATTGAGAACTACACATTATACAGTGTTTCAGTGCATTTGTTTTCGGTTGTCCTCTCTGTCCAGTGTGCTCTTGAATGTTGTGAAAAAGTAGCGTCGAAGAGAAAAGTTCGGTCTCACGCGTTTCGGGAAAAAGTGTTCAAGTTTCGTATGAAATCCATTCCGCCGAAGACCAAAAACGTGCTGATCCGTTGAAAAATTCAGTGGCAAACCGTATGTACATGTTTTCCTACCCGAATAGGCGCCGCTAAAAAGTGATCATAGAGTGTACGTGTTTGTTCAGTCAGTAGAAGTGAACAGGGCGGGTGAGCGCACGCTTGTAGTAGTGTCTGTTTTGTATGTGGATAGTGGGAAAAAAGAAGACGAATCTTGAAAAGTCAGAAGAATCAGAAGGACGGAAAACCGTCTAGAGCGGCGGCGTTGGTGACTTGCTCGTTGCAACAAACCCCAATGGATATCGTATGAATATTAGGTTACCGATTGAATACAGCTAAGTACCCATTATATATATTTTAAAATTTAACAATTACAGTCTCAAAACACTGTCAGATCCACGACCTTTCCTTCTTTATGTGAAGCGGCACGTCTTGTTGTATTTTATGTGTTTCGCATTCCTATTTGATTCGCCTCGCGGTTTTGAGATTCCTGTTTAGTGTTTCTAGTCGTTCTATATAGTGGAAAATGTATATTCAGCAAAAGTGCTCACATATTAATGTTTGAAAAATCATATCTTCTGTAGTTACGGGCTCAATTTTTTTGTCATTTCAGCATGAACCTATAAATTGTACTTCTGCATTTCAACTTCTATTCTTCTATACGACTGGCATGCGACAATTAGCAGTACGGGATTATGTATATTTAAATAAATTTGGTATTGTGATTGGATGAGCCATTTTTATCAGGAGCCATCAAATCGGGCTCTTCGATCACTTATACTGCTGCCCTTGGAATTTTACTAGCAGATTATTAGGAAAACTTTTCAAAGAATGCCTCTAAGAATAATCTGTGGCTTTTCAGAAAAAAGAAACTATCATACGTCTTTTTATTGAAATTTCAACTATGATAGTTGTAATGATCCACTCTGCTTTCAGGTTTTACAAGACATTCAGGAATTAATACATACCTATATTTTTCTTTCAGTAATACAGCAGTGGATTTCAGATGTTTTTTAAGAATACATGTTTTACATTAAAAAAAAAAACAAAAATATTTAATTTTGCAATATTATATCGATTTATTTTCATCATATCATTGGTTATTATATAAATTAATCATATTAAATTTTCTGGTTGTGGATTTTTAACTGTTATGTATACATTAAATAAAATGCTGTTCAATTCTGCTGCGTATGTTTTGAATTAGATGAGGTGAGATCAGTGACCAAACAGGGGACCAGTGGACCAATCATCGTTTGAACCTATGATATTCACCTCAAATTTGTATAGCTGTAACACAACAACACATCGACATTTTAGATATACCATTCTTTATATATAATTTCAGGTCACTCATTAAGTTTCCAAGTTTTGTAAAATAATTAACATTTTTGTTCTCGTGGCTAGCATTATCCAAACTTTTAGGTGCAATCGCTTCTACAATAGCAGAAAGGACAACAATCTGCAGACATGTGTAATAATTATTATCCTTATACATTATAATATCCCTTCACTATATTTTATTCACTGTTGTATATGGCATTGCATAATGATTTAACATTTTTTTTAATAATCGTTACCTTTTCTAGCATTACCTTGATTTTCATGATTTACTTTAATATTATTCTATTATTTTTATTTCGGAGCGTATGGTACGGTATGTCCACGCATCCATCCTCCCTGTAGATTCAAAAAATGCGTTGTAGTTCAAATCTATTTGTTTGAATACAACTCATTTTACAGAATCATCTTTTGCAGTAAATGCAACGCAGTGAGCCTGGCCGCTTTGATGCTTGTATCATGTCTTTGATATGCTGCAAGCATCAATATTGACAAAAAAATAATTGGGCGTCATCTAACCCAATTATTTCCAGGATGCTTTCTCGTACTGGCTGCGTTTGTATTAGATTAGATTAGATAGATTAGATTAGAAATTTATTACTGGACTTCTGAACTTCCAGGAAGTTTCCACCAGAACTCTGAGGAGGTTTGTTCAGGAACCATTGGAAAATTCGTGCTCAAATTAAAAGCAAGTACCCACAATGCTCCTGGAAAGACTTATTCTATTCCCTCTCTTATTCAGAAATTTTGAAATGTTCTCCTCTGAGCTTTGCAAAATCTGCCTAGCACTTCCTGAGGAATTTTTTTCCTGATATTTTGAGAAATTATAGGGAGTGCCCTTCCTGGTTAGTTCAAATCTAAAATTTGGGGAAGTTTTTTTCTGAACTGATGGGAAGTTCAATCTGGAATTTCTGGTAAGAACTCCAAAACCTCTGAAGAGTTCCTAATTTCAAAGAAATCTTCTTCCCTCAACTTTGTCCAGAAGCTCTGATAAGTTCTCTTCTGATTCTTGGGGAAGTTCTCCTGAAATTCCTGGTAAGTATGATCTTGAACTTCGGTGATATTCGGTCCTGAATTTTTTAAGGTTCCTCGTGCTTGAACTGCTTGCTCCCAATACTTCTGAGAAGTTTCTGCCTAACCATCGGAGAAGTTTTTTTTCGAGCAAGTCTCTTCCTCGGAAATTATCTTCCCGAAGCTATGGGAAGTCGTCTTCTAAACTTTCCAGGGTGTACCTTAAATTTTGGGTCTTTTCTTTGTATACTTCTAGGAATCTAGGACTAATTCAGGGATATATTTCTAAATCCTTTGGACAAATGTACTGAAATGATCCTTTTAGTAGTACTTTGGAAAATTCAGAGTTTTAAGATTTATTTCAATAGTTCAGAACTTTTACTGTTGTTCTGTCCCCCGGAAGACAACCGACTGGGATATAGAGCAGCCCCTTTTTACGGTAAATTTCTCTAATATGATTTGTATTGTTGTGAACCTTGACTTTTGTTGTGACTTAATGGCAAAGGACCAATATTACCAACGCTTTGACAAACAAATTTTGCATGGGATTGAACATGTGTGGGATTGAATACTACCTTAAGTAGGGACTCCATGCTACCCTTGGAAAGGCCTATACGATACTTATCTCGGGGCCCATTGTGTTTCCAAGTGGCCCACCGCTTTCGTTTCTTCAAGGATTTCTACATTAAATGATACCCACGATATTTTTTTTTTAAATTTCAACAAAGCTTCTTACCGTATCTACAATATAGACACTGTATATAGACCGGACAACAATTGTCTTATGCAGCCAAACGGACTGTCAAAAAATTGCAGCCAAACGGACTGTCAACTTTTGATTCTCTTTAAAGGAGCAAGTATTGTGATCAAGTATTGCTTTGACAAAAGCCAATTATTTTTTTTTAATAATCATTTATTTGTACGGGCTCAATCGAATTAACTTTACAGAGCCAAATTACTTTTATACACATGCTTTTATACATCATTTATCTTAAAAACTAAAGTTCGAAGGAGGAGAAAAGCCAATTATGAACAATTATGAACATATAAGAAATTTTCTACTTCCATATTCAGTATATTAAAGTATTTTCGGTGTGTTAGTTTATTGCCGTTTGGATTACTAAAATGAACAAAACTCTTTCTCTACACAGTGCTATCTCTACACAGCACTATCAGATATCGTTCTTACAAATGATACATTAAGTCCCAGAAATTGTAGTACAAACCATTTTAGCTTGTTTTTGAGGCTATGGCTACATTATTTGAGGTTATTACGAGTACCAGAAAATGGCCAGCGGAAAGACTTGAAGTTTTTACCGGAAAACCTTTTGCAGAATTCACTTCACATCGCGAGTTATTGCCACAATTTTGCTCCAAACTATTCATTTTTTACACGGCACTTTTCACTATGCATTTTAATTAATATCTTCAAACGGAATCAAAACAAACTACCATCATCGAAACCGATTCTTGTTTTTCAGTCTAGTGCGTTGTTTACTTCAGGTTTACTTCAAGTTTGTACAAATACAAGTGGTGCCAGATCAATTGCTCAAATTTATGATATTTTACAGGGTTGGCAGATTGTATGATTTTGCGTTGTCCAGTCTAAATACAGTGTCTATGATCTTCAATACTGTTCAGATCCTTGTACGTTTTTAATCCGAACTTCAGAGAATACCTTTATTTGAAATTTAAAAAATAATTCAAATGTCTGTAAAAGTCTGCAACATAAATAAAAGGTCTGCTAAATGTCTGCATCGTTAGAAAAGTCTGCAACAAAAATTTAAAGTCTTCAAATTTACAGACTTGTCTGTGAATATGGCATCCCTGGTGCTAATCCCAAAATCAAAATAGAGTCATGATGCTACACGCACATATCTTCAAAATGAGGGGTATGCAAAATGTTTTAATGCACGATGAAAGGAAATGCGTCAAGTTTAAGTCGACCAAATTTTGATGGAAGCACCCTTTAGTTTCTTAAGCTCCATTCTTTTTTCATCGATCACCTACAGCACCAAAGTTACTGTCTCACCATAAGAACATGAAAAACGCGGTTTTCGCATTAAAACCATGTCCGAGACCTAAATTTTAAAAGCAAAACAAAACAATCGCCTGGCACACTAAAAACCAATGGGCACAAGGGATTCTGTACTAAGCGACTCACCCCTTGAACAGGCCCGTTGACATGTCATAGCATTTTAACAAGCATCTACAAAGTTTGTTTCCGAAAGTCGTTGGGTCTATTGGGTCTATTCTGCGAGTTGAGCCAAAACGAGTCACTTTCACTTAACGAGTCAACAATTTTCGAATCGAAGTCCATGCAGATTGTTCCGGTTCGAATTTCTTCCTTGTGTATTATTCGTTGCAATTCCTTTTTATTGGTGTCGGCTCGCAAGGCCCACAACCAACCCCACTATCACGCAGGAGGACCATCGCAATGCTGCTGTTTAACAGTCCCAAGCACCACCAGGACTTTCGGCTTTTGTATTTAGAGTCCTGGGTGCACTGACAAGACGGTGATTCAGCCGCTCTTAACACGGAGAACAGATGCTGTTTTGAGCCGCCCCTAACATGGAGATCAGACGCTGAAATGGGTAAAGGCTTGGACTTTTACCCTTATTTTAAAAAAAAACGGGGTGGCTCACTTTTGTCAGGGCTGCTTTCGGATATTTGTGGATTTTTGGAAGAAACTCAACAGAGTCCAACAACTGCTCAGTCCTCCCACATCCTAAACAGTCCCGCCGCTCGTCTGGGTCTACTTATTCGTGTATTCAGTAGCTGTCCATCATATCTGATGGAACCACACCATCCGCGACCCGTGGACCCGCCGGGTTGCTTGCAGCTCAGCCCCGTACACCCTTCACCAACTCTGCGATCTTCCCGGTTCAAATTGAGTTATGCAAATTAAATGGAGAATCGACTCACTCGCTTCAACAATTGCCGACTCGTTAAATTATAGTCTCGTTTTGACTCATTCGACTCAAAATACTGGCAAGTGATGCATTTGAAATTCGTTGGTTTCTCATGAAAATCCAAAATAATGAACATACCTATCCCTCAGACTTTCTCTCGTGCACTGACTTTTCTAAATTTGCACATTGAAAGAATTTAGTGATCACAGCAAGCGAATGGAATTCAAATTCAACGAAACACACCTCCGTTCAAGCAGGAACAAAAAAACAACTTTGTAGTTTATAAATAAAAAAAAATCATGCTGTCATCGTCAGAACAATCAACTATCTTGCAGTGGGTACTGAATTTCCAGCTGTCCAGTCCCATTAGGAAACTCAGCCGCGATCTGTCCGATGGAGGTAGGGCCATCAATAGTTGCCATAACAAATCAATCATTGTTCACTATTTCGGATTCCAGTGCTGGTTGCGGAAATTCTCCATCAGCTCTTCCCACGCTTGGTGGATTTGCATAATTACACCAAAGGCTATGCCATCGTTCGGAAACTGGACAACTGGGACACGCTAAACAGGAAGGTTCTTCGAAAGTTGGAAATTCACCTCACTCCCGACATTTTGCATGCCGTTGCGAATGGGACACAAGGGGCTATCTATGAAGTTCTGCTTGAAATTATGATTAAATCAGATCAATACGGAAAATAAAATATGGTAGGTTTCGGATATTCCAGTTGACATAACAGTAAATATTTATTTTTGACAATAAATGTTCAGTTGTTCTTCACTTTCTTGCTACTCTTTGGTTTCGATGAAATAAGGTTTCGTTTTTGGTCCTTTGATTTGTGTTTGGTTGATTTGTCGCAAAAGGCAGTTAGTAGTTTGTAGATAACAAAGATGGATAGCACCAAAGTGCCAACGTAAAAAGAAACCACATCCCACATCAAGTACTGCCACCAGGCTAGGTCCACCGAAGAAGACTTTAAATGTTTGGCACCTTTGTGCCGAATGACGTACTCAATCCAGTGCATAGCTTCCTCCATCGGTGGAACCAAATTGTCCCGGAACAGTTCGGAGGCTTTCTTCGCTAATCGTGTGTACGCTGGATTGGTGAGAAGTTCGTTGATTCTCGATCCCAACGTGATGGGATTAACGTCGGCAAAGTTCAACGTCAACGCGTACCCGGCTCGTTCCGCCTTCAAGGCATTCCGATGTTGATCTCCATAGAATGGAATAAACAGCATTGGCACTCCTCGGTAGATACCTTCCTGGCTGCCGAACATACCTCCATGGGTTATAAAAAGTACGATCTTCTTATGAGCCAGAACGTCACTCTGGGGCAGCCACTTTCGAATCATCACGTTTTTCGGAACTTTAACCATTGTTTCATCCTCGAATTTCCACAAAACTCGTTGCTTAAGGTTCCGAAACACTTCGAAAAATGCTTTCAGCTTATCCTTGGGCATGTCGGAACTTTTAACGTACGAGCCCAAGCTGAAGAAAATGGCACCCTCGGTGGCTCCGTCCAAAAACCGTTGAATATCCGCCGGAAGTGGCTTGGCGGGTTTTATATGAGCACCTGCCACGTTAACCAGGCCGGTTATTGAAGGTCGTGGAGGTGAGGTTGACATGTGACTGTTGATTAGCATCACGGAAATGGACTTCTCTAATTCGTACACGGTTGGGAAGGATTCCGGTCCTAAGGTTAGAAACATTTTGTTAGAAAAGCATTGATTGAATTACAGACCTACCTTCGATTGCAGCAAAGTACTTCTTGGCTAGTCTATCTTGTCGTGGTAGATAATAAAACTTGCGTATCACAGCATCGGTTAGCGAGAGTATGAAATTGTAGCATCTCTGACTGAAAGTCATATCATCGGCGTACAGTAAGACTGGATGAGGGATGAACGACCATGGGGTCAGCAGACCCATCGCGCGATCCATGTAATCCGCATAGCCGAGGGTTCCTAGAATTTGAATCGGAATTATAACATGCACAAACATATCAAACCTTGGCAAACCTATGGTAACAATGGGGGCTCGGTATTTGTGAGCAAACATCAGGAACGCCTCCTGGTAGAACTGCTCCGAAATTACCAAATCAAAATCAGTATCATCCTGTTCGATGAACTGCTGCACGTTGGTGTTCTCTAGGGCATACTGTGTCGTTGTTAGGCCGGCCTTCCAGTAGAGCACCAGATTGGACCAGTCACTGCTGTACTTGGAGTCAAATATGTCCGATATGGGAACTGAAATTCGAAATTGGTTGGTCTTGAACATTCCGCTGGTGATTAATCAAACTCACAGTAGTGTGGAATATCGTAGGGTGGATCAATCAGTATCTCCGTGTAGTTGTGATGTCCGGTTTTGGTGGGAAAGTTGGTTATGGCCGTCACCTGGTGGTTCCGATGCAGCAGCTCTTGCACGAAATGATCCAACCAAAGCCAGTGGCTCGGTGCAGGGAATGGAACAAGCACCAGTATCTTGGAACAGTTCGTGGGCCGACAGCCAAATGCGAGCAATGCGAGTAGTAAATATTGAATCTGTGTGAAATGCTGCCGAAATGCAAATAATAATAAAAGCAAAGATAAGAGAAGTGGCACAACGTGTGACCTGTTTATTGCGGAGAGTATAGCATTTCTATTTGCGTTGATTGAGGCGATTATGTTGAAGCTGGCTGGATCGGTATGATCGAAAGTATGGTGGAATTTCCTGGATATAAAGTATGCTTGTGGTAGGCAAACAGATTTGCAAAAATGGCGTAAAGGTATAAATAATATATTTTTTTAAGAGTTATCATTTGTGAAAGTGCACAATTTTACATAACTTGATCGATTGCGCAATCACAACTGTTAGTTTATAATGTTCTTAAAAGGCATTTAAAGCAAAAATCTTGCGTTTATCGTTGAACATAATTGAGAGATTTTCTTTTTTCAATGTTGAAGAATAGTTTAACAAGATAATTTTACAAGAATTGACTATATAAGGTTTGGATATATCTCAAATACCTTTTTAAACATGTAAACAAAGATGGAAAGTAAGATTCAAACGTAAATTTCTCAAAACTCTCAGCACCCTCACGGGAAGAAGCATTACCATCATGTTATTCCTTGTGTTGATGGCCCATGTTTGCATAAAATTGCTATTTTCAAGAATTTAACGTTTGAATCTTACTTCACCTGTTTGTTTCCCAAATCAGATACGGTATTCGAGGAGGAATATCCAAACCTTTTTTTTTTTTTTTGTTGGGGCGTAGAATCACTGCGTCCACTGAGTTAAACTTTTGTGATATACCCCTGTTTACTATACTAATTCGCATCTTAAAGTTAGATCACCATTTGTCAAGTGACCAGCCTAAGACGCGTCTCCCAGTCAGGCAAAATTGAGTTTATAAAACCCACCACCTTACCAGGATTTGCAGTCCAAATTTCTTTAGGTTGCATATAGCCACTGTACAGAAATTTAAGTCTGCTCTTGTACACAGCATCACAACTGCATAGCAGATGTTCCGAGGTTTCACGTTCCATGTTACAGAAATGACAGATATCATTCTGAACCTGGCCAATCTTTTTCAAATGATATCTACTCGGGCAATGTCCGGTTACTAGGCCAGTATAGGTACAAAGAACTCTCTTATTGAGCTCCAGAAGCTTTTTACTAATTGTAACATTTGGAATTATAAACCTTTTCGCTCGAGAACACTTTGTGGTGACCAACCAATTGGTCATCACCCTTTGCTCTTCCCAAGATTTTAATTCCATTTTTATGGCACAGTATGATATACCGCAGAATGGTTCTGTGCCAATAAACTGTGCATTTGAACCTTGTTTAGCAAGCTCGTCTGCCCTTTCATTGCCTTCAATGCCATAGTGTCCCGGAACCCAGAATAAATTTACTGAGTTCTCTTGGCACACCTTTCGCAGTGAAAGAATGCATTCCCAGACAAGTTTGGATGTACATTTATAATTACTTAACGCTTTGAGTGCCGCTTGGCTGTCTGTAAAAATACAAATTTTTGCATATCTATATTTTCTCTTCAGACAAACGTTAACACATTTTATTATAGCAAAGATCTCCGCTTGGAAAACCGTTGGATAGTTTCCCATCGCCACTGAGATTTCTACCCCAGGGCCGAAGATTCCTGCTCCATCCAAACCTTATTTAGCCAATTATTGTTGAATTATCTTGTAAAACTAAACTTCAAATTGAAAAAAAAATCTCTCAATTATGTTCAACGATAAACACAAAATATACTTCAAATTCCTTTTAACAACATTATAAAATGACTGTTGTGATTGCGACATATTTGGTAAAAATATTGGTAAAAAATATTGCACCAGTAGCATCCCAGGCATACTGGATATTGGGAGGAACGTCTTATCCACCAATTGAAACCCACTCGTCAGTGGTCACAAAAACGGAACTTTCAATGCCGCTACTTTTGGCTATCAAATATATGTTTGCTCATGAAAAAAAAGAACCTAATAAATCGATTCCAAATGATTTAATGGACACACTCGGCTCTATTTTCCCAATTACACCTTATTTTCAATTAAAAAATATCACTAGTCCAGTTGTTCTTCGAACTACCGCTAAATTCAATTTATGAAGATCTTGTTTTGGGTAAGCTGATTTCCCATGATTGAACTTCAAGCAGATCCCGTTTCAAGTTTCATTTTCATAATTCAAATTTACCATTACATTACCAATATATAAACATTCCATATAAATAACACCAATCCCTCTCCATGGCTGGATCTTGTACCTGGACACTGGTGGGAGGGCCTAATCTCATGTTAACGATTCATTGGAGATTGCTGTTTTATGATAGATTTCACTAGGTCATGTCATTGTATGCCCTTCTACTCTAATGAACCATTCATGGGAGAGCCAAAGGTCAAGTCACACAAAGTAGTGATAATATCACACTCGCTCCTCTTTAATATTCAATTTGAGGTGGAAGTTTGAACTGTGTCATAGAATTTCTTATGCAGTGGACTTCTAGACCATGGCTATAAGTATTGTGGTTTCGTGGAATGCGGAGTATTGTATCACAGGGGTTTGTCATAGGTATGTTTGTTCAGAATGAAAGAAGTGTACTACTGCTTTGCCGCAATTTACGCTTAGACGAGGTTGGAAATAGTTTGTAGACGCCTGACATCAAGTAGTTAAGGGACATGACTAAACTAAACTAAACTCCAAACATACAAAAATAGCAATTCTAATTATAATTCTATTATAAATTATAATTTAAATATGTGCTGACTTTCAAATTATAGGAAATCATAGACAGATGTTACTTTGATATAGCAACTTGCAGCGTAAAAACAAAATAAAATTTACAATGGCATCTCAAATAGCCTGGTCATATTGATACGAACTACAGAGAATGACTCTCTCTATCTTTTTGGGATTTGCCCTATATCATTGTAATGCAGAATTGTAAATTAACGATTTTCTGATCACTTTCACCTTTTTTATTTAAAAAACATCACTTTTTAAAAAAATATTTTTGAGCGTGTTAGTAGAACGATTGTGATTAGGAAACAAGGATAATTTCAAACTAACACTTCATATGATCAATTTTTAAAATTAAAATAAAACATTGAAACACTTTTCTTTTCAAACAATCACTAGTACGCGAGAAAATTCGGGCAGTTCTCATGAATGTTTTCGTTTTGGGTTACTGTAATGCATCCATTTTTCGTCACCCGTCACAATGCGATGTAGAAAACTCTTCCTTTTTTGCCGCTGGAGCAGTTGTTCACAGACGAAAAAACGACGCTCAACATCTCTTGGCTTCAAATCGTAAGGAACCCAAGTTCCTTCCTTTTGAATCATTCCCAACGCAAACTCCTAATCCTGAACCAAGCTCTTCTTGCGTTTGACACGGATCCTCATAGAGCAATGCCTCCAATTCAGAGTCTTCGAAATTTTTTGGCCTTCCTTCACGCGGACGATCATCAACACTGAAATCACCGTTTTTGAAGCAACGAAACCAATCACGACACGTTGTTTCACTCAGAGCACCATCACAGTAAACTTTTTGGAGCTCTCGATGTGCTTCAGTCGCCGTTTTCTTCGAATGAAAGAAGAAAATCAACGCTTCCCGCAAATGACGATTATTTGGCACGAAATCAGACATTTTCAAACAACCAAAATATATAACACTAAACCAAAATCACTGATTTGGCAAAGCGGTTTGTTTACCATATGTCTGAGCTTGGTTTATGACGCTTGAGATGTACAACATTCGACCAGCACATACTACTGGCGCCATCTATTGCTAAACAGTGGGAACTTAGTTGCGCACCTAATAGCATTTTTAACCGGCCCTACCTTAACCACCTACCCTAACCTATCCTTGTTCCTTCCTATGGAGTTCATGTGGTCTGAATAGACTAATTTGCCATTACCCCTCCTTCACCACTGACTTGGCTTTGGACTGACTTGCGCTCTTATTGCCCACAAAATGCTGCAAAATGAAAATGAAAATGAAATTCCATGTAAATAACCCCAATATTCCTCAGAATATACATAGAAACAAATCTAAACCAAATAGTCAAAAGGTCGAAAGAAACATTTGCAACAAGCGACAAGTACGATCGTGTTTTTCGCTCGCTCTCTGAAGAGATTTTCTGATATATTTCGTTCGCTCTTTCGTGAAGGAGTGCAAGATTGAAAAACGACCAGTGCGGTTGTGTAGTTGCTCTTTTGAGTGTTTTTCTTTATTCGTGTAACAAAAGAGATGCACGTGCGCAACATGTTTTGTTATTTGAAATTAACCTTGAGTACGCATTCTCAATTATTACGTGTGTGATATGACTGATTGTCAACGCGAGTATTGATCCAAATGGATTTGGTAAACTGGGATTATGATAATTTAAATAATTTAGAGTTGATTGGCATCTTGCCAAGGAAAACCCCTTCATTCTTTGCCTATTAGTTTTCAATAATAGTGAAAAAATGTTGGAAAAAGTTAGATGTGATAGTGCGTTAGGTCTGGTTATTGATTTGTTTATACTTTTAATTTACCATATTCGCCGTATATGTCAATATGTATTTGGTTGCGATATTGCGGTTGCATATGGTGTTGATATTTATGCACCGTTTTGTTCTAGGGCGTGGCGCGTTTCTATTGTTTCGGTTATCTATTGTTCGGTGATGCGAGTGTTCGAGTGAGCATGAGAAGTCGTAGTTCGCCGCGTAAGATGGGATGGCTCGCAGGGCCATTCTATCTTGGAACATATAAACCACTGTCCCTTTTTTTAGTGACTCCAGTGGCATCCGTACTGTTGGTGTAGATCGGTCCAAATTAGCTCTCATGCGTTGAGATAAATTGCCTTGTTGTCCCAATAACATCCTTACTGTTGGTTTAAATCGGTTCAAATCGGAAATCGCTCTTAATTTTCAATTTAACTTGACAGCTTATCGTTAACCAAAACGTAACTTGCTGCTACTCAATTCAGTTATCTAAAATCCCAGTGATTTCTCGTCGAAGTGGGTTCCGCGGCTTCCAATAAAGCGAGTATTATGTCAACATATTCCTACCCTTTCCTAACTTGATCTGCATTCGAACGGGGCCGGCGCCGGTATTGCCTTATTTTAGGTAGTCCCAAAAATCATCTGTTGGTTCTCTGCGTAATAACAGCTTATCTGGCAACAACGGATTAGCAACCTCGGGCGGTCAATCATGCTCATGCTCATATTTCGTTCGCTCTTTCGTTTTGAGGCGTGGTGAATTGCGTCCTCTCCCATTGTGTGATACACAGCCCGACTCTGGTATCCTGATCAAAAGGGAACAACAAAATTATCTCAAGTTTTGTTATTCAGTTACGCTGTTTTTATAACAGATATTATTAGAATTTGGATCCCGGATGTTGTTAAAATAACAGAAATTGTAACTTAAAATCCTCTAAAGGTGACAAAATCATAGCAAACTATGATATAGATATAACATAAACAAAACAAACTTTGTAATAGTTTTATTACAATGTAGCAAAATCATATCAGCTAGTGCTAGAATTAATTTATTTCTTTACGCAGGCCGTGTTTCTCAGGGCATTATATCTTAGTTTGTTATAATTATGCTATAAAATTATTCAGATGAAAACGTCTTAAACAAATTAAAATCATAACCAGTTAGTCGTAACTAGGTTTTTTTTTATAATTTTGTTGTGTGTATGTTATACCCTTCTGGTCGGTATGGGGAAGCTGCCGTGAAGTAGAAAAGAAGGAGAAAATGCCGCCGCTATTTGTGAAGGGATTCCCAGAAAGCATCCTGGTTCACTTCTACATCAACAAGAGCCTACGGTGCACAATTCAAAAACAGTAGATTACGTTGCTTGAATACATTGAAATTGATACCTCATCCTTAATTGCGGTCAGGCAAAATTCTTCGGCGTGTCACAGCAACATAGTTGCAATCGCTTACATGCCTTGCAAATTAATGCGAATTATGCGATAGCAGTTTTCCAAAAACGAACATATGCAGCACGATGTCACACAGTCCTCGCATTATTGTTGTTACAGCCCTACTGTTAACGGTTCACTGTCCTGTTGGATGTCTCGCTTATTTCAATCCCCTATCAGTTGCTCCCGAGCGTTGTTGAAGATGACTTCGAAGGTCTGCGTTGTGCTGCTGCTGATCGTCATACTCTGTGTGACTACGAATACGGTCAGTACTTCCAGGATCCTGTTCTTGATACCTTTTCCCGGTTCAAACCATTGGCTCATGTTCGCAGGGTAACAAGGTGATGGTTTTGGCGCAATTCCATTTCAACTCAGTCAAGTAAATATTCAAACAGATGAAAGTGCAGTAAAACTTCACGCACGACATCGAAACAAACAAACCGTTCAAGGTGGTTTTGCATGGCCTTCCGGAGTAGAAGACGGAGGAAATGACGGAAAAATTAAAATCCAATGTACTCAAACTGCTACCAACTGATCCACCGCTATGTCACTCAGTGTCAAAACTGCCTGATGCTTGGACATGGCACCAAAAATTGCCACATGGAGAAGCGCTGCGTCGATTGTCGCCATCATTATGAACCCGATGCCTTTGAGCGGATGGACGATAATGACCTAGTGTGTGCCAACTGCGGTGCGGCACACAAAGCAACCAGCAGAGAATGCCCAAAGCGGACAGTATTGATCGAAATTCGCAAAAATCGTCAGCCAACAAACAACCCGGCTGCTGACGACAATCTTTTCCACCTCCGGCACTCACAACCGAGAACTGCCTCGCTCTCCCGCCACGCCAAGTGTCCTCAAATCGTTCGGTCCCCAGCTGGCCTTCTGTTCAGCAGGACCACCATATTCTGAATCAGCATCCGGCGTGATCGATGATTCGATACTAACAATGGAGGAAGTCGTTGAAGGAATCCTGACTCAGGCCACCATCGTCAAGCGATCCGGCAGAACCCGATCGGAACAAATTCAAGCCAGGAGACGCATCTCACGTCTGTGAATCAATGTGTTTTTCCCAGATTTCCGGCTGATCGGGCTTGATCGAACCAGTTCCGCCGGAGGGAGAGTCACCGTCGCCCTGCGTAACAGCACAAATTGCCAGCTGCAATTCACCGAAGCCATTGGAGTCAAGGACGAATCCACCATTGACCCTATCTCTATGATCGCGGCCTACTGTCTCAAACAAGCAAGCGCAAAAAACGGGACAGATACGGCTTTACGAAACGATATCATCAAGTTTACTCGGAGGCATGGGCAGTTCATCATCGCCGGCGACCTGAATGCAAGACATGAAACCTGGGGAACCACTATCTAATGGTGGCTGAAGTTGGGTCTTGCGTCCCATCCAAGTGTGCTATGCGTCCTGCGCACATAAATTACTACGATGGGATTGAATTCACGACTTTATTATCTGCTAATTGGAGGCGCAAAATGTTGCATTCAAAGCAAAATTGCAAAAAAACTAAGCGAGATAGAAAGTTTGTGTCAAAAAATGAGTTGTAGAGCTCTTTTAAGTTCATGTTTTTGATAAATCAACCACTGCTGTTTATAACGTGTTGTATTTAAAAAAAAACCTTGATAGGGGGGTGAAAGAGGGGTTTAAAATTTGTCCACCCATTTAAAAGCACTAAATGATAATTACTCAAAGTTTAAATGAAACTGTCATGTAGGAAATTTCCTTCGCTTTAGAATGGAGAAAAACGAATCTTAGTTAGTAGCATAATTTATGAGTTACAGTCAATTTAAGACTAACATGTGACAAAACATTTAAAGTTCAATAACTCCGTTAACTTGACCGTATGCGTAGAACAACTTTTTTCATCAAACAACATCCCCTATGGTCCCTGACAATATTTGAAATAAGAAACCAAACACTTTGTATAGATATACATATATGTAGATGATTTAGATGCATATGTATCGTGATATGGCTTGGATCATACATGGTTCGCTCCTTGTGCTTGCGCTTACCAGCACATACCACACGGCTGCATAGCAAATGGTTGGCCAGCCAGCCGCTCGCTAGAGACAGTTAGCTGAACCAACATTCTGGCTGGTGGCCTGGCTCGCCCGTGCACTTGTAACCAACAGCTGCCAGTGCAATAATGGCCCATTGCCGATCTGCACAGTCCAAAGTCTGCCGAGCGAATGAAGCGAATTCCGAACATGTCATCAGGCGTTTCGTACTTAAAATTGTGGTCTGTGACAGGAAAGTATTGTGCATTTAGTAAATTTACTCTGAAATATTGGAATTATAAGACATCAACTTATATTTACGTTATTTATAATCAAAGCGTAGGAAATATCTTGATAGATTGATGCAAATATTTTGGAAATCGTTTGTGAAATGGTTATTAACGTTCAAAACCTATACACTATTCGTGGCGCTTCAAATTTTCGGAATTCGAACGTGTACCCCTGCATTGAAAACAGAGACGTAGTCCTACGACTAAAGTGCAATTTAGAATGTATGTAATTTGATAGGACAAAAATCCACACAAAGTGACAAAGTGGAAAATGTTTTTGAAACTGTACACCACAACATTTCCCAAATGTTGATTTCTAACTCTACGCTGTTAATTCTTTCTACTGTTTCTATGAAGCATTGACATTTACTAGTTGATCATGAACCTTTTAACCTAGGGGCTAATTATAGAAATTGAGTCGACCATCACTTTGCTCGGCAGATCAATTACAGATGTCGAGATCGACGAAATTTTTTCGAGCTGGTCGACTCAATCAATCGCTCGGAAACTTATGACTGATCTGTCACATTTTGTCGTGAAAGAGTTTTTTTTATGTGCGTTTTTCAACGGTTTGACAGGACAATTGTCTTAGCAACGTAAGAAACACACTACACCATTTTTTTTTTGCAGGTGAATTAACAGAAAAACAATTTACTTGTGGCTAAAAATGCCATATCCTATTTAAAGCAAAACAAATTACCGTCAGTTCGAATGGCTAATTGAACTGATTAAATTTAATTTGGACATCACCCGAGGAAATTGAGGACCAAAAATCTTTGAAGTTTAAGTTCATATTTCCCAGAAATTATGGAAAGAACTTCCCAGAAAATCAAGAGAGGACTTCTCAGAGCTTTACGAAGAAGTTTAGAAACGGCACTACTTAAAAGTTTGAAACATTCCAGAGGTTTTGGAATTTTCCAGAAATGCAAGATAGACTTCCCAGAATTCCAGGAATAAATTATTTAAAGTTAGATAGATTATTCAAAGTTCACGAAAAAACCTTTTCAAAGAACAGAAAAAAAACTATCAAGAAGAATAGTTGGGATTTCCTAGTAGTTTAAGCAAGATTTTCTCACAAGTTCTGGAACAAATTTTCCCGAAGTTCAGGACTTCCCAAATGTTCAGAGAAGGACTTCTTCAAAGTTCAGGAAGAAATTACCCACAAATTTAGGGGAATTTTTCTAGTAATTCTAGAGAAGATTTCGGTGAAATTTTCCTTGTAGTTAAAGATAGGACATATCAGATGTTTAAATAGAATAAGCTCAGCAAGAAACTTCCCAGACTTACAGGAAAAAAAAACTCACCAGAGAGAGCACAACCTAAAGTTCAGGAGAGCACTCTCCAGAAGTTCCAAAGGAAATTTACCAAAATCTTAGTTGGAACTACTTTTAATTGATAGAGAGCTCTCCTGAAGTTCAGGATCAAACATTCCAGAAGTTCAGAATAAGGCTTTCTAGAAGTTCAGGTAGATTTTTTTTGAAAACAGGAAGAAACTGGAAGAAACTGGAAGAAACTTTCCAGAAGTTTAGGAGGTACTTCCTTGTAGTTGAAGCATGATTTTTTCAGAAATTCAGGAAACTTTCTCGAAATCCAGAAGAAAACTTCCCTGAAGTTCTGAAGAATTTTTTTCAGAAGTACAGGAACAAATTTCCAACAAATTTAAGAAGATTTTTCAAGAAATTTTAGAGAATACTTTTAAAAAGTCTTGCAGAAATTGTTCTCACAGTTCTGAATGGGACTCACCAGAAGTTGAGACAGTAACTAAGTTCAAGAAAAAACTTGGCAACTGTTCCTGGGAGGTTAGGTTGGATTGTTAGATGAGACCTTACAAGAAGATCAGGAGTGACTGCCATGAAATTCAGTAGGAAGCTTGCTAAAAGTTTCGGAGAAAACTTCCAAGAATTTCAGCAAAGAGCTTTGTCGAAGATCAGGAAAGATCATTCATATGGCCGTAAATATTCATTGCTCATGACACTTTTTTAAAATATGGTAGACACCATCTCCCTAATCGTTCAAATCATACTTTGAGCAAGGCCACAAACTCATGTAGGAATTACAATTCCTTGGTTTCCATCTCACCTCGTTTGAGAGATATAATCGGTTAGAAAACTTTCTTGAAGTTTAGCAGAGAAGTATAAAAAAAATTAAGGAAATTTATCAATATGTCGAATGAGTTTTGAGAACTCTCAATACTCAGAGAACCCTCCAAAAAATTAATTTTCGAATCGGTAAAAAAAGCTTAGGAAAAAGATTGAACGCTTTACCAGAAGGTCAGGAAGCTTCGAGATAAAATCGTTGAAGTGAGATTGATCAATGCATATCTATACAGCATCCTTTGAATGTGAAATGTTTAAAGAATTTTTGCTGTCAATAGCTTCAGTATCATCATGCATTTATTTATGACATGTTGTTAATAAACCCTCTTGTGAATCATCTTTGAAATGTTTTAACTATATTAATTAATAACTTCCCAGAAAAGTACAGGGTGAGGCAGAAAATAATGTGAAAATTTGTTCTATTTCTTTCCAATCCCATTTTCAACTCCATTTTTTTAATAACATCCTCGAGTCGATGCAGGAAGCCAGAACATGCATCCGGCATTGACTGCCATGTGCGTGTTATGGTTGACGTCAGGGTTTTCACACTAGGGTGTGATGTTTTGCAGGCTCGTGCTTCAACATATGCCCAAATCGAATAATCCAACGGATTAAGATCTGGACTGCTAGGGGGCCACAAATCCTTCGGCCAAAACTTCATGTTATCGTTCAACCATTGTTGGGTTCGATTGGACGTATGACACGGCGCTCCATCCTACTGTAGGACAACGTTTTGGTCCTCGGAGAAGTTGGCCTTCACCCAGGGTCCTTTAAAATACCGATATACATTTCGGTATTGATTTTAACTCCAGCATCAATGAAAACAGGCGGCATTTTCAAACCGTTGAACGTCACCAAACCAAACATCATGACAGCCGGATGTTTGGTTTGAAATTTGAATTTAACTTTTTCCGGAACGTTCTCCATTTTCTGCGGTGAAATGAACCGGTCCGTGCGGCTGTTGGCCACAGCATCGATGCTGAAAAACTTTTCGTCTGAAAACTGAATTATCATTTTTTCCTTCTTCAACAAGGAAAGCAATCTCTTGGAACGAGTCACTCGTAGTTCCTTGACCCGGTCCGTAATCAAGTGGCGTTTTACTCTGCCTCTGGAAGATGCATGCAGGTCTTCTTTGATGATTCTCCGCATGGATTTTTCGAAATATTGGCTTCCTTTGCAAGTTTTCTTATGGAACGCAACAAACTGGTGATCACTTCTTTCGCGAACATTTTGACGAATTTGCAATAAAACAAATAGAATGTTTGGATGCAGCACTTGAAAGTAAACATAATCAAGCATTTTCGCATTATTTTCTGTCGCACCCTGTATGTACTTCAAATCGCGTCAACGGCGTCCCAATGAGATTTTCTGAATAACAAAAACATTAGAGTAATTCACAAAACAAAAGCGAAAAATGTAAATACCTATTCTTCCACTGTCGAAAACGACATCCTAATTGATGAAAGTCCTGAATTACTTAAGGGGGGATATACAGTTAGAATGATCAAAAATTTCAATATTTTTTTGCATAAAAAGTTAGTAAATTTCCCATAGAATACGCTCCTGGAACCTTTTTTTTCGAAATTCGAACTCCAAGTGTTTCGTTCCATCGTTTTTCGAAGACGCCTTCTTCGCGCGCAAACCGATAATCAAAACTTTCAACGCGTTTTTCTCAAAATAGCATTTTCGAAGTTTATGCCGGTGATAGCTCAAAAACTAATAATTCGATCAAGATGAAACTTATAGAATTTCTTGATTATAATATTATCTTCTATATGAATTGAAAGTTGTTGTAATATTCTATTATTCAATACGGAAAAATGTGATAAAATGGCGGAAAAAATTTGGATTTTTTCAATAAAGTTACGCCAAAAGTGAATTACAAGCATAATGCAATGACTTTTTCAACGCACTCTAACAACCGCCATTTTGTTGAAAAAAAATTGAAAAAAATGTTTTTGTACACTACATGGATACACTTATAATTGTAAAAAAAATCGATTGATTTGAGTTAAAACTTCCCCTTGAAAAATAATTTTCAAAAATGAGTTTTTTTTCTCGTTCTAACTGTATATTCCCCCTTAAATACTGGAAAAATATTGTAAAAATTGTTTAAATTAATAACTTCAGCTACGGAGCCTGTTAAGAAGAATAATAAACCAGCATGGAAAACTAACCGGATTAGCAGAAACAAGAACCAATGTCTACATCATGACAGCTCTACTGCGAAAAAAATCATTATTGGTTGATATTAAGTGAAAAGTCCAAGAATTCATCCGAAATACTGATGAATAATTTTTCTTTAACTAGAAATGACAAGAAAAATTAATATTTTCCATTTAATTCCAACTGCCTTAGCTTATCTTGCCAGATATGCGTATTTCGTCTACAATGTGCAGACTTCTTCATTGTCTCGCACTTATAACTTACTAATTACAGTTACTAATAACTTATTAGTACGAGACACTGAAGAAGTCTGCACATTGTAGACGAAATACGCATATCTGGCAAGATAAGCTAAGGCAGTTGGAATTAAATGGAAAATACTAATTTTTCTTCTCATTTCTAGTTACAGGTATTCCACTAAACATACCAAACTCTCAAGGATTAAATTTTTCATTTTTTTTTTTAAGTTAAATAAATTTCCAGCTGAACGAAACCTTAATCGATTCTTATGTACTTGTTTGGCGAAGAAATGTCTCGTTTCGTGCGGCAAAATACAAAGTGGATCAAGCTTTAGGCTGACTTGCATTAATTTCGGAAAAACGGCTTATTTTTTCTCACTTATCAGTGGCATACTGTGCAAATTTATGCAACAATTTTATTTTTGACACAATTCAGCGTGCTACTTAGCATATTTGAGAAAATTTAATAATGTTGACTTTGAGCACTGCAACAAAACTTTCAATTTCGAGGTTGAGAAAATCTATTCGATCGTAAAACGATGATTTATGGTACGAGAACTTGTGCGGTCGAAGGAATTGGGAAACCAGTACTGATTCGATGATTTGTAATGAAGCTGGCAGAAAATGGTGTTCAGTTTTTGAAATTTCCCCATAAACAATGTTAATAATCATCGTTAAAGACGCTTCCACTACTATCGTGACATCTATTGAGCAGGCCAGTTTTGAGTCACACATCTTGAGTAAAGCTTTTGAGGTTGTTAAAACAAGTTTTGTCGTTTAATTTAAAAATGTGTCACAGTCAGATTTTCGTCAGTCGTGTTTCGCCAGTGCACGTGGGGTGTTTATATCGATATACAGATAGCATTAATCTCAATTGGCAAATTTCGCAATTGCAAATAATGTTATATGCAACCAAATAAATCGACAAGCCTGCAAAAAACTTCCTTCAAAACTCGTTGCTTGAATTAACTGGTCTAATTATCTAATTGCCAATATCAAAAGAGATAGTATGCTAAGTTCAATATCATCCATGCTGGATGTGGCGCTAGCTTCCAATGCGCTTGCACAAAGGTTCACCGCAATCGTAGCAAAAACATGGCGTTAGAATACAGCTCGGAATGTAAACAAAATGTCTAAAATTAAGACGAACATCTAAAAATATGTCGATTTGCAACCGCATCTGGCGTGATATAAAACTTGGCAGCATCTTCACATTGACCCCGTTTCCAAGCACTGAAGCCGATTTTTTCACTGTCACTGTCGACTCGCACCGCAAATACTTTAGCTACGAGTATTTTCAATCTTATCACCAGCAAGAACAGTTCAACCGGTTCCCCGATTTCTTACCATTCCGATGTAATTTGTTCTCGATCGCACGACGCAAAACTAAATTCAGATCCTCAGCGCAGCCAAACCGTTGCACTCTCTCTTTTGGATTATATAACTAAATCACAAAAAGCAGCTGTGCTGTTTCTCTCGGTGGCAATTTGAACGTTTTTTGCTAATTTTGCCGGATCCGTCCCCTCGGCTGGCTCACGATGCACTGCCGGCACCAACGATGTCATCAACACGATGACGATTAAGTTGCACTTTTTTCTGCCGCACTCAACGGATATTTCACATTCATCACAATTTCTGCCGGTGTTTGCTTCGATTGCTTCGGTAGACTGCGACAGGTTGAGAATGCTGGAACGATTGAAACTTCAACGAACTCGTCTAATTCGCGGCGATCGCGATTTCATTTGTAAACAACGGTGCGTCTCCACTGGAGAGACTACTTTCAGGCATCAGAGCGCTAAATCTGATTGCGATGCGCGTGCTTATTGGAGAATTAAGTGAAAATCACGTTTGATTTTTGCCACGCGTGTCGATTGTGCCTGTGACCAACTGCGGGCAAATAAAAGCTATATCAGTATTTAACTGTCTGCATAAGATTTGTTATCACCCACAAGCGCTGGCACCGAATGTGAAAAATCGTTTATTATGATATTTTTGGCGGGGTAGCTTTGCACGGTGTTTTTCAAACGACGTTTGGCACTCGACTGTGTGCGCGATCTGAGAATGAGCATTGCTCTGCACCGAAACCAGCAGCGAAGAAGTTCTGAGATAGTAGCGATTCAAGCCGAAAAGATTTGCTTTCTGTAGAGCTGTTCAGTGCGATAAATACATTGAAATGGGAGATCATAAATAATCAGAACGGTAAAAATTTTGTTGACCAAGTCGTTGCGCTGAACACGGTTTTGAACTTAATCTAACTTAAGTCATTAATTGGCATTTTATTACACGTTGTGTATTGGAATAGCAGAAATTGTAAGTAAAATATTTGTGTTTATTCTTAGTAAGGGATATCTACCAATTTTATCATACAATCTTCTCTTCTATGTATATAAAAATGAATGTTTGTTTGTTAGTGACGCTAAAACTCGACAACGGTTGAACCAATCTTGGCGGTATCTTCGGATGATTTGTTTCTTTTTATCCAACAAAGGTTTAAAGGAAAAGAAAAGTTGGAAAACATTTAAGGAAAAACCGGAAAATTGAAACATAAAACAAGGCATTTTTCCATAAAAAAAAATCAAATCTTCTTTCTGATATATATAAAAATGAATGTGTTCGAGCACGAACTTTGCCGGTCACCGAAGGGCTTTCTTTGCTGCTGTTAGGCAACCACCAAAAAGTGCACTTGGAACGATGCAGTGAAATGACCGATACACTGGAGCACCTTTCGTCCTATTCTTCAACTCTCCACCGCTGGCTAACACTAAGTCTCTTCGTAAAAGGGCACTTGGTCAACTAAAACGCACTGGTTTATACTAGCTAAAAACTGACTGAAACTTGTGATACTTCCACTTGAAATATCACACTACTGAAGGTACATTGACCAAAAGACCGCGACTATGGGTATTGTCGGAAAATAAATTGCGCGCACGTCCGTTCTACTTGGTTTGCTATTTTGAACTGATTTGTTGTTGTTATCAGGGTTGCCACATTATTTTTCGTTCCCATCTTTAATTTTTGACGAAAAAATCTTTTTTACCTGTGTTTAGCTGCAAAAATCTTGGTAGGATGGAAGGGGAAGGGGTAACCCCGTCACCTTAAGCGTTGCGATGTTTTAAAATTATTGTAATATTTCAAATAACAGGTACCCCTAGCATAATCTTTGAAGAAGTATTACTTTATACGATTTGTGCGTTGGAAGTGTCAAAATATGTGTTTTCGGTCAAACAACATACGCAAAACAAACATGTTAAATATTGAAGTTTTTCAATCAGTGCGGGTAAGACCGTCACCCCCATGGGGTAAGTCCGTCACCCAATGGGGTAAGACCGGCATTCATTTTTATTAAAATAGTTATGAAGATTTCTGCAAACGAAAGTTAATTTTAAACCTGTAGATATTTTTGATCTCTTGTGATGATTTATCAACCATCTCCATTGGCAATTTCCAGGGTGGCCACACAATCTTAATTTAAAAATTCCCGCACTTTTTCCGCATTTCTCCCCCATTTTCGCCTTATTTTCCTGACTGGGAAAATGAGTGAATATAAGTTAGATTTTCAGATATTTTTGCAGTTTTTGAGAAAATTTTTGAATCTGGAATGCTTCTGACTTGTTTCAATTAAGCAAAAAGACGGATAACTGCTGCAAATCGGGCTTCTTACGTTTTGTGAAACCTGTCTCGCGTTTTGCAAACGCGAACAAAAATCGCTATAAATAAGTCAACAATCTTTTAAGTTTTAAGAAGCATAAACATCGAACCAAAAATAGTAAATCATTTGCGGTTTTTGTGTAAAAAATTATGCAGACTATACTCGGTGTGAAATTCATACCATGACGCAGATACAGGGTGCAAAACGCTCGGTTGATGCATCTACAATGACGAGCTCTACCATGTTTACAATAGAAACACGGCAGGATGGTTAAGCAATTGAAACACGGCAGATTTTTATAAGTTGTCCAGTAAGTCTAAGCACGATTAGTAAATAACAATTTGAGATCGGTTTTTAAGTAAATTGAGTTTTTATTGCACTTTTATGTTCTCTAAAACTTTTATTTTCAACGTGACAAAGAGCAAAGTTTTGATCTAACACTGCTTGTTGCACAGCCTTGATGCATCCCTCTGGGCATTGGCCAAAAGCCTTATTGACGTAGGACTACGTCTTTCATTTCTATACTGGGGCGCCGTTCTAAAATTTATGAAATCGACCGCGTTACGGGTTGTTTGGGAGATTTTGAGCGATAATAACTAAGTCATTGCATAAACGATTTTCATATCGTTTGCACCAATCGATTGGAAATAATTCTACGTACCAGTTTTAGTAATCAAGTTGATTGATTTTTAACATTAACTTATTTAAAATAACGTAAATGTAAGGTGATGTCTTATAATTTCGATTCGCAGAGTAAATTAATCAAATTTCCTAGCACAGTTTTCAAATCTAAGCAAGAGACGTCTCCCATCGTCTTCTTCTTCTTATTCTTTGTTCTCGAGAGGTAGATTCTGTTTTACGCTAGTGTTTGGCGAAACATCAGATTCCCCTCCCCTTTTAATGAATTTGATTCACATTGCTTTAGTTGATACCCCCTTTTGTTCATGCAATGGTACCCGATGCCATGATAAAAGGCACATTTCCGAACAAATGCCTCATTCGTTCGGCAGCATTGGAGCTGCGCGGATCTCCCGGTGCTGGGCAGCACCCAGCAGCATCGCTCGGTACCCAGCAACTGGTCGTGGCAGTAGCAGCTGGCGGTCGGTAGCCAGCAGTGCCCGGCCTGTCGTGACTTTTTTTAATTAATCACTTATTTGTACAGGCTCAATCGAATCAACTTTACAGAGCCAAATTTTCATGTTCAAACCGATTGAGCGCGGCCGTCTCGAGGTTAATAGGGATTACAAATTACGGATGGGAAAGAGGGTGGAAATTTAAAGTATGGTTCACATAACACATTATATTTAAATTCTAAATTATTAAAACACATAACTATACAACTTATGGTTTTCTTTTGACTTGAACATTTTTTGAAAAAGAAAAAAAACATACACAGAAAAAAAACTTAAACTAACTACAATCTAAAGCTAATGTTAGTCAAAAACACATAAATGAGTTTCATGTACTCCCAAATACGTACAGACAAAATATCTCGAATTGGCACATTGGGTTGTCTACCTCGAGCCCGAAGGGAATCATAGAGCCCCGATCTGACTCCACGATGTTCAGCACAAGACCAAATGACGTGATCTGCGTCCTGATAGCCTTGTCCACACTCACAGAGATTGCTGTCCCTCAGCCCAAACCGGTATAAATGAGGGTTCAAAGAATAATGATTGGACATGAGGCGAGATATGACACGAATGACGTCTCGACCCACATCCATCCCCCTAAACCAAGTGGTCGTGACTTAAAAGCAGATGGCGATGACAGTACATACAGTGGATTCCTGTCATATATTCTGGCCATACATACAAATTTCGATCGCGTTCCCCCGACAATTGATGAAACCCGCCCTTTTCAGGGCGAACAAAACAATTTGCCAAATTAAAGAGTTTGTTTTATTAATATCTTATGAGCTAATCGAGTAATGAAAATAGCATTACAACGCACCGTCTCAACATGGCGTAACTTGAAGAGCCCGGATAAAATGGCCGAGCCGCGTCAATCTATATGTAAATCCTATTTTTTTCTGTTCTGACAATTTCTTAGGGTGGTTTCCTACCAATTATTCAGGCCATCATGCTACTTGAGAAGACCGAGAAGCAAATTTGATCGCGTACCATGTTCCCCCGACAATTAATACAACCCGTTTTTTTCAGGGCGACCAAAACAATATGCAAATCGACATTTTCACTACATGGCGTTACTTCAACATGGTGTTACTTCAAGAGCCCGGAGAAAATTCAGGCCATCTTGCTACTTGAGAAGACCGAGAAGCACATTTCGAACGTGTACCATGTTGCCCCGCGACAATTAAATAAAAACCCGTCCTTTTCAGGGCGAACAAAACAATGTTACCAATTAAAGAGTTTGTTAAAATATTATTTTATCATAAGATAATCGACATTTTCATTACAACGCATGGTTGTAATGTTACTTCGCGTTACTTCAAGAGCGGATAAAGTGGTCGAAGCTGATGCTGCTTAGGGACTGTTCATAAACCACGTAGACCGAAATTTGACACTTTCAAACCCCTCTCCCCATCGTAGACTTTCGTAGACGTTTTCCAAACCCCTCCACAAAGTCTACGTAGACTTTATCAAATTTTTTTTTTTTAATTTATGGGAAATGTTCTGCAATATGTGGCTGTGGTGGTTTGAGGAACGGTTTAGGAAATAAAACTCAAACAATCATACTCTAATTACTTCACAATGGGATGTTAGGCAAAGGGTGACGCCCTTGGTTTGAGTACCGCAGTACCCATGCCCTTTCACTCAATTTTCAAACATCTGTTCTATTTCCAAGCTACCGTACACTGACGGAACTTTCAACACTTTCTCTTCATATCTTTCATTCTAGCAAAAACATTACTGTCCACTCTTGGTGCCTCAGTTATTCATTTTTCATTTTGTTTCATAAAAATACTGCACAAATAAAAATAACAACAATCAATTATGCATATGCACACCATGGCTGCTTGAACCAATAATTAAAGTTCATCAGAGGAAGTTTCTGGTGGAATTGTTTCTTGGATATCATGTCTAATAAGTTCGACAAAACGTGAGAACTTCCGTAGCTCCGTTCTCGTCAACCTCACAAAGAATTTCTTCCTGGCGTTGCAACAGAATCTTAAGTGGCCTTATTTTCTTCGACGAAATATCTGCCTTGTGGATGCTTTTGCGTTGATCTGCGTTCACTTTTGTCGCAGAATGCAGTCCACAATAAACGGATATGCGGCTATTTTTGTTTTCACTTTAAATATCAAGTTCAGTTTATCTTCTTTGAAAGTTTTTCAAAGCAAGTAGACGTCTTCCCAGACCTCTTAATGTATTTTCTATTTTGTCCCACATGCGCTAAAACCCTCTACTGAATGTTTGTCAAATGGGAGCAAGTTAACTATCAACGATCATCTCATTCACGTAAAAATAAAAATACTCAATGCCCTAGTAGCACACTTGTTGCAAATAAGTCAAAGTAACTGCAATGTAACTCAATTAAGTCACAATCAATTTTCTGCAACCAATTATAACAGAGATGTGTTGCTTGGGTGGTTGACATCATAAACTTAATAAGTTTATGATACTTTATGAACTTAATAAGTTGGTACCATGCATTCGATCTATCGATGTTGTAAAAAACGAATAGAGAAACACAACCAACACGCTCAAATTACTATCTCTTGTTATACCCTTTTTCCTCTCGAAAAGATAATTAGAGACAGTAATTTTAGCGTGTAGCGTTAAATCCCGTTCACATTGCAACCTACATTACGATATTGATATCAAATGCCACGCAAATTATTGTTGGTGAAAACTACAGCCTGTCAACGTATATTTTGGACACTTTTATTTCTGTGTAGATTTTGAATTATTTCACGGATCGCTGAAAGTTTCGCTCATGTGACAGTTGAAACCCTCCACTTTATTTCGTGGTTCAAGATGTTCACATTCTTGTCACATTCAGTAAAATGGCGTCGAATGAAGTGGACACGCATTTTTTACGAACGGCGGCGAAATACGAATTTATCGATATGCGATCCTGCCAAGAAACTAAAATTCCCAAAAGTACCGTGGTATGTGTTTACAAATCATTTTGCCAGCCTTTGGCTCTGGATCAGAAGGTTGGAAGTGGAACAAATCGAAAAGTATGCTCCCGATAAATGGACAAGAAGGTGATAGCCATTATTGAGAAAAATCCTAATCTTTCTGTGCGAAATGTGGCGGGGAAGTCAAAATCATACGTACAAAATGTGAAACAGGAGCCAGGAATGAAGCCGTATAAAGTGAAAAAGGTGCTCAACTGTGATGACATGCAAAATTTCACTGCAAAAAGTCGTGCTAAGGTGCTTGACACACATTTTTCGCAAACATTTTCTTGTATCAAAATGGACGACGAAACATACGTACTCGAAGACTTTAAATAGCTTCAGGATCTGGCTTTTTATACCGCAATGCAAAGGAACGCCGTTGTCAAGCATTTCCGGACAAAGAAGGTGTCCAAATTCTCGAAGAAGTATATGATTTGGCAGGCCGTATATAGTTGTGGTTGAAAATCTAACAGTTTCGTCTCTACCGACATTATCAATAAGGATGTGTACGAAAAAGAATGTCTGCAAAAGCGGTTGCTATTGTTTATCAGAAACCACGACTCTCCAGTATGTTTTGTCACTATGCGAAATCCGTCCTGGAGTGGTATAAAGCACAAGAGGTCAAATACGTGCCAAAAACAGTCAATCCACCAAACTGTCCTGAACTTCGCCCAATAGAGAAGTACTGGGCTCTAGTTAAGCAGAAACTCTTCGAAACTAAGAAGAAAGCAAATTGCACCGATGATTTCAAGAGAAGACGGAGAATCGTCACAGCGGGTGTTTCCGAGGATACGTACGGAACCTGTTCGCGGGTATACCACAGGAAGTTTGAGAATTTTACAGAAAGGAGGATTAACATCTTAATCAACTGTTTCTAATGTAGATATAAATCTATTATTGTAAAATAAACAATCGGTATTTTTAAATATTGTGTAAATTTGGTTTTGTTACTATTATTTTGGTTTCCGAAATTTAACGTAGACAGTCTTTAGATGTATAGATGCTAAAATGAAGATAGTCTATACCACGTAATATAGGTTGTAGTGTGAACGGGATGTTATGCTCCATTATTTAATTAGCTGCTATATTACATTGATTTGATGTATTGATTCAATTTTTACAAAGTTCAGGGATCGAAACTGTGTGCAGTGTATCTCTGAGCAAATTTCTTGAAACTGAAACATGTTAGCAATCCAGGACTAGATAACCAAGACTCATAGAATAAATAAATTTCATTTCGAACGCAACCAGTAAAATTTGTACGTTTATTCGTATCATTAATATGATGAAAATAAACATAATATGATTTTAATTTCAAACATCGATGTCACATCCCATGTAGCACACTACGACCTTTATTAGTTGTAGTGACTTGATTATGACTTAGCAAGTCATATTTATGATATCTCAACCGAATGGCAACATTGTGCTACTAGGGTTGGTTTTAAACATAGAATATGTTAGAAAGAAAGCAAGTTTATGTTTGCGGCAAAAATAAACTAATTTTATAATTGGATTTACCTGAATATATTTTTTATGACGGTATTTTTCTCTGTGTGGAAGGTATGAATATCCGTTTTAGAGAGAAAAAGTCTATGATGTTTTGTTTTTCATTCCGGTTTGGGGCTTTTGCACTTTGTAAACATGTAACCCAGCACGCTTCATGGTTTTTCTGCACAAAACCGACTGACACCTTAGACTTTTTAGTGACATCTCGAATTGACATGTTTGGACGGTTCTTGAATTGTTGTACGACTTTCCTGGCCATTTTACTGTCCATTGGACCACTTTTACGACCACTCCCTTCCTTCCTTTGGACACTCAGACGCTCCTTGAAGGTTCTTATTACACGAGACACAGTTGTATTTGCAATTCCAAGCCTTTGAGCAATCCACCGGTGGGACGCCCCTGGATTTTGATTGTGAGTGCACAAAATTTTCTCACGGACAATTTCTTGTTTCGACGACATGACTGGAACTACTGAATGTATAACTATGAAACTTGGCTGATGTAAATAATACACTATGGATAAGATCTACTCAAATTTCTAGGTTTTTTACTCATACGGTTCAAAAGTTACAGAAGATTTTCTGTGTGCCATTTTTATCGAATACACCCTTTATGTATTCTAACATACTCAAGGACCTTTTGAAAGGTCAACAGTCAATATTTTATAAATTTCTGATCCTCTAGGTCATCCAAGCTGTCCTGACGTTCAGGACTTAAGATTTACAGTTGTAACGGTAACTTTTAGGCAATACAAAGTAACAATAAATATTCAATTTATGTTCTTAAAGGTCAACAAACATTATAAAGCGCCATATTGCTTCTGGGTCGTCCAAACAATAATTGAGATCAAAGCATAGGACCTGCAGTTGCAACTAAACCTTTCTGGGTTATACAAAGCTATGCTGTGTATTGAAACATATTCATTGAATATCTTGGAAGACCAACAGACATTATGAGATAATCTTCTAGGTTATCCAAACTATCCTGGAATTCAAAACTGCAAATCTACAGCTGTAACTGTAACTTTCTAGATCAAATAAAGTAACAATATGTATATTGACTAATTTAAGTGATTCTTCTAGAAGGTAAACAGATAGAATGAGATGTTGTTACCAGTGGGTAACATTTGTTTAAAATGCTTCGTAACTGAGTTTGGTAAAGGAGGGTAACCATTATATAGTTCGATCTATCTCTTACGGTCATTATGGGTCGATGCGTTGGGCAGTCAATGTACGGTAGCGAGTGAACAGCTAAAATGGGTGTGTGTCTAGTGGCTGGCTGGATGCACTTAACCCGAACGGGTGGACATGGGAAAACGCTAGAAGGAGAACGTTTGTGTCTTCGGGATAAGTGAAGATGGTGTAAAATCGAGTAAGGGTCAATGGAGTTTGATTATCCTAACCAAAAACTTCCGTCAAGATCGGAATTGTAAAAAAAAAGCCAACATCACCCAAACGAAGAGAAGTTGTGAAAAGTGTTGGGAATCACCGAAAAGTTGTAATTACCCATCTCACCTGGTGTCTGGGTCAGACCGTCGGGAGAGCCAGCACACACCAGCATTCCATGAGGAGTCGTAGAAACATCTATGGAAGTTTGATCGTTGCCACGGTGTGCTCTGGAAACTTTCAATTGCCGCATGATACGCCGTCGTTGATCTTAATAGTCGTCACCAACGTCGTCGATAGAGCTAAAAACGAGCTGGACTTACAAGAAAGTGATGACTCCAAATCGCGACAGGCGTGGTACAGGACGATGAAACTTACATCAAGGCAGACTTTAAACAGCTTCCTGGACAGGAAGGAGTTGGAGATATTTTCAAGCACATTAAACTGTCAAAGTTCGCGAAGAAATATCTGGTGTGGCAGGCCATCTGTACCTGTGGCTTGAAGAGCAACGTTTACAGTGCGACCGAAACCGTCAACCAGGAAATTTATCTGAGCGAGTGCCTACAAAAACGTCCACTACCTTTCCTGAAGCGACACAATTGTTCCGTTCTATTTTGGCCCGATTTGTCATCGTGCCATTACGGAAAAAAAGCCATGAAATGGTAGGCTGCGAACAACGTTCAAGTGGTGCCCAAGAACAAGAACCCTCCCAACACGCCAGAGCTCCACCCAATCGAACAATATTGGGCCATCGTCAAGCGGAGCCTTAAGAAGACTCAAACAGCTGTTGTGAGCGAGAAACAGTTCAAGGCAAACTGGAGTTCTGTGGCGAATAAAGTGGACAAGGAGACTGTACAAAATCTTATGGCAGGCGTTAAACGAAAAACCCGGCAATTCGCATTCGGTAAAAAGGAAGCTTAGCTGAATATTTCTCCTGTATTCTGTATTAACTGAAGTTCAAAAGAAAAAGAATTTGACATATTAATAAAATCTTTGATCGACTCACACACATTACTGTGTGACATAATTTTGATTGGAACACCCTTTAGTCTCCCATAAGATCAATACACTTGGTCCAACGATCTTCCAACTTTTTTGGCCCATCGCGAAAGTGACTTTCTGGAGGGCCCTGCAAAATACTCTACTACGAGTGTTTTAACCTCTTGTTTTGATGAAAAATGCTTTCCGTGAAGAAATTTTTTGAGGTATGAGAACAGCCAAAAGTCAGAGGGAGCTAAATCTGGCAAATAGGGTGGATGCTGCAACAATTCGTACCCCAATTCACTAATCTCCGCGATGGTTTTTTGAGCTGAGTGAGCAGGTGCATAGTCTTGATGAAAATGTCACAATATTAATCAGAGTGTATTGTCTTACCAGTTTTACGCTAACACCTTCTTGGCCGATTTCTGGACACGAACTCGCTTCGGAGCTGAAATGCATGGTTCACACCACTCCTTAGTCTCTTGTTTTGATTCAAGATCATGGTAATAAACCCAAACCTGAAACACGCAGAAAATCCTTTTTATCCTTTCGAAATTGCTCCAAATGTTGATCAGGAAGTCGCATTCGAACGAGTTTTTTGAAACCCCAAACGTCAGCCAAAATATGCCAAATTGTCCCACGTCAAATGCCCGTGGTCATCCACAGTCTATCGATAATCTAACAAAACCATATCCTGTATTTTTACTATGATTTCTAGTGTTGATGCATTTTTTGGACGTCCTGAGCGTGAACCGTCTTCTCAAAAACCCAAAATTGAATAAATGAAAATGAAGGAAAAGACTCTTTAAATACTTTCATCATCTTTGCATGGATCTCAGTAGCCGGTAAACCTTCCAAAACAAAGAATATAATCACTGCACGATATTCGGATTTTTCCATTGTTAAAAAAATACACTGACACGTCAATTTCAAATGGCTTGTAAACAAAAAAATGCATTGACAGATCAAAATGAAATTCTGAGTACGTTTTTATGAAAGATGAAACATTAAAATGGCGTAGAAATTTTGGTTTTTCTTTGCTCCATAGATGTCGCTTTCGAAATTTTTTCACTAACCTAGTAATTTCGAATATTTAAAATGATTTGAAACTGTGATATTGAAAAAAGAGGTGCATTTTGTACATTCGGTTTTTTATAATCATATCTTTTTCATCAAAAACTACATCATTTTTTGAGAAATTATGTAAGTTAAATATTTGTAATTTAATCACCATCTATTGGACAGATATTGAACTAAAAAATCCAGAGAAATTAACAAGGAAATAAAGAAAGTGGAACTTGATGAATCAATACTGATTCTTAAAAAAATTTGTCAGTACCGTAAAACGGGGTGACTTCGATCACTTTTTGAACTATTTCTTGAAATTTCCTATGATAATTATCTTTAAAATTTTGTTTCACCTTTTTAAAACCAGTAGTACTGGTATCTGTAGTATAACACTAAACAGAAATTTTAAAAATTTATTATGTCAGATGAGCTTTAAAAAAATTGTTTAATTCCCGCGGCCGATTTTCAATAATGGGGTGACTTCGATCAAAATCAATTTTATCCATTTGAAGTGCTTAAATGAATAAAAAAAACACCAAATTTTTATGCAAACCGTTTGATGCAGATGTCTCCCGAATAGCACAGGAATGGAGCATTCCCCAAAGGGAACGTTCATTAATTATGTCACGCAAAAAAGGACCATTTTCAAATTTGTCATTGTCATTGTCATGTTTTTTATGGACCTTAAATTTTGTTTACAGATTATCACAATTCCCAAAGCTCCCTTCCATTGCATGACTGCTTTTAATGGAAATGACTATTTTTCAGTAGCTCCCCATAATATTAGACAAACAAAAATACCTCACTCATGTCGTTTTTAATTCGGTACTACACCGGTGTAAGGACGCCAACACTGCCGTGAATCGCATATCGCATCGAAATAAATGTGTCACACCTTTTCTCCAACACAGAACAAAACAAAACAAACCCTTTGACAGAATGAAAGGTAGTGCAACACTTCGAGAAGGTTGTCGCGTTTATTCGTTTGCTCTTAATTTTCGATCAAAATAGTTTTTTTTATTTATTAATTTGTTTATGTATACAAAATTATTATTTTTTCGATTAGCTTAGAGAGACAAATGTTTTAGTAATCTGAAAATGTGGTTGTCGATTTTTTAAAAATCATTTTATTGCTATAATGTATGATTGTTGTTGGGCTTGGTAAAAAGTACCATAAGGAGCATTTTTTAAAAATATGTTTTTATAGCGAAGGAAATAGAGAAATGCTAAGAACAAAATGCATTTATATACCCTAATAAATGCTGAATATATATGGTTCAAAGCTTAAAATATTCAGGCACTTGAAGAAGGATAATTTTAAATTGAATAAATATCGGACTCGGCGTTCGAAGTCACCCCGCTCTACGGTACACGAAACCGTGGAGCTTCACTATAAAACGATTCGGCACGTCCTAATCAACCAATAGGCTGGAGAACGGCATCAGCCACCTGGGACTTGATTTCAAGCAACGGAATTTCCACGGACTCCTCAGGGATAATTTCATTTAAGTGCCATGCCATACGGTGAATTAGTTTTTGATTGATAGACGTTCATTGAATTGTCTCAAACACGTTCGCTTGCGCTCTTGCACCGGGCTCATGCTAATCAACACGAACGTGATACAAAAAGGATTGACGGAGCCTGCTTGGAATATTCAGACGTCATCACCACCGTCTCTGCTCTCGTGCTCGGTGTGTGTGTATCTCGTTAAAACAACACAATCGGTTTCGGTTGCCATTCGTTTCTGCTGTTTTTACCCGAAACATCGTCACATCGTTCGGTGGACTGACCATATTTTTTACCGAGCGATCTCTATCTTGAGAAATAATGCTGCGGCAACAACGACAGCCGGTTCCACAGCAGGTGGTTTTATGGAAATCGCGGAACAGAACCGTAAAAAAACAAATTAAGCCCTGATTTGTTTGCTTCATTAGCACCTCCAGTGGAGAGGATTTGCGATAAAAATCACAAGCGTAATCAAGCGGAAAGGTATTCAGTGACTTTATTGTCTCGCCACGGTTAATTAATACGTTGTGAGGAGAAAGCGCCTCTACAGTTCCCAAATCCCCAATGACACTAAAAAGCATGAAAAAGCCACGTACAATGGCGTTCTTCTTTTAAGGGCTTCGGGGGGCGATAAACGGCTCACGAGCGCTAAGTTTTCCAGTAGGCTTAGCCTTTCATCCGTATTTTTTTTTCTTCTGCACTACAAGCTCCTCTAGCGACAACGATGGACTGGATCGATGATGAATCAATTCAATTATTCATGCAGGCAAAGAGCCACCACATGGTGTGTCTCTTGCATATTGCATATTTGAAGGTCTATGATACTGCTCTCTCATCCGGTTGAATGCCGATTCCACTTTGTGAGCTGTATACGAGTACCTGACTATGTGTCATTGAGTGATATGTTATCAAGTCCAGGAAATGTTGAAACTTTCAGAACATTTCAACCTTACTTTCAAGTGTCTATCACGTGTACAACGCTCACTTCTCAAGAAACCCCATCCCCTCTCTCAGAAGCAATAAACTGTTTAATCAATAATTCCCGAACCAATTTCACCTTACAACCGACCGTTTTCTAGAAACCACACCCACCCGCCAAGCCGCCACCAAGCCGACGTTCGAAAGTTTGTTGTTTGCGGGGAAAAGTTCACTTAATCAACGGATCACCGACCGAGCGTCTCCATCACTTTCACACCCCTCGAGCGGCAGCCGAATGTGAAAAACTACACCCATGTCGGCCGAAATGGTGTTGGCTACAAATGAAGCATCTGTTCGTCACGCGGCACGACGGCAGCAACGATGACGGCGAGGGGCCGATTAGGTCCGTCATCCACCCATGACCTATCCCATTCATGCCGTGAACTGTGGCGGTGGGAGAACAAGAGGGATCGAAGCAGCCGGAGATGAGTTCTGAGAGGCAGTCAAGCCTGCTGTGCCCGTTGCTCTGCGGTGATGCTCTGACGTGCGCGTGCTACATGACGACTACGAGTTGATCTGAAAATAAAATCTACTAAAAATAAACAACATTCAAACTCACATCAGACAAAGCCGACGCGACGCTTTGAAACACAAATGGGCGAACGCACCAAAAAAAAATCCACTAAGCATAAGTTGTAGTAAGTGTGACAGCTTGTACGAGGCTGAGTTTCCCATCTTTTCGTTCGTTCGTTCGTTCGTTCGTTCGTTCGTGTTCAAAAGGGGTATCTTTGTACTCAGAATGGACGACAACAACAAGTCAAAAGCGTCATTCACTGTCGACTAATGAGTCGGGAAAAATGTGCCAAATTCTGTGGAAGTGATGAGCTGATGCCGGCCGGGAGAACGAATAGACGCATTTCTTATGCAATGATTATGACTGCTGGCATGACGGGGACATTTCTCATAGAAAAAAGAGTATTTTGAGCCTAAAATAGATACACACCACTCGCAACAACAAACATCAATCGTTTTCTTATTTTTTTGTGACTTGTGGTTTTTACTATTATTATTGTTGAATATGTTTTGTTACTATACTCAACGTTCCTTGAACGCGTCTTGATGGTTGAGACTTCCAGGCGTGCTATTCAAGCTTAGAGGAACATTAGAGGAATTTATGTTGATTGCTGAATATGCCGCGGTCGTCCAGTTACAAAATTTCTCGGATACTGTAAGATTAATTTTAGAAGACAATAATACTCAACTAAACTTCTTTTGGGGTCAAACCGCCGATATTTCGAACCTACTGTTCGAAATTATACTCAAACAGCTACGATGCTAGATGATACGAACAATTAATTTTCTGCATTCCAAACAATTCTAAAAGTGCAACATATAGGGTGAGTCGATAATTATTGCGACACTTTCAAACTTGCGTAACTTTTCTATACTTGACGGAGATTAACCAAAGAAGCTGAACAAAAACCGGGATCAACGCCCAAAAAAACCGAGAGAGCGCTGATGACTCACTCCAAACATCCGTCGCCGGACTTGATATTCCGCATAGTTTCGTCCAGAGGGCCAAGGAACGATCTGGATTGAAAACCTACAAGGATCAAAGCAAATGTCAAGTAGTTACCAAGACAGGGTACGGTCAAGCCTGCTGTGAATAACGGAAGAAGCCACGATATTCGCTTCGAAAACCCCGGTTTGACATGCCATATGTACTTGCGGCAAACGAAGTGAACCATTCGTGACCAAATTCACCATAAAGGGTCAGACCTACAAAACTGAGTGCTTCAGAATTGTGCTGGAGTGATACGCGGCTAATTTTGGTGGATATTGTGACAAAAGACAGGAAATACATGATTGGTTACTGCTAAAATTGACTATCAAATTAATCTCTGTGTGGATAAGGTTTGTACACTGTAAATTACTCAAAAGCCTCGAAAAACTAGGGGGCTTATTACGGTTTTCATTTCACGGTGAAAACGAAGTGAAAACAAAAAACGTTATTGAGTTTTACACCAACCTAACATAACCTCGCAAAATGAATCGGATGAATTTCTTTTGACAGGAGTCCGTGGTTTGTTTATTTCATCTGTTTGAATTCGAAAACAAGCAAACCACGAATACCTGTCAAAACCGAATTCCATTCATCAGGATGAACCACACGTTCACCAGTGACGTCATCTTGCAAAATTCTATTACGAATGTCACCCAAGTGAAAAAATATGGAAGAATCATCCCAGGTGACGATTCGAATGAACTCGGTGTTATTATGGTTGCCACGGCACCATCACGCCACCGAAAAAAGTGACGCAAACCGTAGATTTCCTGATGGCTACTACGATTTTCACTTCACTATCACTTCCACCTCACGGAGTTCATGTTTAAACACGGTGATTCCAGTAATAGCATAAAAAAATGAGGTGATATGTAAGTGAAGTGAAAGTGATAGTGAAGGTGACAACCGTGCACCATACGGAGGACTTTACATGCCCAAATTTGTGCAGATATTGTCTAAAACAGCCGTGGCTTGACAATATCTGCGTTAAGTGGAAGTTCACTTCGCCGTGTGGCCTACCAACCCACCCGGTTAATTCCGGGAATAGTCGGTGGGTCCACCGACCTTTGGTGGAGTTGTTCCATTTCCTTTGCCACTTAACCATGGATGCGGCTCTAGTGATCTTCCGAATAATTCTTGTTTCACGTTGTTGGAAGCACTCTACGTCCTCTTTTATGACAATGCCTATTGGCATATCCGCGCTAGGACGCAGACCGCGTCACGTGATACCGTTCGGTATGCACTAACCACTCTTAGGCCCATAAGCCTGTGCGTACTCTCTAGTTTACAAGTGTAGCTATTGGTACTCAAGGCGGTGATCTATGCCGGCCCGCCGAACCTAGGTATAGACAGGGTGACACTGGCCAGGAGTTTACGCTTACTACCTTGAACCGCCGAGCTTTTCGACATCATGCGGGATAATGCCGATATAGCCATAGAGGCTTTCTTGCAGGCGTAATCGACGTGACTGATAAAGGACAGCTTATCGTCGATCATGACCCCAAGATAGCTCAAAGATCTCTTCGATTCGATTAGGCAGTTATCGTCGCATGTTGCTCCGATTTTCGATTGTTCACCACCGTGACCTCAGTCTTATGGTGGGCTTGCTCCAATTGCCAGGACTTCATCCATCTCTCCACAATGCCGATGGAGTGCGAGGCCGTTAGCTCGACCTCTTCGATGGATTCACCACATATCTCCAGGGTGATGTCGTCCGCGAACCCGACTATCTTCACCCCGTTGGGGAACTCAAGCCGCAGTAGCTCATCGTACATCGTGTTCCATAGCACCGGACCCAGGATCGAACCTTGTGGGACGCCTGCGCTGATCCGGACACGTTTCTGGCCTGCCTCTGTTTTGTATACCAGTACGCGATTCTGGAAGTAGCTTCCGAGAATCTTGTACAGGTACCCAGGAACATGAAGGCGTTGGAGCGAGTCGGCGATAGTCACCCAACTGGCGCTATTGAATGCATTTCTCACGTTAAGGGTGACCACTGCAAAGTATCGCACTCCTCGCCTCTTGCGCTGGATTGCCACCTCAGCCGTCTTGGTGACGGACAGGATGGCATCCACCGTCGCCTTCACTTTACGGAAGCCAAACTGATTATTAGAAAGACCGCTTATATCCTCCGTGTATGCTGTCAGTCTATTGAGGATTACCCTCTCGAGCACCTTACCCACTATATCCAACAGACATATAGGTCTATATGCCGATGGATCTCCTGGTGGCTTCCCTGTCTCTGGTAGCAACACTAGCGTCTGAATTTTCCAGGCGTCCGGAAAGACGCCCTCGTTCAGATACCTTTGCATCACCACCCTGAACATTTCGGAATCCAGCAAGATAGCCGTCTTGATGGCCAGGTTCGGAATACCATCCGGTCCCGGCGCTTTGTTCACCTTTAGCGACTTTGCTATCGCAATGAGTTCCTCATTCGTCACCGTCGTCTCGTCGCCAGCCCCCGTTGTGCCGTTGTCAATGACCACGTGGTCACGGGTGTTCGGCTGAGTCGTCCACCCTTCCGTCGCTGTGACAACGTTAAGGTCTGGGATACTGGAACGGGGGCAGCCAGATCTGGCGAATGTTGAACCCCGTTCACATTACAACCTATATTACGTGATAAAGAGTATCTTGATATCAAATGACATGCACATTATTTCCAGTGAAAACTAGATGAATAGATGCTGATATCAAAATAGTCTATAGCACGTAATATCGGCTGTAGTGTGAACGGGGTGTTAACCGTCAAAGAGTTTGCAAAGAACCAGCTATGAATTCAGTATGTTCGCGAAATGTTGTAGAAGTGGTTTTAACATTGTAATATTGATACTCCTATAAAATAAATAACAATCTAAAGTGTCGCAATAATTATTGACTCACCCTTTTACCCTTCCATTTTATTTTTGGCCAATCAAACACAAATACTGAGGCTACAGCGTTTGCAGAATAAAATAATGCGTTTGATTTTGAGATGTAACAGATTCACTTCCTCGACTTTAATGTTAGACGCGTTGCAATGGTTATCGGTGAAGCAAAGAATTGTATATTTGACTATGGTGTTCATTTTTAAAGTAGTTAATGGTTTGCTGCCTCGATATTTGTGTGATTGAATTGAAAGTGGAAGTGATTTTCATAAATATAATACTAGAAACGCGTATGAAATAAGAACACCGAATTTCTTGACATGTGCTTCACAAAACTCATTATATTTTAAAGGAATAAATGTTTTCAATTCGATGCCAAGACACATAAAACGTGCGCCAACACTTGCAAAATTTAAAATACTATGTATTTCACACGTTAAAACTGTTTGCTAAACAGTAAGCAAATTTTTTAAATCATTGTAACTGACTGAAGATTGTAACTGACGATGTTTTACTGATATAAAACGGATTATTTTGTATGGACTATTTCTTGTACGATTATGTTCCTTTTTTTTTTTTTAATGAAGATTGTATTTTGATGAAGTTTTTTACAAACGGATTATAATGAGTTGGCTATTTTCTTTTTACATACTTTTTTTTATCACTTTTATCAACACTACAAACTATTTTGTTCGTCACGGTGATGATGATGGAAATTTTTTTGTTGTAGTTAAAAAAAAAATAAAGAAAGTAGTCTACAATTGTTTGAGCCTCGCGCGCGGTATACAGGTATAAAGGACTTCTTTTTGAATTCTTGAAAAAAAATTGGCCTCTTATTCTTGAGAAGATACCATGAAATAGTAGTGGGTTGTCTGGCTGATTGTCGGGGAATTCCTTACCAATTCTGTTGTGGTTGAACGTAAAAGTTTGACAAGGGTCGGTCCAGGATTTTTTCGGTTTGGAAATTTTCTTGATTTCCCTGGTTGGGGATATCCTTGGTCAGCCCAAAACTAAGCTGGGGGATCCATTAGTGTTGGAACTGCATTGGCTCTGTAGCGGGTAGGATCGGATATTGGCTTGTCTTTTGATAATGTCCATAAACGGGATTCTGTGATTTGAATTGTAATAGGATTTCCTGATCGCTGGGAATACTTGCGAACATTTGTGGTTGACATCAATAGCTTTTCACATTTATATCGCTGTAAAGCAAATGAACAGTTTTTGAAGAAGTTTACTTCTGTAGATGAAATCAGTTTTTTTTGCATAACTGGTTGAATTGCTTTAAATAAATTATCTAATAGATAAATCGTCTAGCTCAAACCTTTGTAGGGGTAAGTGGCGGGACCATCATCATCATCATCACCCTTTTATGCTGACAAAGGTTTTGAAATTTATCAAGCCACTTGGAAGGAGTCAACGTGGGAATGCTAAAGTCTGCTTGAACCACAGCTCATAAATTCCGATTCCGGACTCGCTATATCGACCTAAACGGAGAGTATGTTGCAATCTTTTGTCATCATATGACTCGAGGGACGTGAGGTAGGAACTTGTGAGGACCAGAGGTCTGTCGCACCCTCCTTCGCATTTGTCAACTCACCATTTGTAGTCCCATTTCAAACAGCTCATAATATTAATAAACTCATTTAGCATTTACTACTGTAAACTCATGAACGAGAAAATACATTAATATTCTGCAACTTTTCTGCGAATCAATTATTGGTGCTTGTATTGATCCCACACAGTTCGAATAATAAGTGTGGGTTTCTGTTCAATATCATGCACATACAGTATGCGTCAGAAAATAATGAGACTCAAACATTTTTATTTCATTCGAGCTTAGTATCTTTATTATCAACTTTAAACATAGGCTGTATTAACATAAAATGATTGTTGAAGATTACGCTTCATTTTCACTCAATATGTCTGCCATTTGCATTTATGACCGCTTCCAGACGACGCCTGAAGCTTTTGCAGACCTTGACAATATAATCAGATGAAATTTCTCTCCATTGCTTTGTTATGGAGGTCCGTAGAGAGTTCAAGTTCGAGTGAGGATGTTCACATACACGTGCTTCAATGTTCGCCCATACGCTGAAATCCAGAGGATTTAAGTCAGGCGAGCTAGGTGGCCACATCTCTTTCGACCAGAATTGGGGCATGTTGTCCTTCAACCACATTTGTGTTTTCTTTGACGTGTGGGCAGGGGCTCCGTCTTGCTGGAACACAATATTCGCATCCTTGCCGTAGGTAGATGTAATCCAAGGCAAAACATGATTCTTAAGGATTCCTAAGTACACATGTGTGTTCACTTTCAGGCCTTCTTGGATAAAAACAGGGTCCATTATTTTGCCATCGGAAGCACCCAATCCGAACACCATCACCCCTGCTGGATGCTTGGTCCGAAACGTGAATTTGATGTTCTCAGGTACATCAGATGCTTTCTTCGAACTTATATACCGGTTGGTGCGACTGTTGGACACGCTGTCGACAGTATACAGCTTCTCGTCCGTGAACAGAATGACGACGGACCTCTTCTTCAGTTCACTAACCAGTTTCTTGCTGCGCTCCACTCTAGCTGCTTTAATTCTATCAGTAATCAGGTGTCTTTTAACTCGAGCTCTGGATTTTCCTTTTAAGTCATATTTCACCACTCTTCTTACCGTTGCTTCTGATACATTAGCCTGCTTTGCCATTTTTCTCATGCGCCGAACGGGATTACGAGTAACTTTCATCTTAATGGACTGTATCAATGCTGGAGTTCTCACTGATCGCTTCCGACCACTTCCAGGTTTTCTTGGTACTGTTGGGAGTCCAATTGATGCCTTGACTCGAAATACAGTAGCTCTTGAACATTTGACAAGAGCCATGATATCCGAAACTGACTTCTGGGCGCGAAGTAATCTGAGAATTTCGTTCTTGTCGTACATTTTTCGCAAAATCTTCCTTAATCCGAACAAATTCAAATACACTAATCTGTTTGTAAACAATGACTGACACCTGGAACAAAATTTTGTGTTTGTTTTTTTAGGCTTGAGTGGTAAGATAGTATTAGTGGGAGTCTCAAAATTTTCTGACGCATACTGTAAATGGAGCGTCTTAAAACATAAAAATTTACATCCTGTAATGTTCTAGGACATTCCATACATTGCCGATAATATTGTATGCAAAAGCTAATCTTTGATAGAACTTTCTCATGCAAGTGGTTCTTTCGTGTGGAATGAAGTACAAATTTACATGCTGTGATATTTACATCACAATGATCACTCATTTTTTTTCTGTGCATAGCAGTATGCACAAAATACAAGATGATTTTTCGAACTTGTGATTTTGACATGGAAAAACATGATAACTTCCTACAATTACAATGCATTTTATTTAAGAATTACTTAAAGAACATCAGCTTTGGACAATTTAGTAGAACTTGTGATTTGGGGCAAAATGGGCGCGCTACCCTATGAGTGTCCCTCTAATTCTAGTTTTGATAAATTTCTTTTGGAAGGAAATGGAAAGGTCATTTAATCACCTTTATCACAACAGGGTTATTCATAATGTCTCGAAATGGGAACTTGCAGTAAGTTTATTGTAACCATTCGATAAAATCAATAGTATGTATAAGTAAAACTATTGTTGGTGAAAATAAGATGACAATAGAAGTTATCACAATAGAATTTAATGTAAAGTGAGACATAGACAAGTTATTTATGTTGTATGGGTTGTTATGTATCTTGTATGATGCATGATGTATGATATGTACTACCACCCATTGTAGCACGGAACCAAGTTCCAACTGCAATGGACTCTCCTCTCTGTTAGACTTGATCAAGCTTTAACGACCACTGATTATCCTAATCATGCAATTGTATGAAGGGCCAAAAGCGGGTTGGGTAAATCGATAGGCAACATGACTTATACGTTTCCATGGGGATATAAAGAATCTCCTTCCAACAACAAGATTGAACAATTGGTCAAACGAGCAAACTATCTAACATGAGGATGCCCCAATGGGCGGGGAGAAGAGCCCACCCTCTATTCACAAACTGTTAGCAATGTGGAGTTGGCATTCTCACTCTCCCCATCCAGAGTGTTTCAATCGGGTGCCCTGATGGTCCCTCCTATTCCCATGAAATATTTATATAATAGTGTAAATATTTATATTATAGTACACCCTATAAGTGCCCCTCTGGTTCTATTTTTGATAAATTACTTTAGGAATGAAAGGGAAAGGCCATTTGATCACCTTTAAGGCGACATTTTCTGCATGATCTGCCTGGCTACCTACTATTTTGGCACCGTTTAGCACTATATAGTGAGAAACATGTCCTCTCTGGGATTCAACTCTGGTCGACTTAAACTGGACGCATTTCTTTTCATCGTGCAGCAAAAATTTTTGCACATCCCTCATTTTGAAGATGTGTGCGTGTAGCATCATGCCTCTATTTTGATTTTGTGATTGGCTCTACAGTTATCAAAATGCCGTCGAAGGAAGAGAAGCTACGCATCAAAATTTTGCACTTGCATGGCGAAAATCCAAACTACTCTCACACCAAGTTGGCAAAATTGTTGAATGTGGCTAAATCAACTGTTACCAACATATTACCTGGGGATTGAAGAGCAACGTTTACATTGCGACCGGAACCGTCAACCAGAAAATTTATCTAAGAGAATGCCTACAAAAACGTCTACTGCGTTTCCTGAAGCGACACAATTGTTCCGTTCTGTTTTGGCCGGATTTGGCATCTTGCCATTACGGAAAAAGGCCATGGAGTGGTATGCTGCCAAAAATGTTCAAGTGGTGCCCAAGGACAAGAACCCTTCCAACACGCCAGAGCTCTGCCCAATCGAAAATATTGGGCCATCGTCAAGCGGAACCTTGAGAAGACTCAAACAGTTGTTGTGAGCGAGAAACAGTTCAAGGCAAACTTGCGTTTTTCGGCGAATAAAGTGAACAAGGAGACTGTACAAAATTTTATGGCAGATGTTAAACAAACGACCCGGCAATTCGCATTCGGTAAAAAGGAAGTTTAGCTGAATATTTCTCCTGTATTCTGTGTTAACTGAACTTGAAAAAGAAAAAGAATTTGACTTATATATAAAAACTTTGATCGACTCACACACATTACTGTTTAACCAAATTTTGATTGGAACACCCTTTAGAGTGGTGTTTGAACTAATAAAAAAGCAAATGATGTAAATATATTTTCGTAAAACGACTAACTTATTGAGGACACACTTTCATCAAAACAAAATCTCATCATCGATTCGATTTCGTCCCAATCCACTGAAAACCATAATTTTCTAGAATTTATCCTCCTCTTGCATCTCAATTAGATTTTCTCACGAAACTCCGTCCTTTCCGACGGCTTCCATGTACGGCGTCGAAATTCAACTATACGAACGAAAAAAAAAGAGGAGGTAAACATGTTTGCACCCACCACTTTTGTTTACGCTTTGAAAAGCTTCCTCCCGCATTTCCCACGCCGGCCGTATTTTCCAACACAGCATCGGGAATCGGAAAAGTTTTCTTCGCCGGCACGGGTAGAATCAGTTCGAAAAGTGGAAAACTGCAGTATAGGCCAATAACTCATCGGGATTTGTGTTCGGAATGTATGTCAACTCGGGATGCTGTTTCCGTGTATTGTTTTCTAAGCAGTATGGAAATTTCACTAGGATGAGTTGTTAACACTTTGAATTAAATTTTCTCACGATGGTCACATTCGCGTTCATTTGAAGGTGAAAACTCCTTTCTGTGTCATTCCGTGCAAAAATGTCTCATTTCACCGTTCTGCATGACAGCACCGGAGGCAAATTTTCTGCACATCTTTCCCAAAACCGATTTGCGTTGAAAATGGGCGATGTAATAAAAATAAAGTAACTTAATCCGCCCATATGTGTTGTTATGATTATTGCGCTCACAAACTGCTATTAATAGAGCATGCGAAGAGAGAAACTGTTTTCATGGGAACGGTGAAAATCATGGAATGCTATGCAAATGTTTTTTCTTTTACAAACACCGTCAAAACTTTGACGGCGAAATTAAACAGACATAATTCTGCCATTAAACAACGTGTTCAAATGGGTCTGTGAATTTATTTTTAACAGCTGATCGGACTGGAATGGACTTGTAACCGGAAAACGGCTGGCATGTTTCAGGTCTCGGGAAAGGGCAAACCAGTCGTGAATTACTTTTTCGAGTTTTATTTTTCAGGCACTCAAATTATGTGGCACTTTAGTGGCAGGCGGTGGTGTCGCCGGGTAAGTTCTACACGAAAACAGTAACCTTTCAAGTTCCCACTCTAACTGCAAATAAAAACGAAAAATCTACTCAACACCGCTGCTTCTTTGTGAATGGATCCTCAAAGAAGAAGCCACTACCGACAACTGGTTGGTGGTGGCGCGCTTAATTGATACCAGTCACGGAATACAGCCATTACAATCTACTAAAAGTAGAGCAATAGAGGTGCTTTCAGATTCCTTTCGCCCACAGATAGTCACAAATATAGCAGTTTTAGCTCGCTTTAACATTAGAGTTCAACCTTTCATAAACACCTGTACTCTTCTGCATGGCATGCCATGAATTTATGCACTCCTGTTTACAGTATTGGCCGCCTGGGGTGAAGTTTGAGGCGGTGGGTTCGATTTTCGGCTCGGTGGGAAAATCGAACCAGTTCGATTTGAAGAAGAACTAAAATCGATTTCCACCTCTGTACCGTTTGTTTATACTGAGAGGAGCTTTCTATGGCCACCACAGACTGCTGTTCAACATATTTATAACAACACACAAGCACACGCACAGCCAACTATTCTTAGCTTTCACATGCAATCCAAGCCAACCCATGCGAACATTTCATAAATCGCGGAAGAGTTGCACCGGTTCATCTGTGCATCTGATGGCATGGCATGTCAGTACCTGCTAGGGTTCATTAAAACTACTGACAAGCATGACAAAACAGCTGCTAACGTTGCAGTTGCGGTTGTACTATGTGCGTTTTATCGTCTCATATTCTGTGTAGTGCGCCAGAAGTCTGCAAGATACTCTATTTTATCTGAACCTGACACGGCCAAGAGCGGAATCCCAGAGAGGACAAGTTTCTCACTATATAGTGCTAAACGGTGCCAAAATAGTAGGTAGTCAGGCAGAAAATGTCACCTTAAAGGTGATTATATGACCTTTCCATTTCATTCCAAAAGAAATTTATCAAAAATAGAACCAGAGGGCACTTAAAGGGTAGCGCATCCATAAAACGCCCTGACTGGAACCGGCTATGTACTGGATCTGCGTCATTTTATACAAATCACATATTCTACTAAATTGTCAAAATCCGATATTCTTAAAGTATAAATAGTACTTAATTAAAATGCAATAAAATTGTAGGAAATTATCATGTTTTTCTAGGCAAAATTACAAGTTCTAAAAATCATCTTGTATTTTGCGTATACATAAAGACTGTTCCAAAAACTATAAATACACTTCCTTTCTCAAATAGAAAATACTATACTGTAATTTTTTATTACTTTATTCTCATCTTACCTTACCAATCAGACCAAGGCCTCTGTTGTACACAGAAGTTGTCTCCATTGTAATCGGTCCATGGCTGTACCTCGCCAGCCTTGCTGTCTGCGGAGAGTCTGCAGGTCGCCTTCTACTCGATTGATCCACCTTACTCGGTGCGCGCCTCTTTTTCTTGTACCCGTAGGTTCGTTTTTGAGAACAATTTTAACAGGGTTGTCGTCCGACATTCTTACGACATGCCCAGCCCATCGTAGTCGACCGATTTTTGCTTTGTTCGATGCGTACTTTGTTCGATCTTAGCGTCCTTCGGAGAACAAAGTAGACACGATTGCCAGCCATAATGCGGCTTTGAATTTCTCTGCTGATGTCGTTATCGGCGTTCACTAATGCACGAATTCGTCTACTAACTTGATTTCATCACCGTCGATCTGAACTCGTGCTAGGAGGCTAACATTGTCTTCTCGTTATCCTCTTCCCTTCATGTATTTTGTTTTCAACGCATTAATTGCAAGCCCAACCCTACCCGCTTCAGCCTTAAGTCTAATGTACGTGTCCGCCATCTTCTCAAAGTTACGTACTACGATATCAACGTCGTCGGCGATGCCTAATAGTTGGATAGTCTTCCTAAAGGGACTCAGCGCCCTGGTTAGTGCTTCACAATCGTATTGTAATAGCTCGCTTGGGAGTTGGTCAACTACAGAAGTTTTGTTGTTTTTCAACCGTCCAATTTCCTCCTCAGCTTTCTCAAGGGTTGGGGTCGGGATCCTTCCATCTTCTGTGCGTGTTCCTAGATTTATTACTGTGCCAGTTTCGATCGCTGTAACATTGACGTTCAGGTGCTCGTCGAAGTACCGCTTCTACCTTTCAATCACTTCACACTCTCCTATGAGAATGTTTCCTTCCAGGGTTCTGCGCATATCTGCTTGTGATACGTAGCCTTTGCGCGAGCTGTTCAACTTCTCGTAGAATTTGCGAGTGTCGTTAGCACGGTACAGTGCTTCCATTGCTTCGCGGTCTCGATCTTCCATCTGGCGCTTTTCCCTTCGAAGAATAGAATTTAGCTTGTTCCGTGCCTGTCTATACCGTTCCACATTCGCTCTCGTACGATGTTGCAGCATTCTCGCCCGTGCTGCATTCTTCTCATCTACTAACTGCTTGCATTTGCCATCAAACCATTCGATTTTTCGATTCGGTGCAGAAGTACCTAGTGTCACTATTCCAGTGCTACCAAAGGTGGTTCATCTCTCCAGCCATCCTCAAGAGTAGCTGCGAAAGCTGCTCTTCCGTTGGTAGGGCTGCTTCTGGCTGTTGTGCGTATTCCTGGGCAACTCCAGTTTCCCGTAGTAGCTCAATGTTAGGTCGTGGCGTCCGCCTTCGACGCATGTTGTACACCGTTGAGAGTTTTGAGCGGATACATACTAGGTAGTGGTCTGAGTCCATATTCGATCTATATTCAATTAGAACATGATCGAATTGATTCTCTGTTCGTTGGTCAGGTGATCTCCACGTGGCTTTGTGGATGTCTTTACGGGGAAGAAGGTACTTCGGACTACTAAACCACCTGCGGAAAGCCATCATACACTTGCTCTAGCTCACGTAGAACGCTTAGTCATCGGGTCTCCTTTCGTGTGGGCAGTGTACGTTGATGATGCTGTAGTTGAAGAATCGACCCTTGATCCTCAGCTTGCCCATTCTCGCATTGATCGGAAACCATCCAATTACGCGTTGACGTATTTTGCCCAGCACTACACAGCCGGTACCCAGCATGTATGGAAACACCTGGGTTGACGTACCTCAACACCTTTCTCCTCAGCTCTTTGTCCGTAGTGCCACTTTTATGATAAATGCATTGTGCTCTATCCACACTCAGATTATCTTTGTAACGTTCGATTACAAGACAAAGTGTACTTTGGGAATTTTAACACTTTTGCTATTTTTAGGCAGACCACGAAGGATTCTCTAGATGTTTGTGCACAAATAATTTTCTTTGCTCAAGTTCCTTGATCCATAATTTCGAGATGCGTCAATCAATCAAGAAAAACTTTTCACCAATTTCTTTGGCAATGAAACATCAACAAATGATTGTGAAACTTTGTTTGTTCCAACCACCAGGGACGCTTTGGTGTAGTAAACTGTGCATCCCGATTTATTTTGAATCGAGTTTTATTGTTTATTTCTACAACATGTAGCTTTCAAATGACAAATAAATGTTTTGATTTGGTTGATTTGTTTTGCTGCAATCCCATTTTGTTATAGTAACACCTATTGTGAAACACCCTGTAGTTTCTTAGTTAAGTGCCTTTGAAAATTCGAAGTGGCTATGTAAATCAGTCATGATAGCGGTCATCTCGGTATTCACCTTCACACTTCACCTTCAGTATCTCGCTTGATTTTAAACACCCATTTTTTCGTGTAATCTACTATTCCTTAACCGTTGAATTTCATGGAAATCCGTTTCTGATACTGCCCGTTCTTCATCTTCACCATTGTGGTTCGATTTCCTAATTCTCACGGCCGATTTCCATTATAGTATCCACAGTCCGGTGTCCGAACCGGCGGTGCCACAAACGAATGCATTGATTTGGATGATTTTCTGTTTGTTGTCAGGAACACTTGTTCAGGGTTCGCTTTGACCTGGTACAGATTGCCATGCCGTTCACCAACGACGTACACGACTCCAGGAATATGGCAGGACTGTTTGTCGAACAGCACACTATATCCTTCGTCAGTGATCTTGTTCACCGCTAGCAGGTTGTCATTATCTTGCACGTTCAGTCCATTGATTGCTCCAACGTCGATCCCTTTCTTCCCGTCCGCTACCGTATTGCTCTCGTTGTGGGAGGTGTCCAGGGATTCCAACAACGTCTCGTTATTGGTTATGTGTGACGTGGCCCCAGAGTCCATTACCCACAGTCCTCCCTTCGTTCGATCGCTTCGAGCAGCTAGACACTTCGTTATTGGTCACCAACTATACCTTCTGATTTGGTTTCTTCTGGTCAATCTCGCTGTCCTTGGCCAGTTTCTTACAATAACGAAGATGCTTTTTTTCTGGCAGGTATTCTCAGGTATGCAAAACAACAAGTTTTGTTAATCGAGATATATTTTGCGTGCAATTCTTAAGTATTTTGTTTAGGTATTTCACCTCTTAATCTGAGCTCTTCAATACCAAGGCCAGTTGTCAAGATCAAAATTAGGTATTATATAGTTCCATAATCAGCGCGCACTTTCTTATTCTTTCTTTTCATCAATATTTGCACGGTGTTCTTGTAAATTTTCATCGAAGCAGTAAGCCACTTAGAACGAAATTCTTCGATACCTCTCCATCAAGTATTTTGAGGTTTCCCTTGACCATTGATCAGTATGTTTCAATCTGGCGGAGCTGTGGATATTTTGGTGGATTACAATCCTTGGGAACGTAAATAACCTTATTTTGCTCATACCAAGTGATTGTATCTTAAACGTAATGACAGCTGGCCAAATCTGGCCAGAACAAGGATTGAATCACATGTTTTCTCAGGAAAGGTAAGAGCCGCTTTCTGAGGCAAATCTCAGCGTTTACTGTACCTATGGTTACGAAAATCTGAGATTTTGGCCCACAAGAACATATTGCTTGCCAGACCAGATATTTTTCAGGGAATTTGATTTAATACTTCCGTTTCAGATGCATCTTTCCGGCTAGTTGCAGTGTAAAATTCCGTTCCCGAGAGATATTTGAATTTTTTGAAGCAGTATGTTTCGTTATCAATGACAACATAATGGAATTTTGTGAGATGTTCATAAAACTTTTTGGAGCGTGTTTATGTTTGAGTTTTGAATGATCTCAATCCAGCTTGTTACCAATACCAGGTTGTTGTTTGTATTGCTTTGTATAGTGGTCTTCTAGCATACACACAGGTTTATATACACAGGTTGATAATACACATATGACAGATGTGTAAAAGTTATAGCTCTTTAACTATGAAGCATGGTTGATTCAATTCCAAAATCACTTCGAGCTAAACATATTTCGTGGTTGAAAAAAAAGTGTTTAATGTAGGTATTATCTATCGAGATTGTTATTTCAATACCCCGTCATTTCTTTCCATGTATTTATTTGTTTGTTTGTTTGTCGCGCTACTTTGGTCAAACAGTATTGTAATTAAGTTGGGAAGTTTTTGTAAAACTTAAAAAATTGTACAATTCCAACTAAGTCCTCGAGGTTTTCAAAAAAGTCCCGAGAATTTAATTGAATTACAGTGAAGTTAAAAGAACTTCTGAGAACTGGGGAAAACCAATTCCAGAGATCTTCAGTTAATGCTCGAGAACTTTAGTAAAGTTCTAAAGCAGCAAGGAAGTCCCATAAATTTCAGATAACCTTCTTTAATTTCAGAGAATCCAGGAAATTCAGGGAAGTCCCCGAAACTACAGATAAATCCTCAAAACTTCGGAGATCGATTCACTGAACTTCAGAGAAGTTAAAATATCAGAGATACGGGACTTGAATGGATGATACATACAAGGTCTAGAAAATAATTCCTGATCGTTGTGAAGTTTTAAGAAAATATTGAACTAACTTTTCCAAGATCTTTCATATCCTTTAGCTCTATGAAATAATTGCTGAGCAATTTGAATCATGAAACAATATCTGACAGGTGTGATTTGAATTGATGGTTCATCATCATCTTGGCTTTATTACGTCCCTACTGGGACTAACGCCTGCATCTAAGTTGAAGAACTTAGTGTTCTAGATACACTTTCTCAGTTATTAATTGAGTGTTTTCAATGCCATGAATTTTTTTTTTGCATTTGCATGATTGTGTGGCAAGTATAAGCCACATCCAACATGGTTTTGCTTTGTAGCTGCGCCTTTGCCGACTGAGCTAAGGAAGGACTTTGATTGTTATTATACTGTATTAAATCTTGAAGTCTTAAGATATGCATAGGACTTTCTTCAAATCTTTGACACCCTAACAGGGGGTGAGTAACTTTGCCACGTTGTGTTTGTGTTGATTGAGTGCAAATGTGTTTCTGGGGTGGCAGAAGGTTTTTTTGTGTTTCACAAACTACATTCGAAAATTTATGCTTATTGGCAACCATGGACGGTTTAGACGTTTAATACACGCTCACTTATGCATCATCTGAATTACATTAGTGTAAGTGAGAGGGAAACAAAAACAAACAATCGATTCGTGTAAGTGGTGCCAGATATGAATTTATATTTAATGTGGTTGCGAGTGTGTTTGAAGTGTGGCAAATTGTGTTTTTGAGAGTGTTAACACAAGGTGGCAGAATGCTTTTCCCTCTGTACCCTGAAGGACTTGGAAATAATTTCTGAGCAAACTGGTTTTTAAAAAACGGAACGTGATTTAAACTTTTGAACTGTTGAAGACCTTCAAAATAATTCCTGACGCATTCTGCAGTCTTCAAAAAAATATTCAATACAGTACATTTACCACCTGTTAGGTATAGTTAGATAACCCGATCTCTCTGCTCCTCTATCGTAACCATAAGTGCTACACGCAAAAAAAAAGCCGCAGTAGAAACTACCATTTCGAGGGTTAAATTAAGCGCAATCACCAACAATTTTTAGCTGACTACAAATGCTTTTGATTTTACCATGCCTGCGATTAGATCAACCATGGTGCGGTTGATATCAATATGAGGTTTGTCAAATATACCACAAACGTTGAAGATTTTACCCTAAACGTAGTAAATTTGACTGAAATTTCATGGTAGTTTTAAGGATAGGCGTAGTCGGGTAAAATAGTAGTTTTTACTACAAGATTTCTTTCTGTGTATCTACTGATAGCCACTGGACTGGATTAATGAAAATCATTCAACCAAATGATCTGTTCATGAAATTGGTTCAAGAGCTCGAATATTTTAAGTTTCGATAGCATTTAATGAAGTGACGTCAGAATGTTAATGCATGAACTCATATCAGGAAAATTTACATGAAGAATCTGAACCACCCGTAAGAGGGACCATTTTAGAAGACTTATACATTCGAGAACACTGATTAGAATTATTTTGGATATCTGACCAGCAAACACCTTTTAGATCACTGGATGGACTCCCACTAAACTGATGATTTGAAATTTGTAGTTCCCTGAGCTTGAACGATTTCTCATTAGGACATTATGAATCTCATAATATTTGAACTGGATGTGTAGGTCAAATTTAATATGGGTCTAGGATAATTTCTTAAGATATGCTCCAATTTGTATCGCTCTAAAAGCTGACTTGATCAATCTGCTTTCAAGGTATTCAACTTTACGAATAGACCAATTCCTCAGCAGCAACTTTGCAAAAAAATACAATTCGAATAAATGTAAGAAACAAAAGCTGTTAAGGTGGAGGTAATAGGAATACCGAAATGGCCGCCATCATGACTGATTTACATAGCTACTTCGAATGTTCAAAGGCACTTAACTAAGAAACAACAGATTTTTTTCGGTCATTCGTCCCATCAAGACGAAACTACAGGGTGTCTCACAATAGGTGTCACTAAAACAAAATGGGACTGCCACAAAACAAATCAACCAGATCATAGCATTTATTTGTCATTTGAAAGCTGTTGTAAAAATAAACCGTAAAACTCGATTCAAAGTAAATCTGGACGCACGGTTTAATACACCAAAGCGTCCCTGGTGGTTGGAATCAACAACGTTTCACAATCATTCGTTGATGTTTCATTGCTGAAGCAATTGGTGAAAAGTTTTTCTCGATTGATTGACGCATCTCGAAATTATGGATTATAGAACTTGAGAAAAGAAAATTAATTGTGCACAAACATCTAGAAAATCCTTCGTGGTCTGCCTAAAAAATAGCAAGAGTGTTAAAATTCCCTAAGTCAACGGTGTGTCTTGTAATCGAACGTTACAAGGATACTCTGAGTGTAGATAGCCCACAGCGCATCTATCATAAAAGTGGGACTAGGGACAAAGAGCTGGGGAGAAAGGAGTTGAGGTTCGTGAAAGGCAACCCAGGTATCTCCATACGTGATTTGGCAAAGAAATACGATTCCACCGTGCGTAACATCCTTTCAAGAGAAGGATATTAAGCTTTTTGTGAAAGTAAACATTCGAATCGGTCCCTGAAACAAAATTGAGTGGCCAAAAAGTGAGCACGATTACTAAACGAACGAGTTTTGATGAAATTTGATGGCTGTATTTTAATGGATGACGAAACATATGTCAAAATGGATTATAAACAAATCCACGGACGAAAATTTTACCTTGAAACTGGTCGTGAGGATGGAAATTTATTTTTGCTGAAAAGTTTGCTTGGAAACTGATTTGGTTAGGAATCTGCAGTTGTGGCCGTAAAACCAAGGTTTTCATCATATCTCACACAATGACGTCGAAGGTTTACATTAGAGAGTGTCTGAAAAAGCGGATTTTACCCTCCGTTCAGCAACACAAGACCAACGTTATGTTTTGGCCGAATCTAGCCAGCTGCCACTAACGTTTGCATTTATAAAAAATGGACAAAAATTGCCGATTTTTAATGGGTTTACCTTCACCCGCACTGACGAAACTACCCATGCAGCGTCAATCATAGTCACCCATGAATCAGCAGACAAAATTTGACAGCTCTATCAGTCGAACTCTAGCCGTGATGGCAAAAACAGTGAAGCAACTCCGTTCAGAAGTGCGCGCGTTCAAAGAACGACACCCCGCCGGGTCGAAAGGGGACTTGGTGCGGCACTATTCCGGCATCTACAACATCTTGGCACTATTAGACAACAATCAGAGCATCGAAAGAAAGCCCGGTTCTGGACGGCCGACGAAAAAGTACCTGGCGAACATGAACGTACATGTCAGGAACCGGAAGTCGCGTCCACTGGTTTCGGAGCTGAATGGCAATGACACAGCGGCAGCGGCTGAATAAGATGGTCAACTCGATATCCCGGCGAATTGCGACGTGGCGGTGGTGATGAACGACGAGACCTATCTCACCCTGGATGGCAACGACTGGCAGGGCACTTCGTATTTTACTTCCCCCACGAAGGAAGTGAGCTCCGAGGTAAAGTTCATTTCACACACCAAGTTCCACAAGAAGATGCTGTTGTGGCTGACAATCAACGAGAAGGGGATGTCAAAGTCGCTCTTCATTTGCTCCGGACTGGCCGTGAACGGGTAAACTTATAGTATGAAATGCCTGCGTCGTTCATCAGGAAATACCATAAGGACGAAGAAGCAGTGTTCTGGCCGGATATGGCGTCGGCTCACTACTCGAAGCGATCGTTGGCGGAGATAGAGCGGCTGAATATCGATGTGGTACCCACGTCGGTGAACTCGCAGAACGTCCCCCAGCTGCGTCCCAATGAGAATTTCTGGACCAACCTGAAGCGTAAGATCTACTCCAACAATTTTGTAGCGAAAACTGAGGAGGAATTGATCAATAAAACGAAGAAAGAACTCAAAAACATGCCTACACGCATGTTTTCGTCCACCATGGTGAATGTTCCGGTTAGCTGCCGGAAGGCCGCTTGCAAGAGCGTGGAAGTTTTTTGCAAGCAAGCTGAAATAATTACCTTCCATGGAAAATGGATCAAAAGCAATTATCCATCTTAACTTTTTTTATTACCATCAGAAAAAAAAAGTCCATTTTTTTAATGCAAACGTTACTCTAAAGAAGTACTAAAATGGTATGCTAAAACAATGTTAATTTCGTCGCTAAAGAGACTAATCCCCCGAATCACCATGAATTCAGACCGATCGAAAAATATTGGGCGATTATCAAGCGAAAACGTCAAGGATGCGGTAAAGAAGTGACAAATGCACAACAAATGCGTTTAAAGTGGAATAAGTTCGCCGGTGCAGTGTCACCAGCGACTGTGCAGATCATGATGGCATCGATCACAAGTAAAGTGCGACAGTTCGTTCGAGACGGTGAAATGTAATAACTTGTTATATATCGTTTGAAAGTTGAATAAATACACTTTTGTTTGGCACATTTCTAGTTTCCTTGATCCGTTACATAGCTTTTGCAAATGTAATTTTAAAAATTGCTTTCGTTTCGGCTTCCATGGTAGCTGATCATAGCTTAAAAATATCATATTCAATTCTCAAACTGCACCCTGACTGAGTTAAAATATTAGTCATCACGCACTGTTCTTAGCGAACGTGAAGTAAACACAAATTTGCCTTCATGAATCTCTTGTGCAAGATGAGTCAACTTGTTTTGTGTTGCTTTACTTTGATCATTCATTCGTTCCGGAAAGCAGTGAATGTACGTAAGTGCAAACAACTCATTCAATTTCAACGTTCTACCGTGAAGACGAAAGAACAGTCATTCATTTGAAGAATCAATGAAGTGAAAAAAGCCAAAACTTCTTGAATCGATCCTGCAAATGCCTTTTCTCGAACAAATGCCCCACAAACTCTGTAGCGATTTCGGCCATTTAGCCTTTTGGCTTCCTTTGCCTTCAGCCATGTTCGGGAATACTTGAAATCCTGTGGCAGAAAAAATCACTCACGAACTCGAAAATGAATGACTGGTTACCAGAACATTCAGTCAAGCAACCAAAATCTCTTGAGGCTTGAATAGCCGTGTCCTTTGTTGTGGTGTGAATGAGTTGTGTGGAACACAAGGACAACGGAATGACTGAGCATAGCAAAATAGTAAACACGAATATATTGCGTGACTGATAGAACGAAATGAAGAGAGCGAAAATTGTACCTACTGAATATTTTTTTTTACTCATCGTTCACGACGGCTGTCATTTTTTTCGAGCTCTGTAGCTGATAAAAAAAAATAAAACTTATCTTCAGCGCTAAGCTGTCAAAAGAATACGCTCAAAACGGGTATAATTAATTCCGCTGTTAAATTTACCCAGTTGAAATAAACCAAGACTGGAAAAAGTTGACACCTATTGTGAGCCACACTGTACAAAGATATCAAATGCCGAACTTGAATTGGATTTTTGCTGAAGCATTCAAGTGTTAGCCACGTAAACTCTTAGATTTGTGCCTTCAAAAATTCGCAAATGGCGATGTGAATTGGCCATGACAGCGGTCATGTATGTATGTATTTCATCGACCATCATCTTAAACATTCAAGTAGTCGGAAGTCGTATAACTAAGATCTAGTGCTTTTTGGTTGACTTGCCTTTTTCAAAGTTGATCAGTGAGAGTTAGTATTTTATTGTTTCTTGGTATGCCGACTTATTGTAAGTTTGAAAGTCTTCCTATTGATGTTGAACCTAAACTGTGATCAACGACTCATCGCCAAAATTATCAATCTTATCCGATTACAGAAAATTGCCGAGAACCATCTGGGCACAAAAACTACACCACAATGATGATGATGGACATCCTTCGCTGGCTGCCGGGGGCCTGCGGTAGCCTTGGACCGGCCCTGATTCCCCCCGCGCACATCGCCGTCCTGTGGTACTTCTGGCAGAATTACTCCCGCTACGTAGACAAGCGTTTCTGCTCCTGCTCCTGCTGGGATACGGTTTTCAAAGGTTTGTGTCCAGATAGATGTATCTGATTCGGACTCTTGATTTAAAATTCATACTTTCTGTAGGCACTTACGAATCTGGGATCGCCTCCTACAAGCACATGTACTTCAATGCCACCCAGAACACCATGAAGATGTGGCTGCTGATCGTGGTCGGCGTGATCGCCCTGTACGAGTGTACCAAATATCTAACGCAACTGCTACTCCAGAACCGGGTACGCTACACAATGATCATACTGTTCATGTTGTCGATCTTCTCGCATTACTATGCCTGGTGGGCATATCTTAACTACTACAACGACGAGTACTACAACCAATGGAATCACCAACTGTTTTTCACGGTGAGTTCTCTCAGTTGAAATTCTCTTTTCGGAATTCGGAATTTCCTTTTGATTTCAGATTACGGAACTCATATCAACCAGCGTCGTGTTACATCTAGCCAATGTGGAAAATGTGGTGACATCTCGGAAAACGCTGGCAATCGTCGGTATTGCTATCCTGCATATCCTAGCCAGTGGGGTGGATCAGTTCATATCAAATGTTTTTCGAGGCGAAGGATATCCCCATCAGGTAGGTTGCAGGTGATTTCAATTTACTTGGACGAGGACCTCAAGGTCCATTCCCGTTCTAGGTCGTCCGAGATTTGGGTTTCATGATCCCGGATGTGATGCATCTGATGCTTCCGCTCTGGCTGCTGCGGCAAACGCGAAAGGAGAGCTTCAGCACGCGACCCTTCTACCGGGACCGGAACCTACGGAGGGACGTGGTCCTCATGTTCTTCGTGGTAGCAGTATTATTCACCATTTGCTCGTTCCTGTGAGCACGGTCCCCGAACTAGAATTAATGAGAGCTAATCCTAAATTCTTCCAATGTTGTGTAAATTACTGAAGTTAAGACGTGCGAGCAATTTGTGTGAAAAACTTCCTACGTGCTCAAAACAAAACAGAAACCATCACTGGTACAATGCATCGATGCGAAAGCACACCAAACACCAGACGTCTCCATATTTGGCTTCAACGCAAGACTGTTAAGTATTAGTGAATTGCTTTTGGGTTATGTTCCATACGTGTTAGGATTACTTTTTTTTATCGTATAAGTAGAATTTAACGAAAACAAAAGAAAATATCTAACTCTATGCTGTTGTTTTTTCTTTTAGTTTTGAGAAGGTTTTAATGAGGTTTTAACGTCTTGAAATCTTTACAAATTCTTTCTCCAATAGAAAAAATTATCGTGTGACACCTGCACACGTCAAAACCAAAGAGATCAAAATCCAAAATCATCATGCCCTCAAAAGTCTACCATTTCCGCTTCCAGCCATAGATAAGTGTGTTAAGCCTTAGGCCAACCTTAGAAATCCGAAACCTTAAAATCTGTAGTGGCAAACACATATCTTTGAATTCTACTTATCAGTGAGCCGCCTAGTCCACAATTGTGAATGAATATTTTTTAAGAACAATGGTCAACCGTACTGTCAGCAACTGCAGCTTTGCTCTTTTGCCGTTTTTAAACTAGTAAACAAAACAAAACAAAAATCAAACCGAATTATCAACGAGTTACGATCCAGCTAAAACTTATCCTGGAAGAACCTCGTCCCCATATCATCAGCCTCGAGAGACTAAGTTTTTTTAAGTAACACTTTAGCAACGACCGTCAGACAGCGATCAAAATTGAAACGGTTCTGTTGCATCCATACCGATGCCTAGAAATTGGACATTTTTCAGCGGTTTTTTAGACCTCCACCTTGTAGCAGAAACGTACTTTTAAAAAAAAACCGTAGGACCTAAACTTCTTCCCGTTGCAGTAGCATATTTTTCGAAAGCGATAGCAAAAACCAAACAGACTAAACCCACACACATCTAGAAGAGTAGACAATAAAGAAATGCTAAATGTGAAGAAAATATCTGAACAAAAAAAATATAATACGGAAGTAGTGAACTAGATGCAGAATAAGAGTAAGAGTAAAACATAAAGTGAGTGAAATAATTATAACATGTAGACACAAATGTGAACAGAAAAAAAAAAGTTAAACAGAACATGAAAATACAGCTTCGGAGCGGAACGTTCCGTCAAACGAATTGACTTATTATCTATAATTGTATGTTGATAGGTTTTAGAAACGTTGTTGACCCTTCCCCCATTTATCCATGAAAGAAATCGTAGAACCAGAAGAAAGCGAAAGTGAAACAAAAACAGATGGTAGAGATTAAACATAAGAGACTAGTAGAGAATTGAAAAAAAATGATTAGAATTAAGCACAGGCGGCTGTTAAGACGAAATAATCATCGAGGGTTAGGAGAGGGTAGATAATATGATGTAACTTAGTTAAAGTAAGAGAATGGAAGCCAAGTTAAACCCACCATTATAGGATTTTATGTTCAGCCTTTGTGGTTATTTTATCGATTATTTACGTTGAATGACAGACAAGTATGGATTGATATAGAATAAATATGAACTGAGTATATTAAATAAAGTGTTTGAATTACAACTGTTTTGAAGTCCCAAACGCCGGTTTTTTCAGTTAGTTTATGTGAAGGCCTGATATGATAAACGGACTCTATGGAGACAAGGAACGAAAGGCAGAGTTGAATGTAATGATTGATATGTCAACTGGCTTTTTAGATATTACTCTCGAATCGAATTTCACGTAAAAGCGCGATCGAACATTCAGGCTAGAACAAAACGATTGTGCTAAATTTCACAACTAATTACGTTGAATCATCACGAAAATACCAGTTTTTTTTATACTAATAGAGCTTAGTATCGAAAACGGAACCGAAAAGAAAGGGTAGATTCCAAAAGCAATAGACCTTTCCCGTCAGGCCTAACCCAATTTTTTTTATATTTTTCCTACAAAGGCAAGGAACTTCTCATAACGTTAGCGTTAATAGCTTTTTTTGCTATGCACTCCTCACATTGTTACAAATTTTTGAAAGCTCCAATTTGTTCTACATTTTATGGTGAATATAACCATGTGGAACAAATATGAGGCGTTTTAGCAACTTTGTAAAGTAGTGAACAGTGCCTTGCTGTCAGTGCATCCCATTCTGTTGTTTACATATTTTTGCCTAGCGGTTGGTAAAAGCATGTTTTTTGTTATCTTTATACAGGCGAAGAGCTCGCCCTTGAATAAAACTACCACTCCACTTCCAAAGACGTCGGAAGGTCGCAGCAAGCCGTGCTTGGAAACTGATGTGTTTTGTTTTTGCTGCGTCCCTTTCGCGGAAAATAAAATCTAAAATATATTTGAAATTCAACCTGAACGAACAGTGAAATCATAAAATCTCCACGTGTTTTGCGTAAGATGTAGTGAGTTTAATCGATTCCTTCCAAAAATGTGTGATGGTTGACAGTTTTCCCCCGTTATTTTGTTTTTTGTGCTTCGCCCCGCACCCGGAGGAAGAGTTAATAGCAGCTTAATTGTGTTTGTTAGTGCTGTTAGTATTGTGCCACGCGGACAAAAATTATTAAATTAGAGTATTTTTCGGCTTTGTCGCGAGAGACTTGATGATTTTAAGCAGTTTAGAAGTCGATATGAGGAGTCTCGCCTCATAGCTGAGGGATTTTTATTGATTGTGCAGTTGGTGTTCAAGAGAAGAAACATGCGAAAACCAGTGAAATAGTAGAAAACGGCCATTTTCTGCGCGCGTGAGTGACTGGCATATAATTCCAGATGCACTCACTCACCACGTGGTGTACAGATGTAGAGCTGTGAAGTTTTTATTTTTTTTCGTGATTTTTCAAGTTAAGTTTTTTCTCGGAAATGTTTTTTTACCTGTGATTTTCATTGTGCGCGAAGTACTAATTGTATTCGGGCTGTTCCTTTCGAAAAGGATGATGTGAAAATATTTGCCGAATAGCGAAGTGATACTTCTGTAGAAACATAAATGCCGTACAAATGAAGACTGAAGATCAGCAACAATATCCGGTGAGATCTTTCTGAATTAGAACGATGCTGCTAAAACAATAAGATTTGATGATGGAAGTGTATGCACAGTACCTATATCCCTTTGATGTTTGTACTGTGTTTATGTGGGGCTTGTTGTAACGGAACGTGGCCTCGGAATGGATCGGAATCAGACATTCTGAAATGGGTCACTGGAACTCAACAGAGCTATCACCTTCCAACTTCCGGGCTAAAAAAGTTTGTCGAGTCGACAACAGTTCGTTTAACTGCAAACATTTTCTTCCATAAAATCACTGCCGGACGGTGGGCGTTGGATTGTACACACACACACACACACACACACACACACACACACACACACACACACACACACACACACGCGCGTAACCGGAGGATAACTCGTGTCGAGTTATTAGTACGAGACACTGAAGAAGTCTGCACATTGTAGACGAAATACGCGTATCTGTCGAAGATAAGCAAAGGTAGTTGGAATTAAATGGAGAATACTAATTTTTCTTCTAATTTCTAGTCACTATTGTATATCAACACTTATAATCAGGGAAGCTTAAAGTCGTACAAGAACAACTTCGTGTGAAACAAAATCTATTCATAAGTCAGCCTTATGAAATTCCAAAGCATCGTTCATAAGTTCAACCTTATGAAATTCTTAAGATTATTTGGCTGAGTGAAAAACATCCATCTCAAATTTGAGTGACTCCACAAATGACGAACGTGTCACAAATGACGAAAACTGAGTTGAGATGGCTGGCCGTGTAGCATTTGCAGAAAAGTGAAAAAAGAGAGAGAGAGAGAGAGAGAGAGAGAGAGAATGATTTAGAAGTTTACAAGCTTCAAAACCTGCTGATGAACTCGTAATTCTCGTTCTCGATTTCCGCAGTATTTAACTTAGTGCTGTTTAACGCTGAGATCGCAGCAAGCTCTGCCCACGAACGGTTGGGTTTTCGTGAGCTGCACTTTTTTCCTTTGAGCGTTTTTACAAGTTTTGTTGTATGAATTGTCACGTTTTGGACCTTCCATGAGATCTTTTCGGGACGTTTTTGAATGTGAATGAACATTTTTCGTGGAAAAAAAAATCTGTTGCTAGCAAGTGAATAGCGCTCACGGGAGTGTGAAAAGGTTAAGGATACCGTTTCGAATTCTCGCAGTGTGTACCTTGAGAGACTATCTAATTTTGCTGTGCAAGCGTTATAACCAAACGAAATCTACGATTAAAGTTTTAGATTTTATATCAGGAGATATAAAAGAAGACGTTTTGTTCAGTAGTAGATGTACATTTTCGAAACATTTTTTTGTGGTTTTCATAAATTGTTTTCTTGCATGTTGTTTGGTATCGAAAGTTTCTCCAGAATTTAGATCTACTCGCCACGTGTCTTTGTGTAACAACACAGCTGCACGGATAGATATGACACCTTGGATGATCATTGGAATGCTAACCAGTCAGACCCCGCAAAGGATTTTCAGACAAAAACGCGTAGCAAAATAGGTAATTTTTAACTATTTTGTCCCTTTTATCACTTTATTTTGGACCTACATCAAATATAATGTAATCTTATTACGAATTACATAGCTGGTCAAATCACTGATCAAGGTGAATCCTGCTCCATCGAGCCCTACCCTACTAACATAGAAAGCTCTCCTTCCTGTGACCTTTTGGGGATGCCGAGAGTAAACACGGTCCCTAAACAGCCAAGGTTACACTAACTTTCCTTCCCTATTCCCACCTGATTGCAAGGACGTGGCCGGCACCGTTATTGATAATTTAAGAAATTGAGTCACTGAAACGTGTACAGTCAGAATGGTCGGTTACTCCCAGCCCCATTCAGTTGATTCATTGAGCAATTTTACTGATTCTGAGCGATCGCGGAGTAGCAACCATTGATACGTGCAGTCAGTCAAGCTAAGCTAAGCTAACCTATACCGCTGTTAGGGGCTCCGAATCGAAGCAACCTGTAATCATTACATATCTATGTTCATGTCAATGCAACCAAATAAAATTAGTCTTTAATCAACCGCCAAACAGTTCATTTCAACTTCCATGCCCTTCTAAATAAGACAGTAGATTAAAACCCAAAAAATCGTAGCTTTGCAACGTTTCAAGTTTATTATATGAAAATTTATTTTCCGCTGCCGCGGGCTGCAAAATGGTGAGTCGCAACTGTGATGGAGCGTGCGTCACCGCAACATTGCTCTGGTCCTCACAAGTTCCTACCTCATGCTTCCACAATCACAATCACAGAAAAAAAACGCTTGAAGTCTTCTGCGATGACGACTGGTAATCTTTTTTATGCAGAGAAAGACAGATTTATCGAATTCGATTTTGAACCCAGGTTGGAACCAGTTCCAACCTGCGATACCCGAACTTATTGTTAGTCAGAACCTCAATCCGATACGAGTTACAATTAAAACCATACACAGTGACTTTCAACACACGACAAGCCGACTCCAAGTTTGAAACCCGGAACCAGGTTGAAACAGAATCAAAAACAAATTCGATACACTCCCGTTTCATTTTATTCAATTGTGTACTACCTCTTTTTCTGAAGATCATAGTGTGCCGAGGCGCGAAATGAGACGTAAAAAATGTCTCTTGTCATTTTTGCTGCGTTTTGAATTATTTTCATTTGAAATTTTTACTATTAATCGTTTCTATTAAATCTCGCTGGTTAAGTTTTTCAACAATGTTTCGACGTAATTATTTCAACTGGACTTAATTTTGTGCTAATAGTCGGATTATGAAGAAAGTGTGTGGAATAAATGTCGCAGTCTTCAGCTGGTGGTTATGGATATTGCTCGATGCTTGTTGCCTGATCGTACTTTTTGGATCGGATACGGGATTAAATGGAATTTAACTAAGTATTTTTAATATTTTTTTTTTTTAGACCAAGCTTCCGTAACGGATATTGTGCAGTGGAGGAAATCCCTTCAAACATACATACATTTCCTGACCGTTTGGTTCAACATGAAGCTTTTTGCAAACAATGAATATGTCTTTGTGCATGTCTGGGCATCTATGTGTGCATGTGTGTGACAGAGATTGAGAATGTGTACCACGAAAGTTCAACTCAGTGGACGCAGAGGTTCTACGCCCCAACAACAACAAAATGTGTGACATCGTATGACTCTGTGACGGCGCGTCCTTCTTCTGTTTCAGAAAGCTAGTAATGGCGCTATACCCATAAAAGGCTAGGATAAGAGTTAGTGCTCTTTTCGCAACCGACAGACAAGCAATAATAATTAAAAGGTTACATACATAAAATACATAAATATATATCGTCAATCTACTTTTTCGACCGCTTTGTAACAATTGCATATTCAAAGATATAAACAACCAGTTTTTTTACCATTGACAGTTTATTTATTCAAATCTGGATCAACAAGAGAAAAGGGTCTATCAACATTTGTAAACAAACACTTCTGAGCCCTTTTTCTCGCAACCCATTGGCTGTACACGTACCCCTCAATATTATCTAGTAAGACCGTGGCAGGTCGAAACTATCGATAGGTACAATTTCAACAATTGGAAGACATTCAATTGCTTCGAATGATTATCATAGGTTGCAATTTTCCACGATCTCACAATCGAATGAAATGTTGTTGGATGTTTTGCTTTATCCACCATTTGGTATACATAGTTGCTTTCATAGATGAACATAGGAATAAAGTACCCTGTCTTAAATTGGTTCCTTTTAACATAAATGCATTTGAACTCATCATTTCAACTCCTTAATCAATATTAAGTGGTTGAATAAGCATTCCATAGTAGTTTTTCAAACGCAAGTCATAAAAATTGAACTTTCCTTCAACTGAAATTAAAATGAAAACACATCATTTGACAGCTCATATAAAAACTGCCATGAAGCTTTCAAATACAACGTGTAACATATATTGTTGCGCGATGACAATACGAATATTGTTTGAATCCTCTACGTTTTACTTCGTTTTTTAAGATCTTTTTTGAATTGTGTTTGATACGAATAATAATGATGACTGATTAATTACTGATACATAAAGTTGTAAATTAAAGTAACGCAATGTTTTCGCAGTAATCTAAGAAATCTGACAAGTTCTTTTTCAGTACTAGTTCTTATATTTTCAGACATTCTTCTTTTTTCAGAGAGACAGTAATGGGGCTATAACCATAAGCCATAGCGAGCTAGAACTATAGTTGATGCCCAACCGTTTGAAGAGTCCCAACCGTTTGAACAGAAATGGAGCATCAATTAACCTTCTTAGACTAGATGCTCCCAACGACCATTTTGAATACATTTTTGTTCTGTACAGGGTGCGGCAGAAAATAATGCGAAAATGTTTAAACTTGAGTATTTGGTTAATTCGTGTAGCTAGTGACTAATTTCTGTCGAAAGTGTATTTGTTTATGTTAACTTTCAAGTGCTGCATCCAAACATTCTATTTGTTTTATTGCAAATTCGTCAAAATATCCGCGAAAGAAGTGATCACCGGTTTATTGCACGCCCAGAAGAAGCAACAGTTTACCGCATAAAAAAGTCCCTGCAAGATCATCCTAAGCAGCGGACGACGGGAAGCGGACGTCCGCGCTTTGCACACACGCCGAACGTGATCAAATCGGTCCGTGCAAAAATTGCTCGCAACCCGGTGCGTTCCATAAGAAAACTTGCAAAGGAAGCCAAGATTTCGGAGCAATCCATGCGGAGAATCATCAAAGAAGGCCTGCATACATCTTCCAGAGCCAGAGTGAAACGCCATTTGATTACGGACCGGGTCAAGGAACTACGAGTGACTCGTTCCAAGAGATTGCTTTCCTTGTTGAAGAAGGAAAAAATTAAAATCCTGTACTCCGACGAAAAGCTTTTCAGCATCGATCATTTCACCGCAGAAAATGAAGAACGTTCCGGAAAAAGTGAAATTCAAATTTCATACCAAACATCCGGCTGGTGTCATGATGTTTGGTTTGGTGGTGTCCAACGGTTTGAAAATGCCGCCTGTTTTCATTGATGCTGGAGTTAAAATCAATACCGAAGTGTATATCGGTATTTTAAGGATTTTAAAGGACCAAGTGCTACCCTGGGTGAAGGCCAACTTCTCCGAAAACCAAAACGTTGTCCTACAGCAGGATGGAGCTGTAGTCACACGTCCAGTCGAACCCAACAATGGTTGAACGATAACATGAAGTTTTGGCCGAAGGATTTGTGTAGTCCCCTAGCAGTCCAGATCTTAATCCGTTGGCTTGTTCGATTTGGGCATATGTTGAAGCACGAGCCTGCAAAATATCACACCCTAGTGTGAAAACCCTGAAGTCAACCATAACACGCACATGGCAGTCAATGTCGGAGGACTACGTCCGAAAGGCATGCTCTGGCTTCCGGCGTCGGCTCGAGGATGTTATCAATAATAATGGACGACACATTGAGTAAATTTGTTTAAAAGGACTTTATAAAGATAACTGCACTCGAAAATGTTGAAATTATTGCATTTACCGAGATCGATCATCACTTGAAATTCTTTTTTTGCTACACTCACCTTATCTGGAGCCATAGGAGATCGCAGCAAGCCGTGCTTTTAAACTGACGTGTTTTGTTTTTGCCAGGGATGCCATATTTACAGACATGTCTGTAAATTTGCAGACTTTTCATTTTTATTGCAGAATTTTTTAACGATGCAGACATTTAGCAGACATTCTATTTATGTTGCAGACTTTTACAGACATTTGAAATATTTTTTTAAATTTCAAATAAAGGTATTCTATGAAGTTCGGATTTAAAACTTACGCAGTATGCAGTAAAGTATTTAGACGCATTATAGTAGATACGGTAAGAAGCTTTGTTGAAATGTTTTAAAATATCGTAGCTATCATTTAAAGTAGGAATCCTTGAAGAAACGAAAGCGGTGGGCCACTTGGAGACACAATGGGGCCGGAGATAAGTATTGTATAGGCCCTTTCCGAGGGTAACATGGAGTCCCTATTTGTGGTTGTGTTCAATCCCACGCGTGTTCAAACCCATGCGAAAAATTACTATCAAAGCGTAGGTAATATTGGTCCTCTGCTATTAAGTCACAACAAAAATCAAGGTTCACAACAATACAAATCATATTTGAGAAAGTTAGAGATTTCCTCGAAAAAAAAATTCTCCTACGGTCAGGTAGAAACTTCTCGGAAATTTTGGGAGCAAGAAGAACCTTCAAAAATTCATTACCGAAGTTCAGGGGGAGAGGACTTCTCTGAAGTTTGGAATTTTTCAGAGGTTTTGGAGTTCTTCCCAGAAATTCAAGATTGAACTTCCCAGAAGTTCAGAAAAACAAACTTCCCCAAATTTCAGACGGAAGCGAACCAAGAAGGGCACTACCTATAATTTCTCAAAAATAAGGGAAAAAAATCCTCAGGACAATGCGTCATAGAAGTCGAGGAAAGAACTTCTCTCAAGTTCAGGAACTAACTTCCCAGATGTTTTGGAAGAAACTTCTCGAAATGTTAGTTGTAACTTCCTTGAAGTGCTTGGCAGCTTTTCCAAAGTTCAGAGGAGAACATTCTGCATTTCAGAATAAGGATTTCTCAAATTCTGTAGGGAGAAAAGGATGAAACTTTCCAGAAGCATTGGGGGTACTTCCTTCAAATTTGAGCACGAATTTCCCAATAGTTCCGGATCAAACTTCCCCAAATTTCTGGAGAAAACTTCCCAAAAGTTCAGAAGAGTCCAGAAAGTCCAGGAAGAAACATCAAGAACAAATTTAAGGGAATTTTCCTAATAATTTTGGAATTAAATTTTCCTCGCAGTGCCGGATGGGACCAATCATTTTACCGATAGGCGTACTTTTCCCGTGAAATACCTAAAGTGAAAACGAATGTGAAAATATAACGCGTTTATTTCTATTTAATTCACTGTTTGAACATAACCACGCTCGCCTTTTGACTCCTTTTAAAGCAGGTTGTATCTAGGGGTGCACTGGTACAGTGTTGGCGCCACATTATCAAACATGAACTCGGTTTATCGCTTCCGATTGTTCCCGCTCACCACCTCCCAAAAAACGATCTTTTCTTTCTTGATTCATTAAAACACGGAACCATTTCGTTACTTTGTTTTTGTATTTGAAAAACTATTTACACTTCTGACAGGTTTTCAGATGTAAACTCGACTGAATTTCACCGCTTTCTGTAAATGGTAGCGTTCTTTGCAGTTTTTGCATCATTTTAATTGTTGCTTAAAAAGAATAAGATTTCTGAAATGCTGCACATCGCGAAACGTTTCTCGTTTCGATATCTTCCTACTCTGCGCTCTAAGAAATTTGCCGGAAATGAAAGAACGAGATTACTAAACAACTATAACCGCAGTATACTAAACCTACACTGTTAAAATATATCAACTTTCTCTTCTCGCATTCCGATTCGGTTTTAGCAGTGAAAGATAATTATATGTTTCAGATCGGTTCATTCGAAAGAAACAAACTTTTCGAACTTAATATTCGGCCTTATACTCTAACTCAGATTATCATTCGATTGTTTGAAATTAATTAATTAATTAATTAAAAGAAAGTACGATAATGGACGGCTAAAATCAGTAATAATAAAAAATCTATCGCCTTATGAAATAAGATCAAAACAATAGAACTAAATCGAAATGCTGCTTCCGTTTTTTTTTTCTCCGTATGTCCCCAAGGCCTGCTTTGATTCTAGTTAATGTTCCGCTCAAATCGAACGGATTTTGGCTTACCAAGTTACTAAGTGATGTGAAAGACTTACTCGGATTGAAATTTGGTTGGTGGTTATTAGGTTTAAGAGAAGATGTTGTACAGGATAAACTAAACAAATTTGTAGTCGTTAATACGGATCAAGACAATCAACGGAAGAAAATAGATGTACGCGTGTTGAACACATTATTTACAGCTGTTGTTAATTGTTGATTTGTTTTTGTTTTTTGGGAAACGAAAGTTCGTCATAACTTTCAAAACATTAAATGAACCACTCTTTTCGTTTAGTCACTTGATGACCGGTAGCCGATTGTACTACTGCATCGTCCGGATCGAGAGCCGCATCGGCACCCTTGTCCTCTTGCGTCAAGTATTCGCCCTTGTGGCGGTTCATGTAGCGACTTATCAAAATGGCCATGATTATGAATAGCAAAATCAGAACTGCTAGAACGCCTGTGAATGGACAAAAAAACGGATTAAACAATCTATTTTAAGGAACAGTTCAGAGTGTAACTATACCTCCTAAGACAGCAGTATCCGGTCCGTAGGCATCGCGCAGCCTATCTTCGTCCACCTCTGGTGGAGGACGAGTCTCGACCTCAATAGGAGGGTGCGTCACCGGCTCCACTCCGCAGAAATCTTCCGTCAAGGGAGCTAAAATCAAAATTTTCGCTCGTTAGGATCCGATGGACTGTTCAAAAATATTCATCCTGATACTCACTTCCCAATGACTTCACATTTGGTGGAGGATTCTCCTGGAACAAGAACTTCAAGGGATAGATGTCATCGAACTCTACCCTTGAAATACATCCAATGAACCCATCCTTCATCGTTTCGTTCCTTCCAATGTACATGTACTCGATGTTGTTGAACTGAGAATCGGCCGAATCCTTGATGTCAAAGTGGTACTCCTGCGGTTCGTAGTCATCGATCTGCAGCACGGCCGTAGCTCCGCCATTCTTTCTTGAAAACCGCACGTCATGGTACTGACCCAAGCCGAAGTTCTTCGTCGGGTAGATCAACTCCTGTCGTTCAAAGCCAAAATCGAACACCACTCGAATGTGACCCGAATTCGACACCATGATCGTTAGATATTCCTTCGATTGACTTGAGAAGAATCCCAACAGGAAGCCCTTCGGATTGGTTGTGGTGAATCCGACTCGAATACGTTCGTGCAGCGTCGAACGGAACGCACCCTGGAAGTCGTACTTGATCATCGAACTTGCCTTCATGTTGACTCCGATCTCTGCAAACAAAAGAATTTAATTATTGTGTTCGAAACTGACATAAATTCCACAGCCCACTCACCATCAGCGCAAATCGGTCCTTTGAACGCACTCCAGCGGCAATCGCACATGAAGTTATCATACCGTTCCGTACACGTTCCGTTGTTCAGACAAGGATTAGACTCGCAGCGTCCAACACATCCCGGAGTGACGCCGTACAGCTTCCGCTCTGCGTGTCCCCTCAAGTCCACGTGGATTCCATTTAACAAGAACGCCCGAATGCATCCAACGAATCCATCCCGGTAGTCGATGCTAGCACCCAAAACCAGTTCGGAAGTCAAATACAGTGCCCTAACTGGGCCCGGAGGCTCACGAACCTCCGCCCGAATCGATCCATCAACCACCAATCGAGCCTCCTTCCGATTACGCTCGACGCTCACCGAATGCCAACGATCATCGCTCAGCCAATAGCTAGTCTCGACGTAAACCTTTTGAGTTCCCGTACCGGCTTGGTACTCAAACAGCAGCTTTGTGCCACCCACGATGTTCAACCGAATGAAATCCGTAGGACCTCGTGCATTAAGAATCACGGCATCCTCAACAGTTGTCTTGAATTCAAAATAGATATCACCCGAGTGACCCATATCGAACGGTGGTAGATTGATGGTCGCATCCTTTATACGGAACGTCACCACGTTATTGAACAGATCGTCTCCTTCGCACTTCAGCGGACCCAACGTGTAGCGACCAAGTTTCTCATCGACCGGAGTGCCCGTATCTCCGAACCTCAACGCCTTCACCGGTAGATACTCCTTCTCTCGAATTTCCCCACCATCTTCCTGCCACTCCAAGCTATTCGCGTCACAATTACACCACTTAGTTGGATCAACACAGCTTCCCAAAATTCCGCACTCACACTTTCTCGATCCCGGCAAGGCTCCAGCCCAGTAATCCATGGGCTGGTTGTGTCGCGAAACCCACCAAGAGTATGGTCGGAAGTTCTCCGCTTCGGATGGCGAGTTAAACAATCTCGAAGATCGACAAGCGTAATTCAGCCGTTGCCAGCAGGACTGAGACCTATTTAGCAATGCTTCAATCTGCGGCAGATCCGCTTCGTAAATGATATTCTGCTCGAAGGATCCTGGCTCCGCAAAGCCATCCACCCTGGTCGTATGTTCCGAACTGTGGCTCAACACCGTAATCACCCGACCATCCGAGTAGAATTCACACGTTACCGGGAATGGTGCTAGTGGACCGCTCCCGTCCACATCGATGTTGATCGTAGTTCTCGACTGCACCACATTGACGTTCTTGTACGCCTGGCAGGACAGGGGATTCAACGAAGTGTGACAAACGGCCCCAGCATAACCGGTTCCCGAACAATCACACTGGAACTCCAGAGAATTTTGCTTGCAAACTCCGTTGTGCTTGCAGGGGTTCGGATTGCAGCGATCAATCATGTGGCAGGCATCAAACAGCATCTCTCCTTTGCAGCAGAATTCCTCCTCCTTCCAATCCGATGGCGGTCGAATGTTGCCGTCGATGATGATGGTTCGCATGCAACCGACGAAGCCGTCCTTCGTTTTTCCACCGCCGATGTAGTACAGCTCACCGGTACTGATGTCCAGCATTCTGGGGAAAAGGGGGAAAATGTTGTTGAATATGCAAATCTGAACCGTTGAAAAAGTCTTAAGGTGAAACTGGAGGGAGTCATTTTTCCATATGATTTATAGGTTAGGTTTATTATCACTTCACGATTTTTTTAAAGCTAAAAATCACATACAAAACAAAACAAACAACACTGAAATTGCTAACCAATGGATGCTCCAGTGGAGCAAACGATTCTTTGAAATTTCACGCCTGAAGTCCTAATAGTATTTGAGGTTTGTGCTCAGAAAACTTCGAAGTGATAGAGGCTTGATCCCGTATGTCTTTAAGCTTGTCAGTGGATTCAATCGCACTCGTTTTGGTTTAGTAAGCGGTGGAAGGAAAGCTCGGCATAAGCAAACACACCGGAGAATTATGGAATCGTTACCTGCCACCCGGCATTGGGTCGCCATTCAAAATGTCCCTGCATGGTCAAGAGATAGGTATATTGATTGAGGTTAAGTATATGTTTGAAGAAGTATTTTTTTAATGTTGAAATGATTTGAAAAGCAGAAACACCAAACAACGGGTTTCAGGGTAAATGTAGTTGCAGCTTTAAGCAGCGACGCGTTGACCGTTGCCAATGATGTGAAGAAAATGTGGAGGAAGCTGAACGCCATGTTGAGGAGAATGATTGCACATCATGAAGCAGCCGGGAAATATTCCACCCCAAATCGACTATCAAATTTCCCTTCGCTGAACTCATGTACACTAGTAGACGGCAACCGGTTTGCACCCGGACAGCGTTCAACACCACTCCATCGACCAGCTCATACTTCATCAACCGCAGCGACCGTTCATGGCGATACGGTATGTATCGTATGTATCCTGAATAGGAGTCAACACGCCGCACGTCAAGCAGTCTCCAAGGCAGTGTCTGTCGAGAGCAGATGGGTAAAACGAAGGAGCGGGTGGAGGAAATTGACGTTTGTAGCAAATCGTGAACTGGCTTATTTAATTTCGCCTTGCTATCATTCGCAATGAAAAGCATTTCGAGTCAATGTAGTCTGTAAATTGTTTTTAATGGAAAATCTCTGATGTCAAAATCAAGGACGATGCACAAATCAACTCATTATGCTTCTATGACTACTTGATGATTCATTGCTTATTAGACCAAACGCACCAATAATTGTTACCCTGTTTGACAACTCGACACCGCTTCGGTGTTTGGTAACCGGGTTGGAAAATTACAGTTTGCTCGCTCGGTGTGTAGCCGGTTCGTAAATTTGACAACCCGACCCAACCGAGCCGAGCGTTGCTATTTGAAGTAAAATAAGCAGCGTCAAAACAACATCTTCATTTGGAAGACTTGCATTTCAATTTGGGGTTTTTCTGATTTGTTTTTAAAGTAATATTCGCTAATTTCACGTTTATTGTGATATGTTGTGAAAAAAATGAGTACATCAAAGCCCCGTGGAAGGGATTGGACGCAACGAGATAACGAAGTGCTTTGCAGGGCTTGGCTGGATGTTTACCAAGATCCAGTCGTTGGGACAAAGCAGAACGTCGAAAACTTGTACAGAAGAGTATTCAAACTATACACTGCACGAAATATTTAACGAAACGAAAACGGTGCGAGAATAAATTTGAGTCTTATTGTGTTACCTTTTTATGAACGACCGGTGCGAAAGTGGGTGGCTAAATCAAAATAGGAACGCTCTCACTCATCAAAATATTACCCAGATACGAACCCACCGGTGGGGATGGTCTTAGAGTTTGAGTTTCCACACGCAAAAAAAAGCCACAGTAGAAACTACCATTTCGAGGGTTAAATTAAGCGCAATCACCAACAATTTTCAGCTGACTATAAATGCGTTTGATTTTACCATGCCTGCGATAAGATCAACCATGTTGCGGTTGATATCAATATGAGGTCTGTCAAATATACCAGAAACGTTGAAGGTTTTACTATAAACGTAGTAAATTTGACTGAAATTTCATGGTAGTTTTAAAGATAGGCATAGTCGGTTGAAATGGTAGTTTTTACTACAAGATTTTTTCCTGTGCAGGGCAGCTTTGTTAAAATCGGAAATGATCATCAAACATCAAAAAGTCTTCTTCGTCTTTTTCACTCAGTTCGAACTGTCCAGTCTGACAGGTTAAATTTGTAGGGCCAGTCGCTCCGACAATATGCCCTGCGTTCGTGTTTACCCGTGGGCCTGTAATTTTTCACAGGATCAATTTGTTGTCTCGTACAAACTTCACTATTTAGATGTCAATGTTTTTCGATTTCCACACCTCTGTCAGTGATACAAATTTATTGTCGAAGGTGTATTTCATTCTACTTATCCGATTTTTCGGACCAAGCAAGATGCTGTGTTCTGCTTTCTCGGCTTCTATGCACCAATCATAATCAGGATCCGCAAGGATTTTCATTCGTGCTAACCAAAATGTTGAATAATCGTGTCCAGACATAAGACGGTTGATTATCCGGATATCTTTACAATGAGCTTATTTTTTTTTAACTCTTTATTTATTCCAAATTTTACATTATTTTACATTCATATATTATCCTAGGTGATCCTGCTAAGTAATTAACATTTCAACCTTATATGCTATCATTAATATCTAATTGTGTTAATATTATTTTTACTTTGTCTATTCATAATTTTTAACAGGGTTTGTTTTGCCTGCGTGTCAGAATTACAGTTAATTTCTTAAAACTAGTTCTTATCTATAGAGAGAATTGATGATTGCAATTGAAGATTGCAATGATTTTTGTCTAAAATTATGAATTATTTTGTTGGACATTTCTTCTAGAGTCTCAACGTTTGAAATTCTATGTAATTCAATAGTACTGAACCAGGGTGGCAGCTTCGAAATCATTTTCAGAACTTTGTTCTGAATCCGTTGAAGTGCTTTTTTCCTAGTTGCACAACAACTAGACCATATTGGCCAGCATAAAGCATGGCCGGTCTAAAAATTTGTTTGAATATTAGAAGTTTGTTCTTTAAACAAAGTTTGGATTTTCTGTTTATAAGAGGATACAAACATCTTATGTACTTATTACATTTGGCTTGAATGCCCTCAATGTGATCTTTAAAAGTTAATTTTTGATCAAGTATCAGTCCAAGATATTTTACTTGGACTTGACCAAGAAATTGGAACTCCGTTCATAGTGACCATATGACTATTACTTGGTTTCCAAAATGCAGCTCTAGGCTTGTGTGGGAATATTATAAGTTGAGTTTTGGAAGCATTAGGAGAAATCTTCCATTTTTGAAAATAATTTGTAAAAATATCCAAGCTTTTTTGTAGCCTCCTGGATATAACACGAAGACTTTTTCCTTTAGCGGAAATGCCTGTGTCATCCGCAAAGCAAGATTTTTGACACCCCTGAGGTAAATCAGGGAGATCTGAAGTGAAAATGTTATATAGTATTGGCCCAAGTATGCTACCTTGAGGAACACCAGCTCTAACGGGCAATTGAACAGATTTAGAGTTCTGATAATTAACTTGCAAAGTTCTATCAGTTAAGTAGTTTTGAACTAATTTCATCATATAAAGCGAAAAATTGAAATGTTTCAGTTTCGCAATCAAACCTTCATACACTGTCGAATGCTTTTTCTATGTCTAGAAGAGCAACTCCAGTGGAGCAGCCTTCAGCTTTGTTTGAACGAATTAAATTTGTAACTCTCAAAAGTTGATGCGTAGTTGAATGCCCATGGCGAAATCCAAACTGTTCATCAGCAATAATTGAGTTTGAATTGATGTGAAGCATCATTCTATTCAAAATTATTTTTTCAAAAAGCTTACTTATTGAAGAAAGCAAACTGATCGGTCGGTAGCTAGAAGCTTCAGCCGGATTTTTGTCTGGCTTCAAAATTAGTACGACTTTCGCATTTTTTCATTTATCTGGAAAGTATGCTAGATGAAAACATCTGTTAAATAACTAGAAATTAGAAGAAAAATTAGTATCTTCCATTTAATTCCAACTACCTTTGCTTATCTTCGACAGATACGCGTATTTCGTCTGCAATGTGCAGACTTCTTCAGTGTCTCGTACTAATAACTCGACTCGACTAACTTAGTACGAGACACTGAAGAAGTCTGCACATTGCAGACGAAATACGCGTATCTGTCGAAGATAAGCAAAGGTAGTTGGAATTAAATGGAAGATACTAATTTTTGTTCTAATTTCTAGTTACAGGTATTCCACTAAACAGCTCAAACCCTCTAGGATTCATCTGTTAAATAGTTTTGCCAAGAATGACAAAGTACTCTCAGGGAGTTTTTTGATGAGGATATAGAAAATTCCATCATCACCTGGTGCTTTCATATTTTGAAATTTTTTAGTTATAGTTCTTACTTCATCCAAATCGGTTCCCCAAGAATCATCAAAAATATTTTCTTGAGAGAAAATATTCAGATACTCCCTGGAAACCGATTCCTCAATAGGACTAGTAAGTCCCAAACTGAAATTATGGGAGCTCTCAAACTGCTTAACAAGTTTTTGAGCTTTTTCCGCATTTGTGAGCAAAATTTTATCACCTTCCTTAAGTGCTGGTATAGGCTTTTGTATTTTTTTCAAGATTTTAGAGAGTTTCCAGAAAGGTTTGGAACTCGGATCTAATTTTGACACATTATTTTCAAAATTGTTGTTCCTCAGGGCAGAGAAGCGTTTTTTAATTTGCTTTTGTAAATCTCGCCATATGACTTTCATAACGGGATCACGTGTTCGTTGATATTGACGCATACGTACATTTTTCAGACGAATCAAGAGCTGAAGATCGTCATCAATTATAACTGAATCGAATTTAAACTCGCATTTAGGCACTGAAGCTGCTCTTGCTCTAACTATTGAAAAAGCCAGAGATTCAAGAGCATTATTAATTTCATTTCTTGTTTGCAATGGAACATTAGGATCAAAGTTGTATTCCATAAATGTTCGATATTGATCAAAATCAGCACTATGGTAGTTGAAAGTAGAACTGATGGAATTAGAAATGATTTCTTGAGATATTTCAAATGTAACTGGAAGGTGATCAGAACCAAAGTCAGCATGGGTAATCAATTGACTACAAAGTTGACATGAATCAGTTAGGACCAAATCAATAGTTGAGGGATTTCTGACTGAAGAAAAGCAAGTTGGACTGTTTGGGTATTGTATTGTGTAGTAGCCCGCAGAACAATGGTCAAATAGTATATTGCTTGGCATTGCTTTGAGAATTAATGCCATGAGCGGTGTTTTGCATTGAAATCACCAATAACGAAGAATTTAGACCTATGAGTGCATTGAAATAGGCAGCTATAAAAGTAAATTGGCCAAATTTTGTTTCAACTGAAACCCCCAAAGTTTCAAAAACTTTGGTTTCAAATGAAGAAAGAATGTGATGTTTGATACGCCTTTGGACAATGATGGCAACGCCACCACCAGCTCCATTAAGGCGATCATTGCGGTAGACAAAATAATTTGGATCTCTTTTGACCTTATGGGCAGGTTTGAGATAAGTCTCAGTTATAACAGCAATGTACACGTTATGAACTCTTAAAAAATTAAATAGCTCGTCCTCGTTATCTCTGATGGATCGAGCATTCCAATTCAAAATATTTAATAACTTAAAATCCATTACTGAATTTCAATGTCATGACAATATTATTGGCAAATTTAATACCAGTTTGAATAGCATCAAACATGGAATTAGTTTGAAGCATATCGGTTATCATATCGATTAATGATTACTGTAAAAATTCTAATTTAGGAGCGGATATGCTAGCTCAATCAAATTCATCAGAAGTCCCGTGGGAATTTTGGTTAGAAGTTCCGTAGTTCCTACCCGCTGCAATGGAAGCATAGGTAGGTCCATTTACATGTTGAACATTGTTAATAACACGGTTAGGTAAGAATGTAGGGTTTGCAGAATGAACCCTGTTGGTACCTGCAGGTATCGAAATAGTATTTGCTCCTCGTTGAGCGTTTGAAGTTGCGGATGGAAAACCCTGTCCACTGTTTCTACCGACGGTTTGGTTTGGAATTTGTTCTAGGCTGATCTATGTTAAGAGCTGCAAAATGGGTAGTAGCTGGTCGGGAACGAATATTGTTTTCTACCTGTCGTTTAGTGCGCGACTGCAAAATTGCTTTGCGAGCCTTGCATTCCCAAAAATTTGATTTATGGTTTTCACCACAATTCGAACATTTAAATTTTTTAGGATCTTCCTTCACAGGACAGTTGTCCTTTGTGTGAGAGGAATCACCACAATTCATGCATTTACCAACCATATGGCAATGCTTTGTTCCGTGACCCCATCCCTGGCACTTACGCCACTGGGTGAGGCTTTGGAAGTTTGCTCCAGTCTTCTTGAAGTGTTCCCACTTCACTATGACATGGAGCAAAAGGCTTGCTTTTTCTAAAGCCTCAAGGTTATTGAGTTCACTTGACTTGAAGTGAACTAAGAAGAAATCATTTGAAATCCCTTTGCGAGAATCGCCAGGCCGGAATTTTGTTTTCATTTTAATTACTTGGACTGGGCTAGTTCCAAGTAATTTTATTAATTCGCTTTTTATTTCTTCCACAGATTCACCACTGGGCAGACCTTTCAAGACAACCTTGAAAAGACGCTCAGCTTCGGTGTCGTAAGTGAAGAAATCTTTACAATGAGCTGTTTCTTGTTGCACCATGGAGTTGTTGTTGATGGCTCCTTTCATTAGGTTTGCTCGAACGAAACTGCTCATAAACACAAGTATTTTGTGGCGATCGACGTACTTCATGTCCGTGATGCACTTTTTAAGTCCATCCATCTTCCGCAAGCTCACAGTAGTTCACAGAAGATGCGATACGGTCCGCTGTCTCTGTTGTTGAAGGTTATGTTCACGTATTTCTTGGTCTCCTTATTTCCGGCAGTTGTGCTTTGTGATGGGTCATCGACGGTCATTCCATGTGTACTGTTCCATATGGCTCCATTGCCGGCGCCACCACCCGGGTCTTCATTCTCCGGCATCATGCATCCGCTTTACCGCTTCTTCTTCTTTGCCAAAATAAGGCGTATGTTTCTCTTGATAAAACTTAAAACTACTTTTTCTCTATGAATAACTTATTCTATCCCCGTTAAAAATACACTCCTTTATACTTTATTTGTCACACTTCGATCGGACACTCTTTTTTGGTAAAAACTTCGTGCAATATTAGAAAAAAATGCTTCGAAAACGACACTGGCTGAAAAACTTCGGTACCAAGCGGTTTTCACTCGATCAATCACCAAGATTGTTTTTTTTTTTGCAAGATAAAGCGACCAGAATAATAATTTGACAGTTATTGTGCATCATGCAAAAGTCATTTTCAATTCAAACAAAATGATTATTTTGAATAATGTCAATCGCAGAATCTGACTGCCCTCTGCTGTCATTATTACAACTTGTAGTATTTGTAACCTATCGTTCTGAGCTTAAAAAATTACATATCATGTTCTACATCAAAAGAAATATTCAAATATTGTTTCTTCATTTGATACTCAAAATCATCCCCACCTAGATGAAATTGATTATTGATATTGACGACAGCAGAGGCGATAATGAACCTCCATCGACGAATGAAAAAACAACAAAGAAGGACTTCGAAATTCAGCGGATTCTCTGGTCAAGAGAATACTGTCATTTCAAAATTCAAATTTACGAAGATAGTTGCTTTGTCCGAGGAGGTTGTTTTTATTTTCAGCTCATTAGGGGGGAAGGGGGTTTAAGATATTCAAAAATGTGTCTACGTGGTTTATGAACAGGCTCATACCGGCGACAGCAACTTCTAGCAACACTCAAGCAGTGCCGAGAACAGGTCATAGTTGTAACATTCACCAAAGCCAATCGGAGATCCTGTTGAGGATCTTTCCAGTCCTACTGTATGGTTCAACGAAGACAATACGTACCTACGCGTACGTTCATGACGGATCGGAGCCCACGCTTGTAGGGTAGAGTCTGTTTGAAGAGTTGGAAGTGCAAACACCGCCAAAGTCGTTATGCCTGAAGTGAACCGGTGGTGCGCAGTAAATGGATAAGCAGTCACAGCAACCTTCAGATATCCAGCAGTACATAAACCGAAGAAATGCGATCCGCTGGATGTGTACACCACGGCTTCGCTCCAAATTTGTCCACAAACGTTGCTGCTTGAAGAGATCCAGAAGAAGTATCTCTGCTTGGCAGGGTTGCCTCTCGAATCGTATCATGACTTCAACCCACGGATCTTTAAGAATTGACCATGCCATCAAGAGTTGTGGAGGCAAAGACCACGAGCCGATTGCCGTTAAAACACGCTTCGGGTAAATGGTCTTTGAAAATTGGCACGGCACGGAGAAAGCTGAACGGTACGTGAACTTCCACAGAGTTCAAGCTTGTGAATGCAACTAAGATGCAGACGAAGACCTACACAAAACAGTAGAAGCATTCTTCTCGTTGGACAGCCTTGAAGTAGTATAACCAGAAAAGTTGCTGATCTCGCAACAGGATCAGCGGACACAAATGCTGCTGAAATCGCTCACACGTTGGAAGGAAACCCGATAAGAGTCCGGCTGGCCTGCTCTGGAAGTATGACGATGTCAAACTACCGAACAGTGAAACGATGGGCGCTGAAGCAGTGGAAGTGCCTGGATAGCCGTATGAGAAATCTCCCGTGCTTTACAAGGCGGTAAAAGAGCACCACGATCCTACATACAGTATGTCCATACAAAAAATGCAAAAATGCGAAAATCCATACCTCAGTTTCAAATAAGTTTTTTTTTTTCATAGAAAATGATAAGGAAAAACTCATAATTTTATTTAGGGAATCGTTTATTAGGCCTTTCATGATTACATTACTCAATATGTCCACCGTTTTCTCGATCACCTTCTCCAAACGGGGACGGAATCGAGAGCAACCCTTCTCAATGTATGAGTAATGGAAGCTTTCAGGGCGCCGACACTGTGGTGAGAACGTTCACAGGCCTTAGCCTGAACATATGCCCATATTGAGTAATCCAAAGGATTCAAGTCCGGGCTGCTAGGAGGCCAAATGTCCTTTGGCCAAAATTCCTTGTTTTCCTTCAGCCACGCTTGAGTTCTTTTTGAGGTATGACAAGGTGCTCCGTCCTGTTGTAAAATGACGTGTTGGTGTGCTCCAAAGTTGGCTTTCATCCATGGCAGAACGTGGTCCTTCAAAATGTTCATGTAAACCTGGGTATTAACTTTTAATCCAGCTTTGATAAATACTGGACGCAACTGCCCCGAAAACCATGACCCCGGCCGGATGTTTGGTTATAAACTTGAATTTCACATTCTCTGGAACATCCTCAATCTTCTTCGGCAGCAGCGAATAAACTTCATGTGTACTATCACCAGAAAATGGTGATGAGCCCGCCTTGAAGATCTGATAAAGCTGTATCGCACAACGATTTTGTCGGTTCTCGAGTATGGTAGTTTCTGTTTTCTGAAGCTGCAGCGAATCTAATACCGTTGTCCAAGCATGGGAAAACTCATTCACTCACATGAGCACCACCGATTTAAAATAGCAACCCTCGGTTGCTAACAGAATACTAAACGAGTCTGACGTTTCCGATCAAACGATTCTACACGAATTCTCGAAAACGAACATCGTAGAAAGAATAAACGAGCAAAACAGAATCATGCGGAAAAAAATTCAGCTAGACGTTATATTGAATGAATGCGTTGCCACTGAACGCAACCGATTTGAATACACCGAATGAGAATATTTTGACTCAGTAAATGCAATCAGCTGGAAGAATCAGAGCAGAGACACGGTTTAAAATGACGCTTAATGTTTTTATGTTGCATTAGATTGCTAAACATCATGTTAGATCATTATTTGAAATGTTAAATGATGTTTAAGGTATGATTTGAAGAAATGAGTGTAATTCAATCAATCTCGCTCAGCTGAATCCAACTGAATGCAATCGTTAATGATTGAGCGGGTAAAAAATAGGCAATGAGAAAACGTCCACACTGCTACCGTCCGATTCATTCGCTGTACGATCAGCTGCCAGTTTCGCTCAATTCTGTTTTCTACGAATAGAATGAAAGCAGAATACTGATGAACAGAATCGGAATAATTTCAACGTGGTAACGCTCACTTCTGAATGTTTCTGCGTGTGAGTGAAAATTAGCGCTAAGTGAACCGATTTTTCCCATGCTTGACGTTGTCTTCGTATCGCATTAGGCTGCATGAACTCAATTCATACTATGAGTTTAGAGGTATTAGCAGAAGTTCTCCCTTTATCAGATCGTTTTGTGGAGCTATCGTTCCGATTCCTCATCCGCTGTGAAGTTCTAAATCCATTGGTAATTGAAAATTTTGAAAAGCTAATCGAACGAAATCCTCAAACTTAGTTCATGACACTGTACTATTGGTACATGACTCCGGAGGTGAGCCCTTCTTCGAATGTTCCTAATCGTGATTACTTCCAAGACTTCTCTAGTTCTACTGTAGTTTTTGATCTAACGATGAAGCAAGAAGCTCGTGGAATACCAAATCAACTCCGTTCGGAGTACAATTTTTGCAAGTAAGTTTGGCCATATCAGATGTGACAGGAAGCTTTACACCGACGGCTCGAAAACAAATGATTCCACTGGATTTGGTGTTTTTAACGAAATTCATAGCACCTACTTCAAAATCCTTGCTCCGTATACGTTGCAGAATTGGCGGCTATAAACTATGTATTAGAGCGAATTGCCTCTCTTCCCTCTGATAAATGTTTCATTTCTACGAATAGTCTCAGATTACTTAAGGCTATTCGTTCAATGAGGCCAGCAAAGCACTCATCGTATTTCGTTAGCGAAATAAGATCTCTTTTGAGTGCCCAATCAAACAATTCCTACACCATCACCTTGGTTTGGGTCCCTTCTCATTGCTCCATTCCGGGTAATGAGAAAGCGGACTCACTTGCCAAGGTGGGCACTATGGCAGGCGATATTTATGATCGACAAATCGCCTTCAACGAATTTTTTGCTATTTTCCGTCAACAGGCCTTTATCAGCTGGCAACAAAAATGGGATGCAGGGGATGTGGGCAGATGGTTACATTCCATTCTCCCACAGGTATCGAAAAAAAACGTGGTTCAGAGGGTTGGATATTAGCAATGTGTCGTCTAATGTCCAATCACTACTACATTTCTATCGAATAGGCCTCTAAGGCATCACTCAATGCGGCTGTGGTACAGGTTATCAGTACATCAACCCCGTTGTGTGGTGCCTCGATTTCGACATTGCCAGCTCTGATCTTTGAGCATCTCTACGGGTCCGGGGAAAACCAGAGAAGGAAGATATCAGAGATGTGCTGGGTAAGCTGGACTTGGATTATATGGGGCTAATTTACAAGTTCCTGAAACAAATCGATGTATTCATTTGATCCTCTTTTAGCTGTCGTTTTAACATGTCCACTTCATCCCCTTCCCCGTAATACCGCTTATATTGTATCGTTACAGCTTACCGCAATGCACCATCTACGCCAGACCAACAGCAAAAATATCGCATCGTCAATCTGCTGTTGAAAGCCAACGTTAAGATCTCAGCTTCCCCATTCCTACCCGAATCATTGTAAACCCTAACCTTGACATAGCCGCGAGTTTTCCGGCTTTCGAAAATTAACCTAGTCAGAAGTTATTGTCGTTGTTATGAAAAAAATAATTAAGGAGAACTAGGTTCCGTTATGCCTATGGCACTTGAGCCTCACAAATAAACAAGTAAGTTAAAAATAAGGGAGATCTAACCATGTGCGACAATTGGCGAGGCATCATGTTACTGTGTATTGTTCTCAAAGTCCTGTGCAAAGTTACCCCAAATCGGATTCAGAAAAAGACGCGACTCTCCGGCAGCAGCAGGCGGGATTCCGTGCCGGAAGATCTTGTGTGGACCATATTGTCACGTTCCGAATCATTCTGGAGTAGATCAATGAATTCCAAGAGTTCCTCTATTTGGTATTCATTGACTACCGGTCCTCCCTCCCCGGGCATAGGGTATGCTTGTACTTGCCACACAATCATACTCATGCAAAAATGGTACTTGGCATTGAAAGGCTCTTAATTAATAACTGTGGAAGTGCAATACACTAAGTTGAGAGCAAGCAATAAGCTAATTGCGAAAGCAATAAGCTTGAAACGCTGGGAAAGAAGAAGACTAGCTTTCGACAGACTCAAACACGAAAATTTGTGTGGCGCCCTGAGACGTAAAAGAGTCCCGGATAAAATCGTCAATCTCATCGAAGCGCAGTACGAGGCTTTCACATGCAGAGTCCTGCATAACGAAGCCTTGTCCGAACCCATACGGGTGGTCGCCGGTGTGGATGTATATTATCACCGCTGCTCTCCGTAATCTTTGAGATCATGGGAGGTGCTATGGCAGCCTATCACTATGCAGCACCTCAACGGCTTCGCAACGGCGCTCTGATATGCAGAGCAACCTCAACGACCTTGCCAAAAGCTGCTCTGCGGCGGGTCTCACCATCAACGTCAACAAGACTAAATCGGTGGATGTATCAGCGGAGACTACTAAAAAGCTGCAGGTTTTCAGCCAATTTTGACCACCGATTCATTTGAATGCTTTGGGGTGTATAAGGACGTAATTATTAAAAAAAGAAACTTACTTGACAGTCTCCATCGGTCGCTCGTCGACGCTCAGCACCAAACTGTTCTTCTTGATCGCCAACATCAGCGAGTGCCAATTTCCGTCGTTAAACTGCTCGTCGTAGTTGTCCAACACCGTCGCCGGTGCGCTCTCCTCATTCACGGTTTTCAACCCGACCTTCACCTTTCCATCCTCCAGGTACACCTTGACCGAGCCACGCAGGAAATCGTGATGCAACATCAAACCCTTCTCCTCGTACGTCCGGAACGAGAAGCTCACATTCAGCTGTTTCACACTGTAGTATCCCTTCAGCCGAGCATGGGATCCACGGGTCAGAAACGTCACCGGACTGATCGGCGGCTCCGGACAGTTGTAGGTGACGTGCACTTTCATGTAACGCAGATGTTCACCCTCTTCGAAGGCCTGCTTCATGTCCCGAATAAAGTTCGTTGCATTGAGGTAGAGATTCTCGATGCATCCGGTGAAATTTTGCTGAACAATTAGCCCGTCTTGCATGTTAGGAACACCTCCAATATAGAACTGCAAAATAAGAATCATTAACAATTGCCTCAAATGAGATTCTGACAAAAGAGCTTACCGCCCGATTAAGATTCAGCTTATCGAATTCGCCCTTCAACTTCTTCTCGACGATCACCCGATCCACGCTGAACATGATGTCCCTTCGATTTCTCGAGATAACCACATCGTGCCAGATATTATCATCCAACAAACTGCCCACCGACAGCGAAGTCATGATTCGCGATCCCAAGTCCATGTTCAGCACCATCCGGTTGTCCTTGATCTGCAATGCCAGGTAGTCCCCCTGGGTTCCCCTCGAATAGAGCAGCACTCCATTGGCTTGAGCAGTCTTGAACCGAAACCGAATGGTTTCCCTGGTGGCCGAAATCGGCTCCCGCAGCAGATCATACCGAATGAGGCCCGTTCCATTGAGGTAGACGTTTTCGGATTCTGTGGAATGAGAGTTGGGTGGGTTAGTTTTTATGAATGGAAATAGGATTTCGCGATGGCTCTCTCTCTTACCATAATGACATCCGTATAGTTCGACTCGGAGCGAGATACGATTCTGCCAGCGGGTCGGATTGATCCGGATCCACTGGGCGATGATTGGCACTTCGAACGAGTTGTGGCGAGTGGAGTCACCGTCCTTGTTGCCTTTGAAGAGCTTTGATAGGAAGAGGGCGATTAGTTAGTTTCGGTGGATTGGAGGAGATTGAGGGAATGTTTTGACAGCACAACGTAATGAACCTAGCGGTTGGAAATCTTTCGAAACTACTTTCTCGGCTACTGGTAAGTGGTTAAAGGTAATGTTGTTAATTATGCTACGATTACATACATGCATGTTGTGTTTACGATACGGCTATGTTATCCAGCCTACTATGTGAGTTACGAAAAATTGATAGTTTAATGAACCAGGTTATTCCACATTTTACTCAACGATGACATTTTAATATTTTATGCCGATTATTTCAGATATCTTAATAATCTCAAATTCCTTGATGAATATTTATGTTTGCCTGTTATTCAATCTCCATATGTAGTGAGGTCTGAAAACATATGAAGCTCTCGTCGGATGTGTATGGAATCATCACCATGGCTGTATCAAATTCAAAGTGGACTTACGCTTTTCGAATATTTTTAATGAAAATCAAGAATTTAGAGTCTCGGAAATTTAGAAACGTTTCTAGAACAAGTTTCTTGCTATGAATGTTGGAATGTTCAGCTCGAACGTTTTGAACATTAAAGTGGAACGACTTCTTCAGCACGGACTAATTTTAAATTCAGAACTATGATCAGCCAGAATCTAAAGGAGGTCTGAGACCTCTATGTAAAAGTTTGAAATGTGAACTCAAATCGGTTCCCAGTCCAGTATAATCGTTAGGAACACATTCAACTTCCATGGAAAAAGTTAGAAATCTTCATCGGTGGGGACTCAGATTCAGGATCTCGCTAGCCAGGGACCTTCAAAATCACTTCAGGTACCGAACATCGTTGTTCTATTTTTTCTTTAGTCTGAAATTTACGAATTACCATACAGTCAATAGGAATAATTTTCAGGATCGTATGGAATTACATTTGAAACGTATCAAATCTTCGAAGAATAAGTCTAGAAAGTTTTGTTGTGGCATAAAATCATGTTTATGGAGAGAGAGTTATAAAATATTTCTATCGCAGTCATTTCCATTCCTAATCATAATTATCTGGTCAGTAAGAAACTTATTTTCTTAAAATATGGACCACATTTAAAAAAAAAATGAAGATCATCTCTTCCCTATTTGTTAAGCCTAGAAAATCCACCGAGAAGCCAAATTTCTGCTGATTTTCTTTCTGATTCAACTATCTTGAAATATACGAGAAATACCAAATAATACGAAACAGTTTTCAAAACATTTCCTCGTTTAGCCTGAGCATCTGTTTTCTTATTCTTAAACCATTTTTGGAAATACATAATCCTGAATGGAAAAGCTCTGGAATTCGGAAAGAAAAAGTCTGGAGAAGGTCTGGAATAACTCTTAGAAACTTCTGGAATCGCGATTCTAGAATTATTTTTCATACCGTTTTAAATCTACTCACAGTTCTTTTCTCAAAACCCAGTTGAAAAACGTTAAATCATCTTCAACAGTAATTGTAATCTCTTTCAGTAATAATCTTAGTAGAAAGTAAGGAATATCTTAATACCAGGAGCATCTTGAAACTCATTCACTCTTATTGTCCAAGACTTCCCGAGCAGGAAACAACAACATATGAATACCTAATTTTGATCTTGATAATTGGCCGAGAGCTCAGATTAATAGGTAAAATACCTAAGAATTGCAAGCGAAATATCTCTCGAATAACAAAACTTGTTATTTTGGATACCTGGGAATACCTGAGAGGTACTATTTTGGTATTGTCATACCTCAATTTGGTATTCGCATAACATTGTGGGAACAATTTGATGGTATTATCCTCAGGTATTTTACCTCCTAATCTGAGCTCCTAAATACCAAAGCCAGTTATCACGTTATTCTCAGTGGATATTTGATTCTTCCTGAGCTCATTTTGCATGGATTATCTCTGGGAAAACATCCTAGAAACAAATTCCAACCTAAACGATGCTCTCGTTTGAACCGACAGCTGAAACCCATCACTGCTAGCTTGATCCGCGTCTTCACAACATAAGCTATCTGAGGTCGAGAGGAGACAGGAATGTATGGAATCCTAATCTAGACTTTCGTGTGCTGGGTTCTTCTCCAGGAACAGATTATAATGCAGAAGATCTGAACGGACGTTAACAACGACTGGAACTTCCATTAGGAACACATGAATTCTCTGAAAAGTCGTCTAATAACATCGAATTCTCTGAAAAGTCGTCTAATAGCTTCGTCTTTGTTTTCTATACTGGGGTACAATTGAAAAAAAATCTATTGCGACCGTCACGAAATGCGGTCATTATCTCAGTCGTTTATTATAATTTATATAATTATATTTACAATACAATTTATATAATTTACCAAATACACAGTACTTTCCTAACACAGACTTCATATTTAAGTAACGAACGTAGGGTTCGATCTTTCACCTTTTTCATTGAATATCGATATTACCGTGACTGTTTTTCAAAGATCTGGGTAGGAAGTTTCATTCCACATTTGGTTATACATATCTACTAGAACCCTCTTGTAATCGGATGGGAAATGCAGTTTCGGGCTCACTGCGATTAAAAGGTTTGTTATATTCGACTGTCTCCAAGGTGGGGATGACTAGCGGTGGCTCGGAAATTTGAACGGTCTCTATGTTATTTCGAAGAGCAAATAAAAAGCAAACCTATGACAAGAACAGCACACCAAACAGGAACTTTACAAATGGCGACCGTCAGGAAATAATGGAACAAATGTATATAACATTTATTACACATTACTACGTAGCCCTACGTCACCTTTGGGTACAACCTCATTGAGCTGTCCTTTGTAGTTTTCTTTTCATTCTACGGGATCGGCGTTGCCGGATTCCACGCTGATGAATTTGTATGTCTTATTTTTCTAGGAATAATCCAAGGTCTAGTCGAAATAAACAGTCCTAGTAGAATCCTACTTCAAAGGCGGGCGTCAAGTCTTCTTCAATCAACTTCCAACATTTGAAATGAACCGCTAGCTCTTTTGACATTCCAAGTGAATCGGCCTTTAAAACACTAGAAGTTGAATTGTAGTGCGATTGACGTAGGACGGGAAGTACTATTGAAGTAGGCGAGCATTCTTCGCTACTTCAATCCCACTTCAATCGTACCACAATTTCCTGTTTTGATAACCGATTGACTTGAAATGTCCAAAGTGCCAGCGGTTCATTTAAAAATTTTGCAGTTGAGAAGTGAAGTTCGCATTTGAAGTAGTATTCTACTAGGACTGTTTACTTCAAATAGACCTCGGTTGAGTCGTTGAAAAATAAGACATACAAATGTATCAGTCCGAAATCCGGCTACGCCGTTCACGGATATTGAAAAAATATGTTCTCATTAGTATAGTCTATGGAGTTTTCTCGGTTTCCAGATGTTGTCTTCTTTTTTCAATTTTAATGTATTGTTTTGCTTTTCAACCTGCAGTTGATCGATATTTAATTCGTGAAGGTGACCGAATCCTATATGGGTTTGGACGTCGATTACTTCTGATTTAGATAATTCTTGGCACAGCTATTTTATTTCATCCAAAACACCATATTTTGATATAACATTTTCATTAAAAGTTACGACTAACTTTATAAAGTGGCCTGTGTAATAGTTATACTGTCAGTTCGTTCAATCACAAAAATATGTTCAGTAGAGTTTTCAATAACTACACTCACAAAAAATCGACACGTCCATGTCCATAACGAAATCTTTTTCAGTAATATCATGTAAACACTACGTGTCAGTGAATTGTACGTGAAAATAACGAAAACGTTTATGTGATTTTCACATAGAATGTGGATCTACGTAGAAATCACGTAATTGTTACTCCAGGTGTTTATTACTGACTTTGGGAGTGGAAAAAAAATTACGTGTGTTTCCCGTGGAAACAACGAGTCGATTTTTCTGAGTGTAAAATACAGTTGCTAAAAAAGACATGCACTGTAAAACGAAATTTGTTCAAAAACGTTAAAAATCTTAGGTGACCATAAGTATTTCGTAATGGCAAACGAAGAAACAAAAAAGTTATGACATTTCAAACATCTCATGATTTTAAAATTTGCAAGACAAAAACAATTTTTTTACGGTGTTTATTATTCTAAGAGTTGCATCATGATTCTAAACACACCGCATCAATCGAACAAGATGGTTGTGCAATTGGCTGTTAAAATTAAATATGCACTGTAAACAAATATATTTTTAACATAACATCAAAGTGGAATTTGATATAAGAAAAACGAAGTATCTCGAAATTCCAGTAGTAGGTAGTAAAAAAAGTGTTTACAATTCACAATTTTTCAGGAACTGTGCTTTAACATATGCTTTATCTACCATTTTCGCGGTATAATTATTCTAATACATCAGTTGCATTTTTACATAGGCCCTTCTGGAAAGCTGGTCGTGACTTAATATGAAGTAATAATACAAAAATTGCGTTTTGTATTAGATGGAATAACTGTGAAAAGCTTCAGCTAAAAAAAAGCACTCGACACTGGAGAAGTATGTAAGTCGCAGTCAAAAAAGTGTTTCAATGTTTTATTTTTTAATTTAAAAAAAATTAACATTTTTAAATTCTTCTAATTTTCTAATCAAAAAATGATGAATTCATTATTATATGTTTTCGTACTGTTGATTGGAACATCTCTGAAGAGTATGCTAAATTTGTTCTACCAAATGTTGTATATTATTGATTTATGAAATCATTGTTAACTTTTCAAGATAGACCCTTCCGATTTGCTCATTCCTTCTGGAGAATCGAGCATTAAATTTTCGGTAGTCACGCAGGATATGTAGTAAGCTGAAGCGTTTTCAAAGAACCCAAGGAGGAAAAATTAATTTCAAAGAATTCTGTAGGAAAATTCACAGTAAAACTAGACACAGTTTTTCCTGGCAAAGAAGAATTTTTCCAAAAAGATTGTGAAGAAAATCCACAAAAAGATCTGGAGGATCATGGATATTTGTTCATTAAGAACAGGAAGAAGCGCCAACTTTTGTGACACGAGCACTCGCGCGTTGTTTGTGCAATACATTCCTTCCCGCAATATCTCGTGATACAGATCACATAGAATGTTTCTGTCGTTAGCAAAGTTATTGGCTTTTTATTGATGAATAGGTTGGGATTCTCGCACTACGCGGCGCTAGTGTGCTAATTATTTTCAGGAATATGCTACATCATGTTATTCTTAACAGATAGAATGTTTCTGTCTTGGACAATGTTGATCAGTTGGTCAAGACCTTTTGAATGGTGACTAGCAGTTTAAAATTTTCTCCCTAAGCGGCGCTAGTGTGCCATAACTGGAGATTCTGACCATTTGGAAAGATAAAGTCTTCGGATAATTTTTTTAGTGGAACAAGACCTTTTCATTGATGACCAGCAGGTCACAATCTATCCGCTACGCGGCACTGGTGAGCATTGACCATTGTAAAGGTTTCTGTCTTCGATAAAGTTGTTCACTAGATCAAGACAATTTCAGCTCCAAATCTTTCCGCCACACGGCGATATTGTGCTTATACATTTTTGGAGTATGCTGGCCCGTCTCAAATATAAGACTATAGTCTTCAGCAAGGCTGTTCTGTAGGTCAAGACATTTTGATTTGGGACCAGGTGTTCCGGATATTTTCTCTAAGTGGTTTTCCTGGCTATGCTATATGTTAGGATACTTTCCATTTCGAAGATTTATGTTTTCGACCAAAATAAAACTTCTAATGGGTCAAGACTGTTTATATATTCGCGTTAGGTAGCGCTTGTAAGATAGTGATTTTTGAATATCCAGAAATTCTGGCAGATATTCCAGAATATCTGGAAGTGGCCTTGTCTTCCTGTTGGTGTATGAAATTATGCTTTCATAATTTTGGGTGAAAAATCATGAATTTCATGCCGGCCAATGGTATGTGATTCTGAAAGTGTCCGTTTTGAGACCTACCGCAGCCGATTTCAGAGTATATAAGTCCTCTTATTAGTCCATGGCATGATTTCTTTGAACTTGTTGTGAAAATAAAAATTTGAGCCAATACAATAGGTCCGGAAAATGTCCTTATTGAGTACTCACAGAACCGGTCTCAAAGTATCAATAAGTGGCCTAATCTTCAAGTTGATTTATGGCATGATTGAGCAGTCGAACCTATTTCAGAGTATTCGGAAGTGATCAAGTCCGCTTGTGTCCGTGAACTGATGTCTATGTATTTCTGGGTGAACAATCAAGAAAGAGAAATGGGGGCGACCTCGGCGTATTGGTTAACATCCATACCTCTCACGCCTAAGTCACGAGTTCGAATCTCACCCCCGGAGAAGTTACGAAAATGCTCAAAAGTGGTGTTTGACGGACTACGACGGGAGATGAACCAGCCCGAGGCTGAAAATCTCGATAATCAAGACAGAAAAAAAAGAGAAAGAGAAGCAATCGAACAGTATCAATACATGAGGATCTGAATGCCTCCGTTTTGGGCCCTACTGCTACCGATTTTGTATTTCTGGATGGAAATTCATTAATTTTGAGCTGACGAACGGCACCATAAATTCTGAAATGTGTCCTTTTCCAGTTAGTACGAATTACCAAATTTAAAAATTGTTTGCACCCATACCTTTCAGATAATGACCAAATATCAATAGCACAAGTCGGCAAAACAGAAACTTTTTTGGCTTCCATCGGCATTTCTTATGAAATTTTATAGATATTTTGCCTCGCTGAATGCAAATATGAGCTCAGAATTGCTGTAAAATGTCGAGTTTTTGCTATCGCTATCGTGCTCATCTTTTTGCCTGTCAAAGTGGCGGATTCGTACGTGCCTTGACCTAGTGGGATGTGAGGCAAAGAATGCGTCCTTGGTACGAGTACTACTATATCCAAGTCTTTCGCTCAATTTTCAATACTTCTGTTCAATTTTCACAACCTACCGTACACTGACGGAACTATCAGCACTTTCTCTTCATATCTTTCATTCTGTCAAACATTACTGTACAGTGTATACTCTTGGGGCGCTCTTGGTGATGAGCGAACATTTCCTTCTACATCATAATCGTTACTCTACGGAGAATAAAAAATATTACAATTATAGTTTTAAATTGACGAAAGCACATAAGTATATTAACAAATTCCTGAATCCATTGGTGCTCACAGATTCAGCCAGATTCAGTAAGATTTAGTCAGATTCATTCAGATTCAGTCAATTTCAGTACGATTCAGTCCGATTCAGTCGGATTCAGTCAGATTCAGTCAGATTCAGTCACATTGAGCCAGATTCATTCAGATTCAGTCAAATTCAGTCAGATTTAGTCCGATTCAGTCCGGTTCAGCCAGATTCGGTCAGATGCAGTCAGATGCAGTCAGATTCAGTCATATTCAGTCAGTAAGATTCAGTCAGTAAGATTCAGTCAGTCAAATTCATTCAGTCAGATTCAGTCATATTCAGTCGAAATTCAGTTAAATTCAGTCAGATTCAATCAGATTCAGCAAATTCAAATTCAGTCAGATTCAGTCAGATTCAGTCAGATTCAGTCAGATTCAGTCAGTCAGATTCAGTCCGATTCAGTCAGGTTCAGTCTGATTCAGTCAGTCAGATGCAGTCAGATTCAGTCAGATTCAGTCAGATTTAATCAAGTCAGACTCAATCAGATTAAGTCGAATTCAGTCAGATTCAGGCAGATGCAGTCAGTCAGATTCAGTCAGATTCAGTCCGATTCAGTCAGATTCAGTCCAATTCAGTCCGATTCAGTTAGATTCAGTGAGATTCAGTCAGTCAGATTCAGTCATATTCAGTCAGATTCAGTCAAATTCAGTCAAATTCAGTCAGATTTAGTCCGATTCAGCCCGATTCAGTCAGTCAGATTCAGTCAGATTCAGCCAGATTCAGTCAAATTCAGTCAAATTCAGTTAGATTTAGTCCGATTCAGCCCGATTCAGTCAGTCAGATTCAGTCAGATTCAGTCAGATTCAGCCAGATTCAGTCAAATTCAGTCAAATTCAGTCAGATTTAGTCCGATTCAGTCAGTCAGATTCAGTTAGTCAAATTCAGTCAATCTGATTCAGTCAGTCAAATTCAGTCAGTCAGATTCAGTTGATCATATTCAGTCAGATTCAGTCAGTCAGTCAGTCAGTCAAAACTTAATTTTCGTCAAAATTCATAATTTTGGGAATGAAAACCGGGTTTACTCACCAATCCTAGGTGTTAGGAAAAATCTGTGAGCAACAAAGGATTCAGGAAGGTCTATTCTTTAAAATCCAAATCCAACATTCAAAGGGCGAAGCCAAAATACAAGTTTTCAAAACAAACAATGGTAATTTTCTTGGAAATTCGTAATCTGGCGAATAAAACCCCGCTTTTCTTACCAATCTCAGGTGTTTGGAACAACCTGTGAGACTCAGGAAGGTTCACTCTATTAAATTTAAGACCAACTTTCAAAGAGTGGATCCAACATTCTAGTTGTTAAAGAGGTAAATCACAGACAAGAAGACATAACACATTGAACATTCTCCACTACAAATCATCGTCACTAACACACCTACGCTATCTGTCACACTGTGATGGGTGATCAAGCTGAACAGATGGCGGTAGTGTGCTTAAATGAAACGTAAGGGAATCTACTATGTGCGCCACCTGTGGCGATACTACCAACATTTGAATTGACCGTTCAAAGCGTGATCGATGAATAAACTGCAAGTGTTATGTCTGTTTGTCTGTGGGTAGATCATGTTTCGACGGAAATACATGTTTATGTGAATGAAAATCTCAGTTTTCTCGAAAAATGAACGTGTTGCAGCAATCGGATCATTATTGGAATTTTGAGAGCGTGTCAAAGTCATTGGTCATTTTTGACACTAATGCTTTTTGTGTAACATTTTCCTAATGCATTTGGAATCGTAGATTCAAATAAAACCAATTTAAAAAAAGATCAAAGGAACTATGTAAGACTATCAAGGTTATTAGTTACCCAAAAATTTAGAGTTACCCCTTTTTTGCAATGATATTACACACGATCCCACTTGCAATCATCCCAAATAAAGTTAGTCACAGAGTCCACATTTCCTACGGAACACCTAAATCTACAATCTGTCATCAGTAAACAGCAAGCAGAGTGCGTTCACGTCAGGCACCAGTTTCACTTCCTGAAAACAGACACATAAACAAACAAACACATAGATAGAAGTTCCCCCAAAAACCATTTACCTGTTCCTCCCCGTCGCTATCGGTGAACGACTTCCACATCTCCCCGTCGTCCGAGTACTGGACGATGTACTCGGTGACGCACTCGGTGGTGGAGGTCCGGCCGGCCGTCGCAATCTTCCGGACCATCTTCCGACCACCCAGGTCGATGGTCAGGAAGTGGAAGTAGGTATTCTCGACCGGCGTCCATGCCGAGCGGGCTGTTCAGTCCAGTGTTTTAGGGTGGTGTTGTTATTGCGGTTAGTTTGGGTGGATTGTTTTTGGGAATGTATGGATTAGTAGAGGGCGTCGATTTTTGTATCGATTTGGTTCGGTTTTCGTATTTCGTAATCCCGGATGGAGGTGGCAGCATAATGGAGAAAAAGGGTGTCAATTATTAGTATTAGTATCGATTGCCAAACTAGGACTGTGTGAACGATCTTACTGGCTATACTTAAGCTAAAATATAGAAAGAAACCAACATAAAGCCTAATTCAATCAGCCAACACCGCTATTGTGTAAAACCATCACCGTGTCAAATCCAAGTAAGCGGCAAGAATGGGTGGATTAGGAGGCTTTTATTATGCAAATCTCAGCAGACAGTGCAATTCACCGGAAGCCCGGGGTGACTTTGTTATGAATATTTACAGGAAAAATGAAGTGACAGTGAAAAGAACAGCTGTAAAGTAGGCCGTGATGGTTCATTCGTTGTCGCCTCGAGCTTGCATAAGGTGGCCCGGAAACGGGTTTGTTTACCTTAGTGTTGCCACCGGGTTCTTTGTAGTCGATATAATCCTGTCCATTGAAGCCGTAGCTGATACTGAACTCGGTGACGTACTCGTTACTGTGCGGACGGCCCTGGATTTCGATTCTGGTCACGTTCCTCACCGTGCCCAGATCAATCATAAGTTGCTGCTCGAAGTCTGACTGCTGAGCGGTCCAGGCACTGCCAGCTATTTAGAGGAACCAGAAAGACATGTGTGGGTTTTGAATGTGTTTTTCGACTAAACTAAACACCGATGTTCAAGTCGGGGAAGCGCACAGTGAGTAAAAACGGATCCGACGGGACTACCGATTCGAAGCAAAGCAACCGTAGCGAATCCAATTGCGGTTAAACAAATGTGAGGACTTCGGAAAACAACCAGACAGAGGGGTAGAAACGAGGGCACCTGTGGTGAAACGATAACGAGGCCTCGAGGAAAAAATGGCACCCCACGACAGTGGATTTCCCTTACGACAACCCTGATTCGTTTATAACAATTGATTTGTGAACATTTTTATCCATAATAGGGTCACCATTGCGATGTTTGTTTTGAATTCTAATACAATTGAGCATCCTCGCAACAGTTCCTGCCAACTCTATTCCCACCAATCAACCCCCTTGTATAAGTAGGCTGCAAGCAGTTATGAACTAATAACAATAAATCTCATTCCGACTGGATCTAGTTAGCAGGGGAAAACAATGCGAGTAAAAATTCTACAGAATAATGTGAGAACCAGAACACATTGTTATCCGATCGGAGGATGACGAAAGTTCGAGGCCTGTGATATCACACCACACCAAACGTATCCAATTCTCAAGCACACTTGAAAATCGCTCTTACTCCATAGAAAAACAAAAACAAGAAGGGACAATCCGACAACATTTAAACGGCTTTTTACGTCCTTCTCGAATTGATAGAAACATTTCCGGTGAAATTCAAACGAAATCGATTGTCACCCCCTTCACCGCAATTAGACCGAATTGAACATATGAATCAAGCTAATTATAATGCACGTCAACGAGTTTCATCGAATGCGGCACACTTCCCCATCCGAATAGAAATTAAAACTAATTTATTCAAAACTCTTTTCCCTTAATCCTGAAAACGATAGCCCGTTTCGCTGGGTAGTTCAAGGAGACGAAACAACACAATTACGGCGAGGCGACCGGGTGCCCTAAATTGCCTTTTACTTTAAATATAACAAAAGCATAAATTTCGGTATCCTTAGCATTCCTTTCGGCTTGGGCTTCATTTGGTGCGTCACGGATCATCAACCAACCAACCAACCAACAGGAGGTAGGTAGAAAGGTATCTGTTGTGTTCGTCTGTTTGTTTAGCGTTTTCCTTCCGACTTGGCCTTAAGCGCTGCATTGCACTGTGTCCTGATGTTACTATCCGAAAAAGACATAAACATATCTTTTTTGGCAACCAGCAGTGTCATTATATTGATCTGCACTGACAGACATGAGGCGCCACTCTAACCTATATCGGTTTGAGGGAGAAGGTTATTGTTCGAATTGGCATGCCCTGTATGTGGGTTGATTATATCTACTTAATTCAAGTCCATAAATAAACAAACATTGGAATTCAAACTCTAATACAAATCGGATGAATGTTGGGATTCCCTGTACCAGTTTGAACAAACGTGCTGCAGCTCGTTCCAGAATCAATCGTTGTCGTAAAGACTACACAGTTCGAGAAATCATTTAATTTCCTGCGATATCTAATGCACTTTATTAGAATGCTAGTATTGGCATAAATTCACACATTACTTGATGTAAGTTTAAGGCAAGAATTACCTAAATTAGGTCTGTTGTATGATTGATTGCAAAGAATTTCGGTGTTTTCGCTTACTTTGACTTGCAATTCAACGCGGAGCAATTGTACGCCTCGTTTTAAATTCATTATTTTTTTCTGTGTATGCACAAGTTGATTTTCGAATATCAAGTAGGTCATGTATTTTAAACTGCTTTGTTTTGATTTTGATTTTCCACGCGATTTTCCTTCGAAGGTTGGTGTAAACCAGAGTCGATAAAGAAGAGTCGCGCAAAGAGGCTTCTTTGTTTGGTTGTTCTTTTTCGTGTTTATCAACAACCGACTCCGCCAGCTTTAACTTTGCATGACTCCATCAGTTTTCATGTGTTGACTCGGTAATCGTTGGTTTTTAGTTACATTTATCGTACGAGTGCTGAGATCTGAGCGTTCTGAGCAGCAAAGTGGAAAAGTTTGTTCCGTGTTTCCTGTTACACGCATAGGAGTGGGAAAAATGAGGTGCGCAGCTGTTTTCTGTAAAAATAAGCAAGCCAAAAAACACCGAATCAAACATTTGAGCTTTTTCCGCTTCCCGTGCGACCGGGAGCTGAGAGACAAATGGATTTCATTTTGCCGCTTGCCGTTGGATTCGGAATTGTCCGAAAATAGTCGTATTTGCAGTGTAAGTAATGATTTGGAAAATATTTAATGCGTAAAAATAATTGTGAATATTACAGTGGCATTTCAATTATGAAACGGATCTGTATATGGCGACTGACAATTTTCTGAGAAATAAAAAGCAATATCCCGTGCCATCGTTTCGGACCCAGCAATTGCATGTACAGCACTTACACTTGACACGGGTGCAGTAAAGTAAGTGAAGAAAGTGCAGCATATGTCACCTGCAGACCGCGACTGGTGTTGTATCGACGAAATGTCGATGATCAGGGCTCTCGTTCTGCAACAACAACAAAAACTGTTTGGTTATACAACGACTGGTCAACGCCAAAAAGCAACACATGGGTTGGTGTGATGCTAGTTGGGGTGCACAATCGATGGAAACAGGTAGTGGCTACCACTTCACCGGCAACACGATACCAGCAGAAGACCTTGTTATCGATGTCATCCGCTGCGCCGAAGAAGTGGGATTAAGGTTCACTTGTACTACAGTTGTGGACAAAATATCGTCCGCATGTGGAATAACTTTGGCATCAGACATTCAAAGGATGAAGGGCTGAACAACATGCCTCCGAGTCACCCGATCCGTACAAATGACAGACTTGAGATTATGCCTGACGCAACTCATGTTTTCAAAAGCACTGTCCAGGGATGGGTAAAACATAAAATAAAAGGTTTTTTTATTGCTTTGGTAAGGATCTTTCGTGATAATGTAAATAATTTTACACAGAACAATGACAATATTATTTCAAAGCTGACGACATTAATGAAATCAGTGCGAATTAACATTTTTGAAGAAGAATGCCACGATATCCGTAATAAAATAATTGATCGTTTTGTAACATTCCGCTTACGTATTAACAATCCTTGTAAAGCACGATCCATTATGCATTATAGTCGATCGATGGCAGTTTAAAATGTCCAGTGATATATCTTGTTAAGTTTTTAAAATACGACGAAATATAGTTTTATTAAGTTTCAAGCAAGTTTAAAACCAAAAATGTAATAAAGGTTTTATAAATAAAATAGTTTTGTATATTATTTCTGTATAATTTGTCCGAAATGTGAGGCCTAAACCAGTGTGAAGGGATAGTTGAAAGCTCATGAAACTGAAAAGGACATTTAATTTAAAGGAAATGCTACCATTGCTGTACCAAAATTTTCAATATTTTGAACCATGATGTATTTTATTTAGAAGATTCTTTTTGCTATAAATATTTTTTTATGCTTTCACTGACTAGCATACTTATTCAGGCTTACCCGGATAAAAAAATACAATAGATTACAAAATAAATCCAAAAAATTACCATAAGATCTATCTATGGACAATAAACTACAGTTGACGTTCGATAACTGCAAGCGGTTTAACCATAGACCAGTAGACCAGTAGGTCCCATACAAAAACGATATTTTTCTTGGCTCAGTCAGTACTAGCACATCGGTCCCAAACTCGGTCCCAAGCTTAATAATGCGCCCATGATAATGAACTCACATGAACACACTCTCAAATATTCTGTCAAAATAACACAGCAAATCAAAACAAAGGCGCAAATATGTACAGCAAGGTGCTGATTGATTGTTGGTTTAACTGCAATGCTTTTTAACTGCAAGACCGATAAGTGCAACAACTATGCAGTTATCGGTCAGCTATCTGTCAAAGGATGAACAGAACTCACTAGGAACTCATTAAAATGAACTTCCAGATGATTTCACTTCCTTTGACTTATTATTGACATATATCAGGCGATGCAGTTATCGAATGTCGTTTGATAACTGTAATGTAAACATGTTGCAGTTAACGAACGTCGACTGTCTTTTTTGTTACGTAAAAATTTCTGAATTGATTCCGGCTATAGAGTTTTTTTTTATTCTTTGTCGGGTATTTTCATCACTGCGACCATTTTTAGATCTATTGTGATAGACTATAGAGTTACAATGGAACAAACTGTTTTGGTTTTAATTTGCTCGCGAAAAAATAGTTATTTTTATTGTTGCTATTCATGACAATCCCCATTTTCTGTTGTAAAAGTCCAAGTTACAATAGATTCTATTGTGGAAAACAATAAACGCTAGTGTGATTGTGATGTTACTGACAATAAAACTTATGGTTTTAACAATAAATTTTATGGTGTTGTAACAATAAATTCTTTTGTATTTTATTGAGATTTTTATTAATTAAATTTGACTTCATTCGCAACATTATTTTATTCTTCTCTTTTCCGTCATAATTATAGAAAAATATCATCGCGAGATAACAATACTTCTCACTGATCCAAACGTTTATGTTTGTTTTGTTCGATAGGTAGCATGTTTATTTTGATTGATAGGTAGCATCGGTTTCACTCTTTGCGCGACTCTTCTTTATCGACTCTGGTGTAAACTAAATGAAAACCGTACCAATTAGACCTTTTTGGTTTTGATCAGCGCACACTCAGGCAAATAAACTTAAGTGTTTCATAAGGTTCAACTTATGAACGGCCGATTTCCCCAGCAAGAACGAACAAATTGATAACTGGCCTTGGTATCTAAGAGCTCAGATTAAGAGGTAAAATACCTGAGGATAATACAATAAAATTGTTACCACAATCTTATACGAATACCAAATTGAGGTAAGACAATACTAAAATCGAAATTCTGTATTGCCATGATGCAGGAATCAGTGCTAAGTCAGTTGATTTTGGCGCAGCTCATTTATCACCGTGTCGTGGTTCTGATTGTGGTATCGTTGATGGTAGTAGTGTATAATTAAGGTAGTGAGGTGGTGATTCCTTGTGGTATCGTTGATGGTAGTAGTGTATAATTAAGGTAGTGAGGTGGTGATTCCTTGGAAGGATGACGGGATTCTTTGCTTCCTCTGTGGCATATTGGCATGCAGCGATGCGAGTCTTCATAGGCATTATACCACGATCATCGATCCATGGAATTAGTTTGTATAACGGGCTAGATTTAGGAAGAAGTTTGGCTGTTTCTTCGGTGCATTTCGTAGGACCTAAGGACCTAGGACAGTACAAATTAGCTGCGCTTCGGCTGAACGAACCTCAACGTGCGTCAGTAACCCGTTGTTGATTGACCGAACATTGTTCCGATCGATAACGCATTACGAAATTCAAATCATCAACATCCTTATTTTTCGCTTCCAAAATCACACGTGCACTAAACCTATCATGATTCTTATAATTCTGGACAATGTTTAGGAAAACACTCGTAATGAGTACCTCTTTCGTCGTTGTGAAATGACAGAAATTTTGCGGGAACGTCAACTGGTACTTCTCCATTGCCAATCGCCAACAATTGATTCGAGAAAATCTCGGTAGACGGATCGGTTTGCAAGGCAACTCGTACATTTGTCGTCAATTGTAGCATATCGCCAAAGTTATGAAAGCTTAAGGCAAGCGTTGATTTCATCGTGTTCGTAGAAAAGTCGAAATAAGTGCAAAAAGACTAAAGCACATATTTGAATTGTTTTGTATTGAATACAGTACCTCGTCAATTGCACAAATATCTCCGAAATTATCGAAATCACGCTGAGCTTCGCTTGAGTGATCGTTCACGAATAGTACACTTTATTCATAGTCTAATAATTAACGCTCAAAAAGTAATTGGAATGGAGCATCAACTGTACCAACAGCAGAATAATACGCACTCTTGTGAAATTGCACAATGTCAGGTGGACTATCAACGTCATCTAAGATCCATGTAAAGGATAAGTCGATCAAAATAAATTAAAAAAACCATACCATATATACAGAGGATAGACAAAATGATCGGAACAGGCAAAGGAAGCTGGATCAGGCTAGCCCGTGAATCTTATAGTCCATATATTGTGGTAAAATCGTAATTGATCTTTACTATAGGTTCCCCCCAAAATGTTGCAGGAGTGGCCAATGTAGCCAATGGCTTTCTCAAGTCTATCAAAATCATAAATATGAAAAATCGTGAACATACACGGCATGTTTTGGAGTAAAATCGTAAATGGCCTCTACTACAAGTTACCCCGGGGACGCTCCGGTGGTACTGAGAGTGGTCTATGTATCCAATGGCCTTCTGAAGTTTATTAATAGCATACCTATGAAAAATCATAAAGATAGAGCTGCCACACGGCATGTTTTGAGAAGTGGTTCCAAGAGTGGCCAATATGGTCAAGGATTCACTTTAAGTTTATAATAAAGTTTTTGATGAAACCCCAAGAAGAACGAGGTGTCACATGGCATGTTTTGAGTAAAATAAAGAGTTAACCTGTTTCAAGGAAATGGCCACGTCTCAGTCAATTCTTGTAATCAACACTTCATTCACTTGATAAATCTTTTGCCTTTACGTGTGTATACTGCACAACATTGTGTGACAACGGCATGTTGTACAAAATCTCATCACAAATTCAACATGTGAGAAAGGCTCTCCGGAAACCCGGAACAACTCCGGTGTCCGGGGGTCATGGCAGATTATGTTGGCAGATATAAAACTACATTAAGTTTCCAGTCGAATGCTGCTTGACGAAATTTAATCGGATAATATTTCATGAAGTTGGAGCACTCCAAGTTGATCAAAAATTTGCCTGTCCCGATCATTTTGTCTATCCCCTGTATGTACATATTGAAAATGTATCATTTTCGAAGTTTTCATTTTTCCTATAAATTTGTCCAATTTTCTTTTTTATAATTGTTCCTTGGGCGTAGCCGAAGAGAACACAAAAAAGGCAGCTTAAATCGGACAATCTGTTCTCGAGTTATGCGCGGTCTAACGTATGCCACTCTGTTATGTATATATAATATGTATATATAATATATGAAACCTGTCGCCAGAACTTGTTCACAATCACCCTACGAGATATTATGGCATTTCAAAAAGGCTTTTGTTTTTCTCGCACAATGCGACGACGCCTTATTCGGCCAAAACACCTAATTTCCATCTGCATGATATGTTTGAAGAAATTTAATCAATATTATCTTCAAACATTAATTTTGGTACACTTCTTGATTAATAGCCCAACCACATGGCTTCAACCATGGTTTGGAAATTCTTCCCGCAGATATGACAATGTAACGCATCACCTTCTGGTCAAACTTATGCTTTAACTTATGTTTCGTGCTCGGCGATGCAGTAGAAATGTCAGAATAATATCGATCGTTTCCTGGGTTGTGGGTTTTTGAGAGAGGGAAGTAGCTTTCATCATCCAAAACGAAATATTTTCCGACGTAATTTCGGATCATCCAGCGGCATTGGGATTTTACTGTTGATATCTGTTGCCTAGTTGTGTGGTTGTAAGTTCATTTATTTTCACTGGCAGTCCATTCTGTCTCATTCAACCGTATGGCTGGTGAACTTGAGTATCAATGGCCCAATCGAACTTTTTTTGATAATATCCCACTACCACTCATGAGCTGTTCCTGAGGATGCCAGGATACGATAGATGGTTGAAACTGGAAAATTCTCGGGTTTAAAATGGTTCATAGTGAACTTTTTCCCGTGATTTATGGTTTGTGGTTTGGTATGAGAGAGTTAAAATCATTCATATATATATATATATATTTTTTTTGAATGTTCAAATTTCAAGGACCTTAAATCAAGGTTGCTGATTATCACAACGAATGGTGTCTCGCTCTTCCTACTGCTCACCACCGTTTTCCTGCTGCCGAAGAAAAAAACTACTCTCACCGTACTCGAAGCAACGACCCGCTCGGTCCTTTCCTCTTTACCGTTTCTTCTTGTGCCTACTTTCATTCACTGAGTTATCACCATGTCCAACCAACCAAGCGACACTCACCAATTCTTCCTTTTTGCGCGATCATTCCAATAGCTTTCGGATTCGGACCCGAGCCATATTCGCAGTGAAGTCTTCTGAAGGAAGCAAACGAATCGTTTTATTAGAAAAAAAAAAAAAAAACAACGGATGGATGACAATCAGGCCCTGCAAATTCTCCATAGTGTGAGTGTGTGTTAGTTTACACAAATGCATTATTGATTTACACATATCAAGCTGAATAATACATTTGGTCCAAAGTAACATCGAGAAATCCTCGTCGTCGACTGTACGATACTGGACCGTCATTTCCCAGAAGGATACAACCCTGCTTTGCTGTGGTGTCTACTACAGATGACCTTAACGCTTTGATAGGAAGGAAGCAGCGACGACAACGAACTGCGGTTATTGTTCTCCATGGTAGTCACCCAGACTCCAACACAATAAGCCGAGCTACAGCTGCGTGAGGATCAAGCGAGAGCAGAGAACTCGTCTAAACCTTCGCATCACCACATCTCATGAGAGCCGATGAGAGTCTCTACACACTCGCAGCTGACCACAGGGCAACGATGACTCGATGATGAACAGCTGTTAGTCAGTTCCAACCGAATCGCCGACGGTATATCATCGAACCCAAAACCCCATTCAATTGTGTAGTGTTAGATTTGTATTTAAAATAAATGTAGTTTTTTGAAGTATTTTGTGTGTAAAATAAATGTAGTTAATGTGTTGTGTAATGTAACCCTGCGTGTTGAAAAGTGTGAAGAAACCCACTCCATCAGTTCGCTGACAAGCACAAAACATCCACAATTTGGATGTTTTCCCCACTTCGCCTTCCCCGCATTCAACAACAGCAAACGGTCCCATCAGTGTTGGAGTTGGAAACCGAATATTCCACTGATCGAAGGAAGGTAAGGTCCGACTATCCAACATCGACTTTTTCTTGCATTAACAGCTTGTCTATTAAACAATTTGTTGATATTTTCTACGTATTCAATCCTTAATTACACTTTATATTTCCACACTGTGTGATGCAAATGCTTGAACATGTTTATAGTCAACGAAGAGTGTCTCCCAATGTTATTTAGGACATGGTTACATTAATCAGCTTGATATGTAGAAATTAGAAAAAAAAAATAGTATTTTCCATTTAATTCCAACTACCTTTGCTTATTTTGACAGATACGCGTATTTCGTCTACAATGTGCAGACTTCTGACATAAAGGGAATGCTAGATTTGGCAGAAAATATGGGATATTTCGTGTATATTAAATCCACATAACGCCTGAATCTAGCCTGTCGTATGAAAGAATGTTAACATTATTGTATGGCGCATGAAAAATTGCACACAATTTCGATGTTTACGCCTCCGTTGGCTTAGAATTTCACGAGGGGAAATTTTACACGCTTGTTGAAATTAATTATTTTTTTCTGTGTAGTCTATATCACGTAATATAAGTTGTAGTGAAAACGGATTGTTAATTTCTTCTAGCTGGAGTAATAGGATCTAGCGATCACTTTTCAGATGATGACCAAAGCAACTAATAATCAGTATTCATAAATAATGAACCGAAGCGATGAGCCAAAACATTAAACCCTTGTTGGGAGTTGATAAACGTTGATATACAGCGTCCATATAGGGGAACCAACGTTATTTGCCCCCCTTTCAGAAAAACCGCATTAATTTGGACAAAATAACATTGATTTTAAAACGCATACCTGGGGTGTGTTTACTCTCCATGCGCTAGCACATGCGCTAGCACACCACGTGAGTCTTTAGCAAAATAAACTTTCGAAATTCATAAGATTTCATTTTGATTTTTCGCTGCTAAAAATTTTTATGAATTTCATTAATTTACCTTATGAAATATAATGATGTAAATAAAAATATGGAGCAATTCTGAATTAAACCTTGAATATCAAGGTTACGGGTCCAGTGGCTTGACCACCAGTATATATCAACTATAGACACTGTATATAGACCGGACAACAGTTGTCTTATGCAGCCAAACGACCTGTCAAAAAATGCAGCCAAACGGACTGTCAACCTTTTATTCACTTTAAAGGAGCAAGTATTGTTTTGACAAAAGCAAATTATGAACAAATAAGGGATTTTCTACTTCCATATTCAGTAAATGTTCATTTTTTACACGGCACTTTTCGCTATGCTTTTTAATGAAAATCTTCAAACGGAATCAAAACAAACTACCAACATCGAAACCGAATCTTATTTTTAGCCTATTGCGCTGTTTACTTCAAGTTTGTACAAATACAAGTGGTGCCAGATCAGTTGCTCAAATTTATGACATTTTTCAGGGTTGGCAGATTGTATGATTTTGCGTTGTCCGGTCTATATACAGTGTCTATAATATCAACGCTTGTAAACACACTTTACTCGAGGCGAATCGAAAAATCATTCTTCGGCAAAACGAATTCGAGTTTTCCACGTTTTTTTACTAAATTTTACTCGCGGCGAATCTAAAACAACATTCGTCAACGAAGTTACTCACGTTCATATAGGAAACAGTGAAGAACGACGATAGAAGAATGAGAGGGAACACAAAACTTCATCTCACACGAGTCACTCACACAGCACCCATCAATGAGAGCACTCCTTTCGTTCGCGAATGCTTGCCTTTCTCCTCTTTGGTTAACGATTTGCTGACGATTTCGACGTATTGGATCCGTAATCACACTTATTACTACCGTACTGCAAGTTCAAAATAGTTGAACATGTTCTTACATAGCCGTAGGAACGCAAAGAGAAAGTCGACAAAGAGAGTCTCTCAATGTACTCAGGACCATAATGCATTGTTTTGCTTGACATGTTTCAAAAGAAGCGTGCGATATTTAGTGTATCTCTTAGTGCTACTCTGTTGATCGAATTTAACTTTTTCTAGTTTCTTCGTCTTTCATGGATGGTTTTCTGGATAATAGTTTTCGGCACTATACCTGTACAATGACATATGCCAATACATGAGAAAATGTGAAGCACCTCGATTATGCTAGCGATGGTCGGCTTTCCGGAAATCAAAGGTTATTATATAGTTATCGAGAAGATGTAAAGCTTCTAAATGAAGCACGGATTTTGAAGTCACCTAGCACCATAAACTCATCCGTTGAAGCCGAGTTTTCAACTATAGAGAAAACGGAGCACGCTAAAGACAGCCTCCCTTTCATATGTATTACTATCACAGAGAACAGACGTTCATTTTCGGTCTGCTACTTGTGTAAAACTTTAAACCGACATTTCAAATGAATGTCGTTATGCTCTTGGTAGGCGGCGCGGCAGTTGTGCGATAACTGTCATGTAAATGTATATCAATAAAAAGACTGTCACATAACCTAAAAGGTTTTGGTTGATTTTTTCTGCAATTGCTTTTTATACCGGCTGCCCATGTCAACTTTTACACACTGTTGCGGTGTTCTGTTGCGAACAAAGTTGGGCTGTACATAATGTGATGGCAGAAGTGAAAAGAAAGGCAAAAAAGAATGAAAAATTTAAAAATAAATTACTCAATTTATTACACGCATTTTTCAAAATGATCAAAATGTTATAGTAACACTCATTAATTTCCTAGCTTTATTTGTATTTTAAGTATATTACCTTTTGTACCACAATTAGCTTATTGCCTGTTCTCAACTTATTGTTCTTAATGTATTTATGAGTGTATGGCAAGTCGGGAATCAAGACAATTGGCATTACGAAAAATTCCTGTACGAGACCGGGACCAGAACCAGGCCCAGCCATCAACAGTAGGTTTTTTCTTTTAGCTGCACTTTTAGCGCCTGAGCTACGGAAGACCCGCTTCAATTATCTTACCAATTACAAAATTTTGTTTGCAATGTATGTTCTTATTTGGTTTTTTGGTATGTTGATAAGAATCTAGTTGTAAATGGGTTAGAAGGGAGCGAAGATCTCAAAATTTGTATCAGTTCTAATAAAGATAATAGATCATTGTGGCTCCTTTAATTCCAAGAGCAGGTTTCATTTCGAATTTTCATCAACACCGCCTCTCGTCGTCACATATTTTGTATGGATCGTCACAGTTTTCAAATCACTGCCTCCTCCTAAAAGCGTGACTTCATTATTGGATCTTTCTCAAGTGGTTTATCAATTCGGTTTGGTCGTCAGGTTTTAGCGAAATGTAGAATTTATAAATCTGTATGGACGGCAACACAGATAGCCGTCCATACAAATTTGTCTACCTGTGTAACCACATGTTTTTTCATATCCACTATAGGACGAATCCTAGAAGAAATTAATCATCCTCTAACCACTAAACGGATATATTATCAAATGTAAAATGTTAACACATGTGTAAACACATTATTATTCTCGCACTCCATCTCACTTACAAAGCGAACCATAAAGTCATAACCACCATAACAACTGCCCACGCAGCAAAGTGAGCAGTTGTCGACTTTCCCTCAAAAGCAAAATGATCCGCATTGAAACGTGTGCGGTGTGTGCTGCGATAGAGCATACAACATCCAATGCGCGATATTCCCATGAGATAATCGCTAACTTTCTCCAAAACACCCGTACAGAACTCATAAGGGACTTGTTCGAAATCCTAGTCGAACAAATCCCCAGGCCTACTATTTCACGTAAATCGGGAAAAAATAACTCAAAGTCAGCGGCGGCGGCTGTTCGCGTGTCAACAGGAAATTAACCAAAAGTGCACCCATCCTGAAGCAGCAGCAGCAGCAGCGGTGTGGCTTTTAGCGTAATTTGATAAACTTTTCCGCCAACAGAGGAGGGTGGCTTTCCGTGTTCGCGAAAATGGTTTCCATCCTCAAACGGTTTGACTTTACGACCTAGGAGCAGTGGAAACGTGTCGTGCTGAAACTTTACACCTGTCCAACAAGCGAAGACTACCGCCACTCTACGACAGATAGTTGGAAGAAGGAATGGGCAGAACAACAGTTGTAATTCGAGTATAGATCAAACAAACCCATTTTTGCCATTATGAGGAAGTTTGCCAAAAACCTAGAATGTGTGGCCCAAATAGGCATCGGAGTAATGGCTGTCTGAATGGTTTGTCGTGACTCTCAACCGTTAATCTTCTCGACATTATGCCTAGTGGTTTATGAGTAACCGCGCGTTTACATTGCTTAGTTTTATCAATATTCGTCATCATGTCAATGAACTAGGCTAACTTGGAATGAAAACGAAAAAAACATGGAACAACTTTATTTAGATTTCTTATACTCCTTATTGATAATACCTCCACAGTAGTGTTCATCGATTGCCAAAAGTGGCTTATGGCCTTCAATCAGTGAATCAAACCCGAGAATTTCAAAACAATTATCAGTTAAGTCGGCATCTTTGGGGAAATTCTCCAACGCCACGGCTACGCAGTGATTCTTATCGATAAGAGATTCCTCAAAGCGCCAGTCCCGCAACAGCTCATCGTTCAGCTTCAACGTACTATCACAGACAGCCTTCTTCGTATCCAACACCTTACTTCCGATAGTGAAATTTATCTTCCGCAAATCAACCGTTATCCCAACGCCAACGTTCTTAACATAGCTCTCCTTCAAACACCAATTCCGCATAAATGCCTCCAACTGTTCCGCCTCATTCGGTTGACCCCTGATGTACCGCCACTCGTCGTCCGAAAAGTTCCGATTCATCAGTCTGAAAAATTCCCCCAACGGTTTTCCTCCGCTGTATTCGATTTTCATCACATCAACGCCAATCTTCGGCACTTTCCCATCCGGCAGAACATCGCTAGCTGTCACCAACCCGGCCAGCACCGAATAACGCCCCTGATGGGAAACGTTGAAATCGATCGCGTAGCCTTCGTTTTTCAGAAAGGGCTTCCCCTTCAGATCCCGATCGAACTGGATCTGATCGTAGTTCAGTCCGGTAGCCAGATGGACGAACCGCCGCATCATCAACCGTCCAATCAGCGAAGCGTTGAAATCATCGCGAAACACAAACTTGGCCAGTCGTGCCTTTTCCTCCGGCTGGATGCACGACGTCGCCAGCAGCAAATCCGTCAGAGTGGGTCGCCAGCTAGCGAGGTCAAATGCCCAGCGAACATGGCCTCCATTGCGAAGCGTCATTTTCCCCCTCACCACTTGTTCATCAAGTACCGCAACGAGAATCTTTCCTCCTCTAACCGTTTGGCGGTGGACGTCGACGCCGGATCAATTTGTAAACATACCGGTGTAGAATTATATGCTGAAGATTGGCGAAATTGGTAAATACACAAACCGTAGAAAACACTGGGCGATGAGGGTGATAAATGATAATGAATCGAGTGACGAATTTGACAGTCGGAGCTACCAACTGAAAAGTCGCGAAAGGTATACAGAACAAAACAAACACCCATACAGACCAAACGGTTCATAGTGGTTGTGAGCAAGTGGTTGTGAGAGTCAGAGAAGAGAAAGAGATTCATCAACGCGAGCGAAGAGACAAACACGGGCGAAAACATAAGGGTGCGAGTGGGAAAATAAGCTCATAAATCGCAGTTAACTAGAGACACATAAGGCTAGTGGGGCACTATTACTAGAAAAACGAAAATAAATATGTCATAGAAATAGAATTCTGCTCGCAATACAGGTTAGGAACAGTACCAAGGACTTAACCCATATTATTTCAATTTTCAGTGGAAAACGACAAGAAAGACCAACGAAAGGTCAATTTGGTCAGGTCAACATAATCCAATTACTGCTCTCTCAGCTGACGGAGGAAGGGACTTGGCAGACAATTCGTATTATTGCTTATTTCCCATATTGCTACATACCTACACTCACAAGTGTGGTCACAGCATACGTGAATGCCAGCTCTATTATAGCATGAATCATCCGTAGTGTGGTCGGTCTTCGGCTGTGCGAAATAGTAAACACAAATTTCCCACACTTGAAGGGAAAATATGGTGGATACTTCTTCTACAGCAAGGTGGCTGCTGCTGGTTGTTTTTCCATGCAGATGAGAAGCGTAAATTCATTAAGAAGGTTTTCCGCCGTGGTGGGGTGGCTACAAGTCAAAAACAAATGGAAAATAGAATATAACGGGCGGAGAGAGACACCCTAATGTATCATCTTGGGCGTGAGCAAACGCATAATTTTTAATCATCAGGTAAACAAAACGGCTAATCGTTGCGTATCTTTCAACGACCGGCAACGATACATGCTTATAATCCTTAATGGTGCAATAACAAGCTGGGCTGAATGTGGGTGGTGGAAGTATTCCAAGCGTTGTGTCAAATAATGATGTCCTCATTTGTTTGCAAGAACGCATGGCGAAATTTGGATGAAAACTGGTTATTGATTGACACGATTGACACAGGCGATAAAGCACTAGGGAGCGTACGTCATCAGCCACTAACTCTTCTCGTCAAACTGCAAAAAAGCGATACAACCATCACAATTCCACTGCGGCAGCGATTGCATCATGTCATCACGTAACGCTTTTGGTTGTTCTTGGCTGATGCAAGGGAAAACTGGAAGCGGAAGCGATCGCATTGGAACTACGTGGATGCGGCCGGCGACTTTCGGACCACGCAGATAGCATCATGACTGTAAATTTCCACTGGGATGCCGGTTTACCGGCTTGCATCATGTTGTAGCTACGAATAGCAGGCAACCGGATGAGCAAAGGACATGCATCAAGCTGATAGAGGTTTTCACCCTTTTTCATACGAAGGCCATCGGTCGATGGTTTGTAGAGATGATCAATATTTAAACTGCATCCTAATTGCAATGGAATTAAAATTATACTTGCTATAAACATCGTTGAAAGTCGAATTAAAATTAATGCACAGTATTTCATTAGTTCCAATATGTGCTCCTTGTGTAGAGCCTATTTCAACACGGACGGAGATAAAATAAAGCTGGTCGGTTTTTGTTTTCATCGGCTGTTAATCCCCAACAACACTCATGAATTTCATTAATTTACCTTATGATATACAGTGTTTATCTTACATTACTTGAAAGCGTGACTAAACTTTGTAATTTCATTAACGAAATGACGTAATGATGCAACTGTTGGTTCAAGAGTCTAGCATAACTCTACATGATTGCTGGAGTAATCTAGTATTCACTGACAGCACGCCGCCAGAGGTTTGTTGACAATTGGCATTTTGCATTCTGATTTCATTTGCTCTTCAGTGCCGAGGGCCAGTGTTAAGAACCTCGCAGAAAAGTTTCATTTCATAGTTAAACTCTTGTTTACTTTATATTTCAGTGGCAACAAGGTCTCCTACCTTGTACGCTAAATACTTTAGGAATTGAAAAAAACTAACATTTGTGACAAATACAACTTGAAAAAATCGACCGTATCAAAACTTTGTTCCATGTTTCGCTAAACCGAAACATTTGTCGCGGATCGCCGAGGAGGAAGACCACCTGTTACGACGTCAAGAGACGACTCGATAATTGCAAGAAGCATCAAGAAAAATTCCGTCAATTCGTCCTTTAAGATCCAGAAGGAATTACAGCCACCTGTGCCGGACCGGACAATCAGGTGACGTGCCGTTGCCGCATGGTGGAGGAAATGGTTTGGGAAAGTTTTTCTGCGCACTTTCTGGGTCCGATTCATCCAGTTGATGGTATTATGGATCGTTTCATGTACAATGGCATTCTCAAATATGTTATGCTACCGTATGAAGTGTGGAATATGCGAATAAAAGTGATTTTGAAAGTGGCAGTAACTTCCCGCATAAATAATAACCATAAGAATTGCCCAACCACCAACTTCCTTGACCTGAGCAAAAGTGTTGTAACTAACAGGCTGCCGTTTAAATAAACTACAATTACAATTACAATTCGGGGTATCATCCCAACCCTCAACATATTCTGACGTCTCATATCTCTTGAGGTTTAGCGGAACTTTGTGTTTCCAACATTCGGCAAGGATAAACGAACCATCAAGACCGTACCGGAGCGCTCAATACGGAAACTGGTTGCTGATCTCGACGTTTGCACGGGAAGCGTCTACACCATTCTCAGCAAGGACCATGGCTTATAAAAAACTTAGGGTCCAGAGCGGAACCTACCACCTCAAAAGGAAGGTTGATACTCTCTCGAACGCTGGTCATGACTTCATTTTTTCTGACGAGAAACTGTTTGTGCTCGGGCAGTCTCACAATGCGCACAATGATCATTCGCGGTCGACAACGAGGACAAGCATTTCTGCCCCTCAAATCAACCGTTCTCGGTTCCAAAGTACATGTTTTGGGGGGCAGTTTGCAAGCGACGTAAACTTTCCTTGAAATTCATCGAGAAAAACGTTAAAATCCACGCGGGATACTACAAACAAAGGCCTCAAGTCTATGACAACTCTAGGGAGATAACTACTGAGGTTTGATTCATTTGATGTATTATTTTACTGCAGCGCTCCTAGTGGTCGAATCTGGAATGTTTTGACAGAAGCTTGTTTTGAAATTTTTCCACTAAAATCACGAATTCATTAAAATTGGCATACTATCGATCGGCAGGATCATAAGACTACGTGGTGTACAGAGGGAGAGCTGTTTAGTTTTTTTTTTTTTTCGTTGCGTGAAAATTTGTATGCAGGGATTTATTGGGTCGGAAAAAGTTCTTATGACAGTTCCAAATACAGTTTAGCGAGGTTACGGTCGCAAAGCCATTCGTTGTGTCTTATGCGTTCGCATGAATGATTGCTGTGGTAATGAAGGAAATCGTAAGCAAGAAACAGCCGCGTTTTACGTTCTCAACCATTACTTGGAAAAGATACAGCAGTACTCTTAGGTGTGCTGAAGATTGGACTTTCTGCCTTGGATCCGGCTATCACCAGAATTACGTCCGTAGGAGGAAGGCCTTTCTCGAAGATGAAAAACGTGCAGCTTAGAATCCCATTGAACCTCGACGTGCATCCTGAAGCTCAACGAGTTAGACGGCCTCCAATTGCGCTCCTTAGACGAATCGAAGAAAAGCTGGACCAATTTTTAATGGCTGACATCATTGAACCAGTGGTAGAAGCAACACCATGGGTGTAACCTTTGGTAATCATTGTCAAAGATGATGCAAAACTTCGCCTGTGTGTCGACATGCGACGCACTAATCAGGCCATCATGAGAGAACATCACATGATGCCCACTTTCGAGAGTTTCTGCCACGATTCAAGTCATCCACTTTCTTCAGCCGTCTGGATATTAAAGACGCATTTCACCAGTTCAATCAGCAATACTGAAATAAATTAGTTTAATTGTGTAAAATAATAATAATAATTATAAATCTAAAATACACATTGAACTGGATGAAGCCTATGGATCTATTACAAACATTATTTGTCATAAAGGATTGTACAGATATAAAAGGCTAGAATATAAAAGGTATTTCATGTGCTCCCGAAATGTTTCAAAAAGTCATGGAATAGATTCTTGCCGGCTGTAATAATGTCATTAATTATATTGATGATATAGTAGTATCTGGAGAAACTGAAGACGAACATAGTACGGTTTTGAACAAAGATAAATGTATCTTTAAAGCACGACAAATAGAGTTTTTGGGCCATATTATTTCTGCTAACGGAATACATCCAACGGAGACAAAGGTGCAAGCACTACAGAAATTTCGTGAACCTCGTTCTCCGGACGAAGTTAGAACTTTTTTGGGTCTCGTCACCTACGTTGGCAAGTATATCCCAGATTTAGCAACAATTACTGTGCCTTTACGGGAACTGATATGCAGTAACAATTGGTTAACCTGGACGAAGGATCACCAACGCAGCTCTGAGCAACTGAAACAAATGATATCAACTTCCAATACTCCCGCTTTCTTTGACACTGCCTTGTGCACTAGGTTCGTAGCAGACGCCTATCCCGTTGCATTAGGTGCTGTCTTGGTTCAATTTTCAGACGATACCGACAATGTTTCTCGTATAATATGCTATGCCAGAAAAGGCCAACTAGTACTGAAAAGCGCTATTGCCAAACGGAAAAAGAGGAAATTGCTTTAGTGTGGTCAGTAGAAAAAATTTCGTCATACTTGATTGGTCGTGAGTTATTTTAGCTCCGTCTTCCTCTACAATCCTTTACGTTCAAGGTTAAGTATCGTAAAGGAAGCAGAAATATCGCATATTCTTTATCCCGACTAGTTCATTCTGATGAGGCTAAAGACTTCGAGAAGGATAGCAAATTTATGGTACTAGCAATCCAGGCGTCTGAGGCTATTGATGTTGACGAAATTGAAGACGCGGGTGAATCTGTTATGATAAAACGACTGCGAGACCGTGCATGGTGGCCATCAATAAATCGAGATACAAGGGAATTCTGTGCAATATGTGAAGGATGTCAACTTGTTGGACTTCCCAGCCGACCTGGTTGATATCGCCATTTACTTTATGGGTCCTCTTCCTTCTGGGGAGTACCTACTGGTAATTATAGACTACTTTAGGAGCCGAAATCATGTCTCGCATGACCGCTCATGAAACTGTTGAACGCTTGAGTAAAAAATTTACCCGTTTAGGGTATCCCAGAACTATTACACTTGAAAATGCAAAGCAGTTCATTGGTGAAGAATTGGAAGAATACAGCAAAATACACCGAATCTCAACCATTCTGCAACCATTCTGCACCGTACTGGCCACAGGAGAATGGCCTAGTCGAAGGCATTGCCAGATTAGCCACGGGCTCGGTAGGGAATTGGAAAGGAAAGATTTGAAAGATTATTCGATTATGTTACTAACATCCGACATGACATTGAAACTGCACCTCCAACCTCTGAATATCGTGATTTAGATTTTATAAACAAACAAAAAGGTAAAGAAAGAGAGGATACCAGACGTCAGACGAAGGAGTCGAACATTGCGGAAGGCGATACAGTACTCATGGAAAATCTTTCTTCTGGGAATAAACTATCGACCACGTTCAAGAGCACAAAGTATACTGTTTTAGATCGATCGGGTCCCAGAGCTTTGGTAAAAGATTTTAATTCCGGTAGAATCTACGAAAGAAACCTGGTGCATCTGAAAAAGCTTCGAAGTAACACGAATACATCACTACAGAAATCCTTGGACACCTCTGATAAATCTGGTTCTTTAGAAACCCAGAATACTTCAGCGTACGAAGATTTTGCTAACGAGGAAGAATGTGAAACTCTCATGACTAATGTTGTTACTTAAAATTTTATAAAATGAAGATTTCCTTGACAAGTGCAAATAATTGTTATTAAATTATATAGATGTTTAGAGGTATCATTATTTAAAAGATCATCATAAATCCTAGAAAAAGGGAGATGTGCTATCAATAGTAGTAGGCTATGCTTTATATATGTAAGTTTGGGGGAGAATAAATTGTGTATCTGGAAGAGTAAGACGTGTCTGTGTTAAAAGTTATTTCTTGAGCCAGAGTAGCACAGCTAGTATTAAGCAAATCACGCTCTGTGTGTTCCAGCAGGACGGTGCGCCAGCCCACACAACGAATGTGGTTAAAGCCTCTTGGTGGGACAATTTTAGGGATTTTCTGGTTAAAAATATGTGGTCTACCATCTTCCCAGATTCACATCCATTGGAGTATTTTGTCTCCTACATAATTTCAAGGCCGAAAAAACGATTGAAGCTGGTGACGAAATACAATGGGGGATCATTCCAGGAGATATGCTGTAATCGTTCTCTATGAAAAGTACTTTCATTCAAATAAACCCCGAATAAAATATAGGGTATTCTAATTTTTTCGACATGTTTTGAAAGTGTGTCCAAATTTATTGGATATCGTGTAGAATAATTAATTGCTTCAATCCGCACGGCCAGATAAAGTCAAAATTGTTATAAATAACATTCACAGGGTTGTTACACGCCAATTCCACACCAATTCTGCGCCAAATCCGCCTTAAATCCTCACCTTAAAATCAAACCCACACATTCACTTTCGAAAACTTGCCATGAAACTTGTATGAATCTTTATATATTAAAAGTAAATTTTTGATTAATTCCCCTTAGAAAAACCCCCGCGATATGAAAAGGGTTCCGAGGGGGGCTAAAGCCATTCCCAACCCCAAAGTTATCTCCGTTTTTGAGCCAATCAGATGCATTTTTCAAAACAGTGATTTAATTAAAAACTGCAGTGTGAAATAAAACCTGTTAAGATGGAAATATATGTCATGATGAGTCAAATAAATCGACCGATAATCGACATGAAAAAATGTCCAAACAAAAACCAATCAACGGCCCAAGATGTGATCCACGCTGACCCAGTGCATCTCTGAAGGCGCACAGAACGTATGAGTGAGTGACGAAAGCACTCGAATACAACCGATAAGTAAAGTAAGTCAAAGAGAATGATCCATATTTGGTCAATGATATAACAAGTTATTTATTTCATGTACACTTGAAAATTTTACAGTATTCGAATTTTCAACAACTGAACGTTCAGTAATCATACCGGATTTCGGTGAAATTTACGTATTCATCAAAATTACCGGAACTTGTCAAATCCGTCATCGGATTACCGAACTGTTCACTGTGAAAGTTCGGTAAAAATACGAATCTTCGTGTACGTCAAATGTAATTTGCTCACAACTTCATTTGAGCTAGATTTCCTCTCTTTGATTGTTCCTCCTGCGCAATGTTATTTTTGTGTTTCAAAGAACTTTTAGGAATGATGTTTCTGGATTATTGGATGTTCTGATTTCTTTTTCATCATGTTAAAACTAACTTCTTTAGTGTTCCATTTCATTCCGACAACTAGTTCTTGCTTTTCGATCTGGTTCCTTACTTACTTCTTTTGTTTCTCTTCTTTTTCTGAGCATCTACTAATTAAACATTTTTCTTTTGTTTCTGCTTGGTTTCGTAAGATTGCCTCGCAAGTTTGGCCTTCAAAATCAAGTCCTTCGGAACAACAAATCTGGTTATATCATTCTCAAAAAAAAAAAATTGATGTCATGTAAAATATTTTTCGATTAATGAACCCTGCATTAACATTCTTCATATTTTTGAAAAATCACGCCAAAGAAATCTTTCTATTTCATATCAGTGATATCTAGGTTTTTTTTCATTAGGGCGAATCTACAATTGAGAGATTCTCTCCGGGCTCACTCTCTTTCATTCATTACAGTGCCATTATAAAACTTTCGAGGGATTCTTTAGTACAGATCACAACACAACAGTGCTGGCTAGCATACTCTACAAATAGTAGAATGAAATACGTAAAGGTGATTGGTTTATGAATGAAAGAGAGCGAGCCCAGAGAGAATCTCTCAATTGTAGATTCGCCCTAATGAAAAAAAAACCTAGAAATAGTATATTGGATTTCGGACTGGCATAAAAATAATTAACTTACTCATATTTCTATGTTTTTTATGTTGCATCCTGAACACCCCTATACAAACCCATCCGTTGCACATCTTCTATCCAAACACATTTAGCGGACAATTGCAATGAACGCAATTGCACCCAACCCAACAGCCGGAACACAGGCGTCACAGTAGCAGCAAAAGAATGAAACACAACAACCAACTCAGCACGAGGCCGGAGGAATAAAAAGTACACATGTAATTAATCCCTCCCGCACGCGTCATGTTTGCAGATTCACCTCCCTCAAAAAAAAAACGAAAGGGTTGCCGGCCATATGGCAGATTTTCCACCCACCCTGTATCACGTGTCGGCAAACGGCTTGACTGAAGGCAAAAACACTCAACACACAATCCAGGCCTAAATATATTGTCCTTCTCACTCCAAACGATGATAACCGACGACGGACTTTCATCACTTTTTTCTGCATCCGCTAATTTGAGCAACCTTCTGGAACCGCAGCAAATGCATGCATATTTACAAAAAGACTGCCAGGCGAGGGTGGTGTGCAAAATTGTAACAACAAGAACAAAAACGTGCTAACAAAAGTATCGCCCCAACCGAGTACCGGGGAAGACACTATGGATCAGCTTTCTCGCAGAACACTAATAGAAACAAACCGTAAATCATAAATGAGAAGAAGGGAAAATCATTTGAAAATGCCTATCCGTCGAAGATGGGACCGGAAAGAGATACAATATTCCAATAGCCAACGAAAGCGAAAAGAGCAGCACAAATAAACAAAGATCGGTGAAATAACAAACAGAAACGGCGCGCCGTACGACGAGATGAGTTGAGGATGTACAATAACAAGACCACGTGTTGTTTGAAGCTGATGTGCGAGAGATTGCCGAAGATCGATTGTGGAGAACAACGAAGAAAAGGTCAGCAACAGAATGAAACAAACGAAAAAAAAAATCCTGAAGAGGCATTAATTGCAGACGGATGAGGTTTTTGAGGAAAAGATAAACTTACCGTTGAGGCGGGCATTTTCCGGCCCCCGCTCCCGCAGTTGTGAGGTGGCGCTCAGCTTCGCGTACTCCAGCAGCGGCTCGTTGCAGTTATACTCGGAGTAGGAGTCTTTTTGGTAGTATTCTGCGGATGGGGGAAGTAGAGGGAATTGATGAGTTTGATTTAGTCTAATAGGTTGTAGAAACATATTCCGTAGAGTAGTCTGTGATGGAGCTTTTTCCTATATTAAATCGAGATATAAATTTACGTAATTATATTTAGCTGACGAATTTCACGCCAATTCATCCAGTGGTTGGCAGCACCCTCTCAGAATCCAATGATACTTTGTGGGTGGGTAGGCTATGTCTTTGCAAGCAGCTTTGCATACTTTGTTTTTTTTTTAAATTTATGTTGACTACCATTTGAAAAGGGCTTAAGTTTTTTGATCGATTTTCTTTAAATCAACATAACTCAAAAAGGAAAAGACTCACAAAAAAGTGTTGTATCAGTGACTTTTAGAAAATTGTTTTAGACTAGGGGGGAGACATCTTTAATTTTCGCATTAAATCGTATTATAATACCACTAATTCAAGATTAAAATGTTCATCTTGACAATAATGTGATTTAGAGTGAATTCGTTTTGGAGTATACATGTTAGTTTGACAGATTGTCCGTATTGAGAAAAATAAAAACAAAGCAAACGGAGACCACGGAGACCCAGCAGTGGAGATCCAAAGCTACAAGATATTTCATATGATATCCATCAAAATAATTTTGGTTCATTGAGAGAAGACTGCTCAAATCAAGTGCCAGACGAAGAATTTGATGTCAGCCATCAAAATGATGTTGGTTCAATTGGTGCATTGGAAGAAAGAATCCTAAATCCACTGTTAGGCAGCGATTTCGGCGACGACCAGCAAAATGAAGTAGATTTGAAAAGAACTCCTACTCTACCTGACGAAATCTGCGAGAATCCGCTTATTATTGAATCCACATGGGAAAGCCAATCCTCGTTACCAGACGTTCTCGATCATAGCGATGATTCGAGTAGTGAGTAAAACTAGTGAGCTGGCCAGTAGGTTATGTACTACCGCTGGAAGCATAACGGTCCCATGTGATGTGACACTACATAGCACATGGGACAGTTATGCGTCTGTAGCAAAACTATTATTGAATGTGGAATCCTTATCTAGCCTAAGTGTTGATGGCATGACTGATACATCTATCGTGATTGCTTCTAATATATAGAGAAATAGTAAATGCATGCTGCATGACTTTGTTTCCTTGTATCCTGGCTTGTTTTTGCTATACATCTAGGTACTATTTTGGCATATGAGAACCATATATATTTCCTTCATTAGCGTCCAAATGATAACTCAGGGTTGAAACTAGAAAGAAGCTTTTTATTTTCAGCAAGAACTCACAAAATATTTATTTGAACTAGTGGTGTTTGCAAAAAATGACACGCGACGTACTGCCGGGGGAAGCATGACTGTCCCATGTTACATTTGAATGGTTACATTTGATTATGGTGATGTCAAACTATCAGTTCACAGTACGGAATGTTATGGTAGTTTGACGTCATCACCCACGTGCTCAGCAATGTTCACAATATTTTTGCTTCCAACACAAGTAAACTGCTCGATGTGCCGGACCTAAGCTGAACGACATTGACTTGCCACCAGGTGACGACTCCGCCGTACGTCAACAAATAAAAAAAAAGCACACCATGCGCGATAACTATACACTGTTAATAAAATTATAGCATTGTATTGACAGTTTATGATATAGTACCATATAATGATATTATAATTTTATTATTTTCACTAATACTCTTAGTATTGGCATTAAAATTAATGCAAGATTAAGTTGTCTCCCCCCAAAGTTTGAGCTTTTATGAAAAAAAATTTAAAATTTGTAAAATCGATTCTTACACGCTAAAAAAAAATATTTTAAAATATAAGTCAATTTGCAATAAATGGCTATCTTAGCATAGGATGATTTTTTTTTAAATAAAGGCAATATAATTGTCTAAAAGTTCGCCATACATTGCAAGATTGGCACTTTTAAGAAAAAAAAGTTTTTCCAACCAAAAATTTTTCATGTCAACATAACTCAAAAAGGAAAAGACTTAAAAAAAAGTAAAGCATGAATCACTTTTAGAAAATTGTTTAAGCTTTTATGAAAGAAATTGTAGAAATTGTAAAATTAATTTTAACACACTAAAAAATATATTTTAAAATTTAAAGCCAATTTGCAAAAAATGACTATCTTAGAATTGGATGAAATTTTTTCTTAATAAAGGCAATATAATAGTCTAGAAGTTCGCCATACAATGAAAGAAGGGCACTGTGGAAAAAAAGTTTTTCTGACAACAACTTTTTCATGTCCTATTTTTACCGTGTATCACGCATACTCGTCTAGTTATGGTCTTCAACGCCTTTATAGAATCCAATAAAATTTAAAAGTCATAGTGAATTGAATGTATTTAACATTTGATAAATAACAATAATCTTCTAGACTAACATTTGAAAAGGGTCAAAAACAATAAATTTCCCTTGACATCAATAAAACAGAATCAAAAGTGTACGTTTAAGTACAGGTCATTCATAACTGCTTGTTCGGATGTTCCTATTTTTAGGGGCGATTAAAACATGGGGGGGGGGTTGCGAAGGAATGTCAAGATATGTTACAGAATATGTAAAAGGTATGGGAAAAAATTTAATAGATGGGGGCTGATAAATCTAAAAGAAAAGCGGACATCATATTTGAATCGTCTTTAACTGGATATGCATCAAATTAAAACATTCTAAATTACGATTCAAATATGACGTTATATGAATTTTCGAAATACCGTTTATGTCAATGAAAACGCATAGCTTTTTGCTTGGTAAGGATTTTATTTTATTTATTTTTTCTATGTACATCTTCACGTATTAGTAATTAACATAGCTTCATATATTTCGTTTGTAAATCTTTCACATACAAAGTGTTTTTTTTTTTGATTATCCTTTGAATCAGAAAACCTTGAAGCAATGAACCTGTGTTACAGGTACTGTCTTTACGTGGCTACCCAGCCCAAGTAACAATTTTGGTTTTATAAGGGTTCTGAAGAGCATGAATTAGACTTCAAGAATGCTATAAAACCATGATAAAACCAGCAATGTTCCTTGGGAGGTGACCAATAAGAATTCGTATATGCAGTAAATCAACCCTAAATCTGCCCTGTATATTTCAAGTGATTCCAGTGCTGTGTGTGTCCGTTTTGCACAAACTGCTGATCTGCCTGTTGCTGCATCCGTGGCATCGGTTGTGGCGCCTTCTGAGAACGTTGCTGCTGATGAGTTGGCATTGACAGAATATCGCTGTGTTGTTGACGGGGCCAATAACTTGGTTCCGTTCGGTTGGACCTCTCTGGCTGCCCCTGGCTTTGTACTACCTCGTCTGATCTAGAGCTCTTCCGTTCGAAGTTCATCTTTAGAGCGTTCACTTGCTCAACGAGCTCATTAATCTTATACTGCCAGTTGTCTTCATTTGGGTTCTTCTTCTATATCACCATCGACTTCTACCGCGTGTAGCCTGCTGAAGCGATGTGGCTGATGCTGTTGCTATCTTCCAAACGTAGGATTTGTGAGTAACCGCTTGGTAAAAACTCTCGTCGGATCTCTCGCTTGAAGGCATCCCATGAATGCAGTAAGCGGTGTGATCTTGCACGTGCGTACCAGTCAAGAGCGTCTTCCTGAGGTAGGTGCTTGATGAAACCCAGCAGCGTCTCATCGTTCATACCCTCTGATCTGGCAAATATCTCAACGCGATCCAGGAAAACGTTGAGGGAAGTGGTGTCCTTTTCGCCTCGAAACTTGAACGGCCAATTGTGTACTGCCTTCAGCATCCTTCTTTCGTCTTCCCTTCTTGCTGGCTGGGGTCTCTCTTGATAAAGCAAACGATACAGTAAGTCATCCCGAATTCTGGGATACTCATCCCTTGCTTGCGGTTCTCTAGCTAGAGCGTCTCTTTCATCTTCTTCTCTGACACGTGCGTTCCTTGTGCTTGTGCACCACTGTGCCGTGATCCTCTTGCCTTCGCTTCTCGTTCTTCGGCTTCTCTGGCTCGCAGTTCAGCTTCCCTTGCGCGTGCTTCTGCTTGTCTGGCTCGTGTTTCCTATACTTCTGCTTCGCTTGCTCATGCTCCACTTGCTTCTGCTTCAAAGATACGAATCTCTTCTGTTTCATGCTCGTGGACATTGTATGGTGGTGGCGGTGACCCCTGCGGACGGTCCGGTAATGATCTACGGCAATTCCTACTACTGCGACGATCTTGCTGTGAATTTGATAGTAGCTGACTTCGCCCTGTTGACAACGAGAGCTATCGTGATATAGCTGATGATGACGGTGGAGTTTCTTCTTGATGGTGTGTTTGTTCAGCCGGAGATGCTGAAATATCGCTTCCTCCTACAGCTCCTTGTTCCCGTTCTATAGTCCTACGCACCGCTCCGGTTGAATTCACCTCCTGGTTTACTATTGTTTCCCTTTGATTCACACTTAGATTCATTCCCTTATAAATTTCCCATCTTCCTGATCCTTTTCCATTCTCTACTCTCTCTCTCTCTCTCTCTGCCTTGGAAGCCTCCTGCCAGCAGGATTCTGGGTTTCCGGTTTGCCTTGCCAGCGGCTTCTTTTACAGGACAGAATACCACCATCCACTCGAGTTTTCTAAAAAACTATTCCGGCTCTCATGGGTGTACGTAGCCACAGCGGCGCACAGTGGGACGAAATGAAAAAAAGTGGGACATGGGTATTTGCGGCGAAACTATTAGGTATGGCCCATTGATGTCTTCTACAATGTTTCTACATTTTTAAAGAACTTTATTTTAACCTAAACAAATTTGATTTAATGGTGTATACACCTAGATGACGAAGATGACTTTGCATGTGCTGGTTCGAGTCGATAATCATGTACTAAAACATTGTAGATTAGGTCATTTGCGAAACTTTTGAAGACAAAAACTTTCTATCTCTTAACTGGACGAAGTTGTTGGTAAAAGAATGAAAAATGTAACACCACCTAAACTCGTTCTTTATCATAACTTTTATTTGAATTTTCCATTGTTTCAATGTTCTGCAAGTTCAGTACTTTGAAATGCACTTGTTCGTAAGTGACAACTTATCATTATCTATTAATCTAAGGCTTACAGTCGTTTTTATAACTTTATGAGCTATCTTCGAGGATGCTAGATTACAGTTAGCAGTTATTATCAGCTAAATTCGTTAATTTGTTAACAGCTGATACCTTCAAAATGATGTACAAGTTGAAGGTCAAGAGGCTCTAACAATTTTGATAAAGAAAACTAGCTTCTTATTAGATTATAGCAAGTCAAATATTTTTCAAAAGATGAAAGTCACTGAAACATAATCTAATGAACTGCTTTCATGAAAAATTGTAGAAATCTTAGTCATTAATGAAACATTATCATAGCATTGCAGTAAACCAGCCGTATATTGGGCCAAAAGCGGCTTCTATGTTGCATTTAAGGCGACTTAATTGCTTGATAGGCTGCCGTAAAGACGCTTTGGAACTGCTTATTGGTTACCTGGATATAGAACTCCTCTAGTTATTCTGACATTTTTGCATACTGTTCAGCTGATATGAAGCAGAAATTCAGTTTTGTTATACTTATTTTTGACTGTTCAACTGCCCTGTTCTATAGTTTTCAAGGAGTTTTGATTGTGTTTCCATAATCTTGAGCAATTTTCCCGCATGTTTGCATTATTTTCCCGACTGGGAAGATGAGATAATATATATTGGATTAATAGATATTTTTGAAGTTTATCAAGTTTTTTTTTGTTTTGAAATTGTAGCTCTAGCAAAACCAGTCTAATCGTCAAAAAGAAACGATGTCACAGGAGATTCGATTTGGGAAACGACTCGACCATTGCTGTAGACGTGAAGATAAAATTCAGCTTTGGTCCCAGCATCTCATTGTGTACCGCATCAACCGAAACAGCGAACACTTTTGCTCGGAACACCGACATTCGGACGACTTTTATTCAGTTTTCTTTCTTCCTGCTTCCCTGAACTTCTAAGATGTTCTGTATACTTCTAAGCAAGGTTCATGAAATTCTGAGAAGTTCTCTGAACCTCAGGAAGATCCGCGAACGTATAAAAAGCTTCATGAATTTCTGGACAGTTCTCAGAATTTATGGGAAGTTCTCTACTTTTCTGGAAAGTTCCTTGAACTTTGGGGAAGTTCCCTGAACATCTTGAGTAGTTCTATGAACTTCTGAGAAATACCCAAACAAATCTGATAAGTTTTCTGAACTTCTGGGAACCTCCCTGAATTTCTGTATAGTTGCCTGAACTTCTGTGAAGAACCCTTTACTTTTGGGAAGTTCCTTGGGCTCATGTGAAGCTCCCTGAATTAATGGAAAGTTTCCTGAATTTCTAGGAAACCATCTGAATTTCAGGGAAGTTGTCCGAACTTCTAAAAAGAACCCTTAACTACTAGTAAGTTCCCTGATTTTCTGGAAAGTTCCCTGATTTTTTTGGATGTTTCCTTAACATCAGGGAGTATAGCAAAACTCCCTCGGGGAGGTTTCCTGAATTTCTAAGAAGTATACAGAGCTTCTGATAAGATCTGAGTTTCTAGGAAGTTCACTGAATTTATACGATTTTTTCCGAATTTTTGGGAAGCATTTTCGTTCATCAGTTTCTTCACCTCTTCCGGTGTAGGGGGACGCTAATGATGCAAGCTGTAAGTTTTCAGGAGAGATTTGCAAAATAAAACCTCAAGTTCACCAACCCTCAAGTTTTCGTCGAGAGAACTAGCTGAGAAACCATACGCCATCATCCGTTAGGCTGCGGTGTACCTTTGTAACGGACTCAGGTCGACACACCGGGCCATCCATATAGCAATGAGCTATCTTCTTCAGCAATGCTGGATTTGCAGAAAAACAGTGTTTCATTCCGATAATGCGATCATTGGGCCAAGCAAACAAAAAGGCTACTCAAATCATTTAAAAAAGGTGTGAGTATGATTCCTTCCATATGACGAAAAATCCCGATGGCTTTTGAAGTTCCCGACTTTTCCCCGCATATTTCCCAATGATTTTGAATTCCCGCATTTTTCCCGCATTTCCCGATTTTCCCGAGTCTGTGGCCACCCTGCAATTATGTTAACTATATTAAGAAAGATTTTCGTCCAGTTCTAAGATTTTAATTTTTTGCAAATTGACTTGATTTTTTTTTTGTGTGTTAGAATCGATTTTACAATTTTTACATTTTTTTTCATAAGAGCTAAGACAATTTTTAAAAGTCACAAAACATCACTTTTTTGTAAGTCGTTTCCTTTTTGAATTATGTTGACATGAAAAATTTTTTGTTGGAAAACTTTTTTTTTCTATAAATTGCAAATTGACTTTAAATTTAAAAAAATAATTTTAATGTGTAAGTATCGATTTCACAATTTTTACAATTTTTTTCATAAAAGTAAGGACGATTTTCTAAAAGTCTCTCACACATCACTTTTTTGAAAGGAAAAGACTTACTTTTTGAATTATGTTGATTTAAAAAAAACAATCGAACAATAAACTTAAGCCCTTTTCAAATGGTAGTCTAGATAAATTTTGAAAAAAAAAACAAAGTATGCAAAGTTGCTTGAAAAGACATAGTCTAAAGGGCGAACACGAAATTATTGCGACACATTCAACAGGGCATAACTTTTTTACCATTGGGTAAAAATCAACCAAATTTTGCACACTTTCTCATTGCTGTGTATTGTTTACATGCTGTCAAACTCGAAGTCGTGTTTTTCGATTCAACGAAAATGGAGGTGAACCAACGCGAGTCAAGAGACCAAATTCTTTCCAAACACCTGGAATTTCCTGACCTGTCGCACCGGCAGTTGGGAAAATTTTTGAAAAATTCACCATTCAACCGTCTCCAGAGTGTTGAAGCGGTTCCAGGAGCGGTTGACGTTGGACCACGGCAAAGGAGCTGGAAGAAAACCGGGACCAGAGAACAAAAAGACGGAGGGAAAGGTGAAGCGGATGATTAAAGCAAATCCCAACGTCTCAAGCCGTGATTTGGCTAAAAAGATCGACATGTCGCAGAGCTACGCCCAGAATGCAAGAAGGTACATACAAGGTACAGAACTTCCCAAACCGCGATGAGCGGCAACAATCGACGGCTAAAACTCGGGCACTGAAGCTCTACGAGAAGATGCTGACAAAATATGGCTGCTGTGTGATGGACGACGAAACGTATATAAAAGCCGATTTTAAGCAAATTCCGGGGTTGGAGTTTTTCACCGGCAAGAGAAAGTTCTATGTGGACGACAAATTTAAGAAGAAGAAAATTTCGAAGTTCGCCTCCAAATATCTTATTTGGCAGGCCATCTGCTCTTGCGGACAGAGGAGTGAGCCTTTCGTGACAAAGGGCACAGTAAATGGCGAGATCTACAAATCTGAGTGCCTCGAGAAGCGCCTTTTGCCGTTCTTGCAGCAGCACGACGAAGCTCCGCTATTTTGGCCAGATTTGGCATCATGCCACTATTCTAAAAGTGTCCTGGAGTGGTATGAGGCCAATTCTGTCCATTTTGTTCCAAAGGACATGAATCCGCCAAACTGTCCGGAGCTGCGCCCGGTGGAGCAGTACTGGGCAATGATGAAGCGGGAACTTCGGAAGAACAAGAAGACAGTCAAAGACGAGAAGGACATGTTAAGAAAATGGAAAAAAAAAAAACTGAGAAACTGGTACCGGATGACACTGTAAAGACTTTGATGGAGGGCATCAAGCGAAAATGCGTTCAATTTTACACTCAAGGCTCCATCGATTAACTTTTCTTTTTATTTTTGAAGTAAATATATGTATAAAACTACCCTAAAATTTTGGTTTGATTCCTAACATTATAAGAAAATTGGCATGACATTTTCGGTGTCGCAATAATTTCGTGTTCGCCCTTTAAATATCTATTTCTCTGCGTGTAGATGTTCTAAGCGGGACGTTTTAAAACAGGCTGAACAAAGCTAGCAGAAAATGATCCAAATTCCAATGCCAAACACTGTTTCGTTCCGTTAATAAGATCGTTGGACCGAATAGATGACAAAAACGCTACTCGAATCGTTTGAAAAAGGTGTGAGTATGATTCCTTCAATATGATAGAAACTCCCGATGGATTTTGAAATTCCCGACTTTTTTAGTATAGATCAATTTTGAATAAAAAAACAAAGTATGCAAAGTTGCTTGAAAAGACATAGTCTACCCACCTACAAAGTTTCATTGGATTCTGAGCGGGTGCTGCCAATCACGAAGACGAGTTGGCGTGAAATTCGTCAGCTGCGTACTCAGATTAAAATAGGTTAAGTTTTACAAATGATCCCAATAAGATAATCTCCAGCCAAACCATTACATGAAATGTGGAAAGTCGATACTCGATTTCCGTCTATAAGTTAAACACAAAACTCTATCCGGTACAAATTGCCGCCGAAACCAACAGCGGGACGGAGGCACCCACCCGAAAATTGGATATCCTCTCAACACCCTCTCACAAAAATCGACTGACAACCTTGTAGCAGGCGCCGCGTAAAGAGCACACTTGCATGACATTTCATGCGGGTTCAACTTCCTAAACCAATATTGTCCTTTTTGTTTCGGAGTACAAACGCGGTTACGTATTAGCGATCGCAATCGGCGGTGACGTTTTAAAAGAAAATCCAACCATTTAGACCAGGCCTGCTTTAATGGGATCGGATTACATTCCCGACACGGCGCACCAGTTCGGAAGTGTGGTTCTTGTTTACTTTCTGACACTCGCTTATTCCATCTAACAACCAGTAGATTTCGGTAAGGCCGTGATTTACCCGTCCGTCGGACAGGCGGTGATTGAAATGTGCGGGTGAAATTTGAAATGCCACGGTACTTGTTGGAATCGGTTTTCGTTTGAAGAAATTTGGAATTCGGTAAGTACTCGGATAAGCTTGAATGTCAAACCGAGCGTGAAATGAGCAGGAAATTGTCCCCGTCCAAATGGTGCTCATTTGGAAACTCTTTATTTCGAGATGAATGTGAAATAAAGGGGGAGGAATCCTTACTACAGGAAAATGAGCATTTAATGGCCTGGTCATTCGTGTCAATAAAAGTCTGCTTTTATAGCCTCCATTTCTTCTGATAGTGTCCAATTTAATTTATGTCTTTTTTTTTCGTTCTTTCTATTAACTAAACTACTGATGTTGGCTGTGGCACTGAAAAGGCTTCAATGTCCAAAAATCAATTTGAAATCACATGGGAGCGATTAGAAAACGCACTGCCCCTTGTGCCGCGCGCACCCTTCACTCTCTGTTTGCATTCATTATCGATTTTGTTTACGAGCTTGGGAAATGAGGGGAAAAGCCAATAAAAATCACAATATTTTCGATCTGCAACCCTCTTGCCATTCTGTATAGGTTCCCTTGTTGAAAGCCGATCCCTCTGCAGGATGATCGATACGGTGGCGACGACGCTTCAGCGGCCGGTCGAACGTGCCAAGGACGCTTATGTCTTATACGGGTCGGCCTTTTTGACGAAAAGAAAGCAACACGAGGGGTTGCAATTGCAAATCACAAATAACTGAACCTTCTAACTACTCAAATAAAAGAGAAACCTTACACACTGCAAATTCTTGTGCCTTCTGGATAATATCCACTGACAGGACAGCATGGCACACTTAGCCGAAAGGGGCCACAATCTTGAGAAAATATGGAATCTATTCGCGGGGAAAAACCACATACACAACCGACTTGGTTCATTATGGTATGGTACCCAAACAGCAGTTGCTTCCAGTTGTTTGCACAATTTGGCCGTCTCCCCTCGTCGGTCGTATACATTTTTATTTTACCATGAGGCTGCACCATGAAGAGAGGGGAAAGCGTATAATCTCAGATCTTTGGCGCGTCCATTTAGGCCTAGGCTGGAAAGGTGATAGAATTTTTAATTTTCGATTGCACAGCTGCTTGTGATTCGGTCGGTGGCCTGGTGTCTAATGAATGTTTAATTCATGCTTTTCGTTTAAGATTGTTTGAGGTTGTGAAGTTTGTATTTATGGCATGTTTGACGCGTCAGGCAAAGCGCACTTAAAATGACGTATGTTTTATCAGCTGAATTGAATTTGCAGCTCAGAGTGATATATAAACTTTTAAAATAGAAATCGTAGCACAGTAAGAAAAACGAAATTTGATTTAGTCAACTTTAACGTCTATAGTTTTGCGGCAATACGCACGAGCTAGAAACAGCTTTTCCCGTGAAGAATGAGATGCAGAAGCGAATGATATGGTGTTGACCGGTGAACCCAAGAATGTGCAGGTTGATGATCAAGGGTCGGTTCTCACTGCGAAACTGCGCTGCTGGAAGAGGATGAGCTCGACGAAGCTCCTCTTGAGGACTGTTGGAACACCGTGAAAACAGCTATCAGCAGCCGAGCGGACAACGTCTTAGGTTTCGTGGAACGAAGCCGGTAGAACGAGTGGTTCAACGAGGAATGCTAGCAGGTGTTGGAAGAGAAGAACGTATCGTGGGCACTTATGCTGCGTCCAGCAACCCGTAAGATTGTTGAACGGTGCAGACAGAAGTGGAGGCACCAACCCAACTCTTCCGGTTGAAAAAGCGCCGCCAAAAGGAGGAGTGTGATGAGCTAGAATAGCTGCACCTGTAGCTGCTCACATGAAAAGCGAAAGTTCTACTTGGAACTCAACACATCCCGCAGAGGCATCGTGCGAGCTGAAATGTGTCGGGATAAAGATGGGAGCACTCTAACAAACGATTGTGAGGTGACCGAAAGGTAGAACATCTGAATGGAATACAAGAAGAAGATTACGATACGATACGTCCTGCTGAAACACCAACCGCCGTCTTACAGCAAGCGGGACATGCTCCAGCAGGACTGAAATCTCGTTTTACAGGAACTGTAGATATCTTCATGTTCGATAATGTAGGGGCCAAGCTGTTGCTCAATTACACAGGCCCACACATTAACGGAAAACCGGTACTGTGGTCTCGTCTCCTTGACCACCCTAGGATTCTCAATTGCCCACGTGTGGTCATTGTGAGTATTGAAGAACCCTGAGAGGGTGAAGGTGCATTCGTCCGACCATAGGATATTCTTCAAGAACAAAGGGTCCGTATTAATTTTTGATTCCATAATCCGGCTCTACTCAAGGGGCACCGGGTTATCTCTTGCCAGAAGTTCTTCAACTTGTAGCGTATGGAATTGATGCATATTTTTCTTGTGCAATACGTTTCATACACTCCAGTGAGAGACCGGAAGCTGAGCTGCAATTCTCCTAGTACTGGTTTTGGGATCGTTCCTGACCGTTTGTAAAATTCTCTCTTCTAAGGCGGGCATCAGTGACCGCCGGGGCTGTTCGGCGCGAATTGCAGTGGAAAATTCGAGGGGGGGGGGAGTCATAAGATTAACAATAAAAAGCTACTCACGAGCATGACATTCAATTATATGATTTAAATACAGCAAGACGTTCAATGATCGTGTGATGGTAATGAGCTACAAGATGACTGAAGGAACACCGAGATAAGTGGCACAATTTATGAAAGGAGGGGGGGGGGAGGTTTGATATTTTCTTACAATTCTTTTATTCATTTTATATGTATAGAACTATAGAGAGATATATGGTAGTTATGTATTTCTAGATAACAATTGTATTTATTATTGAAAATAATTGCTTCTCAATTTTTGACACGCACATCTTGCTCAACCACATCTGTTAAAAAAACATTTTCGAAGAAAGCCTGAAGTTTATTTTCTAGCTTGTCTGCAAAACACTGAGGATCATACACAATTTCTTCGGTTATGAAATCGTTCAAAGTATGTGCATTCTCAAAAACCAATAGCACTTTCGACGAACTAGTAACATGCGATGATATTTGCATCCCGTAGAAAGTTTTTGCATCAAACACAGCTTTGCCATTTTTTAACCTGCAGCCCAGACCCAGCTTATTTTGATGCAGTTATTCAATAAGTCTACCTAGAACTTCTATGTCTCGAATTATCAGAATAACAACACCATCCTCCGTGATAGCTGAAAGATTAATTCAATAAAATTTAACATGGATTACAGTAGTCTATTATACAAACCATAGGGTATAAAACAAAACGTTCTACGTGCTGTTGAAAATTTCCGACAATATGTTTGTTCTGTCGGATGTGGTTCCATGCTGTGGTCGTAAGTAAAATCAAGTTACATTGTTTCATCAACGTCTTGTCTGTTGAACCAATCACTTGAGCGACAAACCTTGAGAGTATTCTCCCTTTGGCAAACTCTTCCGTCTCTGCCGTTGTTAGCATCGTCTTAATTTTTCTCCTAGATTCTGAAGCAGTTAAATTTTGATCCAGCGATGAAGAGCATTGTTGCCAGCTAAGGGAAGAATATTCTGTCGATCAAATTTGTTGCTCATGGGTTGTTCTGCTACATTGACAAAACAATGGCCTGGCCTGTTTCTCGTTTGGAAATTTCTGAGTTTTTTCATACAAAAGTGCTTGAAGGATCATGAAGTGAATTTTCTTTGGATTGCTTTTTTTGGACGAAAAACCCAGCACGAGAGCTGTAAATCCTTTTAAAAGCAGTTAAAATGCGGGAATCAATCTAAATGATTTATGGAAACGTGAAGTGATGGGTCCTTGTAAATGTGTTAGTTTGAAAAGCAAATGACGAGTTTGTATTGGTGTACCGTGTTAGCGAACCAGGTTCTTAAAAACTAACAGTTTTAAGTGAATTCATACAGTTTTGGTTAATAAAATGTTCTTTAAAAAGTGAAAAAAAAAACAATTCTACTCAGTGAACGTGTACAGAAAAAGGTAAGTCATGATTTATTACCGAAAATGGCCAAAAAGCATTTTTGACAGGAAGAAGAAAAAGAAGGCAATCATCATCGTTGCCCAAATTAATTACGACTTAAACAGTAGTTACTCAATTATCAGCTTAACTCAATTGCTGCAATCTTGCTTCTTAAGCATTTCCAATTGCCGGTGTCCATAAGCACTCAGCGACAGCTAAAGAACAGCTAAAACAACAAAGCAGCTGGGAAGGACAGTATCGGAGCGGAACTTATAAAATTGATACAGAACAACTAACGGAGAAGTGGGAAGAGGGAGTTAAATGCCCAAAAGGGTGACAAGTTCGAATGTGAGAACTACCGAGCGATCGTTATACTCAACGTGGCCTTCAAAATGTTTTTCAAGACCATCGCGCTTGCAAGCCAAATTGTGGGAAGTTATTAAACTGGTTTTGTGGACGAGCGATCGACTGCAGACCCTCCAAAAGTGTCACGAATATCAAGTTCCTACGCACCACCTATTTATCGATTTCAAGGTTGCATACGATGCCTTTGATCGTGAAGAGCTTTGAAAGATTATGGTCGACTACGATCTGCCCGGGAAACTGACTACAGGGTGCGACAGAAAATAATGCGAATATTTGTTCTGTTTCTTTCAAATCCCATTTTCAACTATTTCAAGCAATAATATCAACATTTTCGAGTGCAGTTATCTTTATAAAGTCCTTTTAAACAAATTTATTCAATGTGTCCTCCATTTTTATTAATAACATCCTCGAGCCGACGCCGGAAGCCAGAGCATGCCTTTCGGACGTAGTCCTCCGACATTGACTACCATGTGCGTGTTATGGTTTACTTCAGGGTTTTCACACTAGGGATGTTTTGCAGGCTCGTGCTTCAACATATACCCAAATCGAATAATCCAACGGATTAAGATATGGACTGCTAGGGGGCCACAAATCATTCGGCCAAAGCTTCATGTTATCGTTCAACCATTGTTGGGTTCGATTGGGCGTGTGACACGGCACTCCATCCTGCTGTAGGACAACGTTTTGATTCTCGCAGAAGTTGGCCTTCGCCCAGGGAAGAACTTGGTTTTTTTAAATACCGATATACACTTCGGTATTGATTTTAACTCCAGCATCAATGAAAACAGACGGCATTTTCAAACCGTTGGACGCCACCAAGCGGAACATCATGACATTGAAATTTGAATTTCACTTTTTCCGGAACGTTCTCTGCGGTGAAATGAACCGGTCCGTGCGGCTATTGGCCACAGCATCAATGCTAAAAAGCTTTTCGTCGGAGAACAGGATTTTAATTTTTTCCTTCTTCAACAAGGAAAGCAATCTCTTGGAACGAGTCACTCGTAGTTCCTTGACCCGGTCCTTAATCAAGTGGCGTTTCACTCTGGCTCTGGAAGATGCATGCAGGTCTTTTTTGGTGATTCTGCACATGGATTTCTCCGAAATATTGGCTTCCTTTGCAAGTTTTCTTCGCCGTGTGTGCAAAGCGCGGACATCCGCTTCCCGGCTTCCGCTGCTTAGGACCATCCTACAGGGCCTTTTTTATGCGGTAAACTGTGGCCAAATAGCACTCTACCACCTTGAAAATCTCTTTCGGCTTCTTCTGGGCGAGCAAACTGATGATCACTTCTTTCGCGAACATTTTGACGAATTTGCAACAAAACAAATAGAATGTTTGGATGCAGCACTTGAAAGTAAACATGATCAAATACACCTTCGATAGAAATTAGTCACTAGCTACACGAATTAACCCAATACACAAGTTTGAACATTTGCGCATTATTTTCTACCGCACCCTGTAGACTGACTCGTTTGAAACACGCAAAGGATTTTGGTAGGGCGATGGTCTTTTCTTCATCCTGTTCAACAGTGCGCTAGAATGTGTTATTAAAAGTGTGGGCTTTAACATGCAGTGTACGGTTTTTAATAAATTCAGTCAATTCATTTGCTTTGCTGGCGACGTGGATATTGTCGGAAGAACGTTCCAGGGTGGTTACTGAATAGTTAACCAAGCAGAAAAGGTTGTATTAAGGGTGAACACGTCTAAAACTAATTATCTGAGCACGATAGAGCTCGCACAGGCAAAACTATGATTATCGACGGAGCTGAATTCGAGGTGGTAGATGAGTTTGTGTACCTCGGATCATTGGTGGCGTCGGATAACAACTGCAGCAGAGAAATTCGCTTTGACGCATAATAGCTGTACGTCGTGCTTACTGTTTACCCTAAGGTTTGGTAAACTTTACCTCCGTACTAAGCGTACCATGTACGAGATACGACCGGTAGATTTCTACGGGAACCAAACGTGGACAATACTCGAGAAGGACCTACAAGGAATTAGTTTTTGAAGGCGTGTGTTTAGGACTGGGTCCTCTCTTATCTCAGTCGGTAATGGCGCAGCTACAAAGCAACACCATGCTGGAGGTGGCTGGGTTCGATTCCCTCTCTGGTCTGGTCTAGGAACTTTTCGTGAAGAAAAATTTCTCGACTCCCTGAGCATAGGGTACAATTGTACTTGCCACACAATCATACTAATGCAAAAATAATACCTGGTATCGAAAGCTTTCAATTGATAACTGTGAAAGTGTTGAGGGCAGGCAATAAGCGAATTGTGAAAGCACTAAGCTTGAAATGCTGACGAAGAAGAAGTGTTTAGGTCTATCGTTGATGGGCTATGTATGGATGGGTAGGGTATGGAGGAGAATAGTGAACCGAGAGCTGGCGCAACTCTATGGCGAATCCAGTATTCAGGAAGTCGCTTAATTGCTGTGCGCCCAACAACATTTTTACCAACGGAACTAAAATTACCATCATTATGGAAATATCCAACCAATTTGGAATCTTTTAGCAGCTTTGGATTCAGGAACTCAACCACTTTCTTAAAATAGTTTAATATGGATCGACAGATATTATCCGTCTTTGAAAAAAAAAGAATTTCCGGAATCATATTTAGAAAATGGGATACTTATAAAAGATTCTAATTGAAAATCAACAGTGATGATACTAAAAATCGTAAAAAGGAAACACAGCAATCAGTGTGATTGTCATATGACAATCCGGTGACGTGATCCTGGAACGGTCACCCCGGAGCAGGTTCCCATGGGTCACAGATGGCCAGAAGATGATTTGAATTGAGCCCTGGTAAATTCGGTGTCAAAATTCTTGGAATCGTTCCAAAAGAAAGTTTGTCATTGTTGTTGACCATCCGTTCACTCGGCTTCGAATCAAATTCGACTTGGAAACTTCGGCTCAAATTAAGGAACATCAGGAAACTTTTATTCCAATAACTTCCGTCTCGACTAACTTGCAACACATTGAACTGTCGAACGATGTTTTGACGAAGGACTACGTCTATCGTCAAAAACGAATTCGCCTTTTTATTTATTTATTTATTTCGTCAATCGATCGTAGACTACATATTTACACTTAAATTCTATCTTCTTAAAGATCGTCTAGAAACAAAATACTGTCTTAGGTTACTACGTGACATTGTTAGGTCAATTGATTCACAATGCAGATTATACAGAGACATCATTCGGTTAATTGGTCCGAATTTCGCATAGTTTGTCCGATTGATATTTAACGCAAATAAGTTCCGATTCCTCAAATGCCGCGAGGGGGTGTAGAAATTTAGACTACATAATAAGTTAGGGGAGGAAATGCGATGTGATACAATATCGTTTACAAAAGAGATCATGGCAAATTCCCTTCGTTCTTTTAGAGTTTGAATGTCAATAAGCATACACCGTGCTTCATAAGACGGAAGTGGAAATGTTGTCCAGCCTAATTTACGGAGAGCATACAAAAGAAATTGTTTTTGGACTGATTCTAATCGTTCTTCATGTGTTTTCATAAAAGGAGACCATATGACACTACAATACTCTAGAATAGACCTGACATATGCAACGTACAATGTTTTGATCGTATATGGGTCATGAAAGTTTTGACCAAAGCGTTTAATAAAACCTAGCATATTGGTTGCTTTATGGATAATTGTGTTGTAATGGTCGATAAAATTAAGCTTAGAATCTACAATAACACCTAAGTCTCTGACTCTCTCGCATTTTTCTACAATTTCAGTTCCTAAAGAAACAGTAATTTGTGGTGTATATCGTTTTCTACTGAGAGTAATTAAATTACATTTCTTAACGTTTATTTCTAGTAAGCTTTTTTTGCACCATATATCAAATAATAATATTTCTCGAGTACTTTTTCAAACAGACGTATCTGATTTTGTAAACAAAGAGGGGAAGTAAAATTCAAACGTTAAATTCTTGAAACTCTTAGCACTTCTATGCAAACTAGGACCACCTACACAAGGAATACCATTTCCCAAACATGACGATGACGCTACTTTCCATGGGGGTGCTGAGAGTTTTGAGAAATTTACGTTTAAATCTTACTTCCCCTCTTTGTTTACAAAATCAGATACGTCTGTTTGAAAAAGTACTCGAGATTTCGTTTATATAAGTTACATTATCTTGGTCATTCTTAATTTCCATAAATATTTTCATGTCGTCTGCATAGATGAGAATTCTGACCTGCTTAAGAATGTAAGAAATATCATTGACAAACAAAATAAAAAGCAAAGGGCCTAGATGCGAGCCTTGGGGTACTCCAGATAATACATGAACAGGGTGTGACCTTTTACCATTAAAACTGACTACTTGTTGCCGATTTATTAAATACGATTGTATCCATTTAAGAAATTTATCCTCAAATCCTATTTTTCCTAACTTGTAGAGTAACAGAGGAATGTCAATACGGTCAAAGGCCTTGCTAAAATCAGTGTACAGCGCTTCGACATGGTTGCCGTTGTCCATTGCGTTTAATGAATAATTTACGAATTCTAACAAGTTTGTGGAAGTTGAGCGTCCTTTAAAGTGTTCCAAAGTTCCAAACTGAATTGGGTATCAAAATTGGGTCGGCTTGTTGTGTGTTAAACGTAAGTGTGTATGATTTTATTTGTAACTCGTATCGGATTGAGGCTTGCACAGACAACAAGTTCGGGTATCGCTGGTGGGAACTGGTTCCAACCTAGGTTCAAAAACGAATACGATATTTGTTTTCTATACTGGAGTAAAATTTAAAACAAAAACCAAACTGCGACCATCACGAAAAGTGGTCAGGTTTTGAGCGTTCATATCTTGCACCAATCGATCAGAAATATTTCGATTCCAATAGTAGACACTGTTGACTTCGGGCCACATACAACATTCTGAAGCGTAGTCCTATTTCCCCATTTCGAACAACCCAATGAGACTATACCTTGTAGTTTTTCAACGAATAACATAGAAGCGTTGGTCGTGAAAACACTTTTTTCGTTAAGATTTTTCAATGCTTGTGTAATCGAAATTTTCAACAACAAAGACTCTCGATCCGAGAAAGGTTCATTTACACGGAGAGTAAATGATTCGATTCGATCATTAACACCTTGTAAGTGATAAGGAGTTCCCTCAACTCCAACGGCGCGCGGAATTGGCTCTCAACCGGATAGCAACTTACAACTCTTGTGGCATCTGGCAACACTCATCTTTCAAAATAGCCATTTTTCAGTGCTATGACAATTTGCTAATTGATTTGCTTAAGCCCAGCAGATAGTTAGGACATGACAACAGCAAGATCCTGTCCGACATATTCATCAAAACAAGTCTATGGTTTTTTTTCATTAGGGCGAATCTACAATTTAGAGATTCTCTCCTGGCTCGCTCTCTTTCATTCATACACCAATCACCTTTACGTTTTTCATTGTCTATTTGTAGAGTATGCTAGCCAGCACTGTTGTGTTTCGATCTGTACTAAAGAATGCCTCGTAAGTTTTATAATAGCGCTATAATGAATGAAAGAGAGCGAGCCAGGAGAGAATCTCTCAATTGTAGATAAGCCCTTATGAAAAAAAAAACCCTAGAAGTATTACAAGTAGACCTTGTTGATACCGGATGATAAACGATAAAAGATTGAAACCTGGAATCAAGTTTCCACGATCTGCATTCCGTAAAGATCGCCTCTACCTTCTTAGGCAATGCATCCATTACATACGCATTCATCCGAATTCTATAAATCGTCCGCATCTGCATAGATCAAATTTGCGACTTTTAGGATCGGTTCTTTGTCCTTGAAAATATCGATCAAATCTATTTGAGACTAGAAATAACTGGATAAATCCACCAATGGTGGTCAGCTCTTCTTACAAAATTAAATTTATGATGTAATTTTCAGTTACTGGGCACATCATGGGTGTTCCTATATCCGATAGCTCCTTTTAAGCTCCCATCCGCATGCGATGACTTTCTGCAATCAAACCGTATTCTGCACGTGCTCGGCCACTCAGAAGCCATAATCGATCGAAACACGCATCAACGAACGTCATCGCAGCGTAATTCTCAGAAGCCCAAACAAAACTCCCCGAAAGAAACTGTTTTCATCTTTCATCTCTTCAGCATCACACGCACCAGCCCGGTTCGTTGCCGCCACGCGACTCACACGAACAAATTGGCCGTAAATCAATTGGATTGAACTTGACTGCGCCACGGTCGGGATTATGCGAATAATCCTGCTCCAATACTATTTTCCGGCATTGCATCAATCGTAAATTCCTACCGGGTCAGAGTGACTGGCTATCGATTTTCCGACCCGGAAAATCTTCGTTCCGCATGTAACTCACACAGATAAATTTACTATTCACTATACAGCAGGGAAACCGGTATCCAGCATCCTAACTGGATGCGCCTTTTGACACCGTATTGTTCAATGCGCAGTTCTTCTGCTCATCCGGCATAACTCGATATGTACTATAACTATAGATCGAACCGGCATTGTCTCCACCGCGCCAGACACCGGCCACGTGCAATTCTGCCAAACTTTCCAAACTTATTTTCCAAACCCATTTAAATGTCGTTAGATGCATTCTCTTTTACGGTTTTTGTTTTGGTTGCAGTTAAGGAGTGGCTCGTTTCATTATCACCCGTACGCCTCACTCGCCTCTCGTCGACAGGTTGACTCATCCAACGGTTATTCATCATGCCATACCGTCGTCGCTTATTTGTTCACGTCTCGCTACTTCTTCCATTCTACTCCATCTTGGAAGCAGTTTGTCTTGTGACTGGCTTCGTCAGATGGTGGTTCTTAAACAATTTCTTGCTTTGCAATGAGATCACGCCTCAAAATTGAAATTTCGTACACTTTTCTCAGTGGATAAGGATCTAGTTATCGAGAGGATTATTGAATTTCAGCTAGAGTATTGCCTGACTGATTGACGGCTTGTTGTCACTTATAACACTTCGTCACTACCACCGATATAGAGGAAACCTCACACCAAAGTGATTCATAATAAATAAAACTGTATCTTGTTCACGACATAGGTGATAAGCACTGATGGAGGAACACACCCATTTCTCTGGGGCACGTTCCAGTCACGCGAGATGATAAGGAAAGCGCCAGATAGTCTACTCCCAGGCGGGTTCTTATCAATCTCGGTCATATTTACAAACATTGCATCCACCCGAGGTTCAAGTGGTTGGCCAAAAATATTACAACAAATCCCGCTGCAGACGAACTGGGGGTGCAAAGGTGGAAATACCACCATCACAGACAGACTCACGGTAAGAAACAGTAAGAGAGAGAGGGCAGGGCTGGGCCCTCGCCCGATTTCACTATTGATGACGAATTTCTAACCTGCATTCGCTGGCCGCATCCCGCTGCCGAGACATAATGCTAACACAAATCCTAACACTAAATGCATCTTGGACCACTTGTTGTAACGTTACGCGTTGCACATCTAACCGAGGCGATTCGATCCGTTCGGCCAAATTCTTGCTGGATGCAACTTTAAGAATTAAAAATAAAGCACTCTGCCACTGCTTCTACTGCCCCGACAAAGAAGCCACACGCACACTTCGACTGTACGGTACACACGCGCGCACTCACACAATGCTGGACCAATAGATGGAATGTGTGTGGAGAGCTCCGAACAGAGCGTTCCCGAATGGTTCACCTCCCAATTGACGCGTCGTCGTGTTCGTCGGTAATGGCACTTCTAACCGCCGCGACGTCCAATCTCAAACTGAATGCGAGAGGCAGATGTTGAATGAGGCAAACTGGTTAATGGACTTGAAGACCATCGTTTACGTTACTATACGGTTATGATGAACGTGTGTTGGTGCGAGCGGGCGAAGAGAGGATGAGAACATATTAGGACGGGAGATAATGTTTAAGTGCGGGAAAATGTCGTTACGTTCGTAGCACATGTTCAGTGCTGAGAAATTGAAATTCATAGATGATTGACTTACAACGGCTAACTTTGTGACTTTATGGATGTAACAAAAACAGGTGAAATTTCGACGATTAATAGTTTTAGTTTTCAGTAAATCTTTTAGTCGTTTTGACGTAGGACCAACAATCAATATGCAACTAGCTATTTGAAATTGGTTCACTGTTGTAGAACCCCTTGGTCCGAAATACACCTTGAAGTCAGCACCTTGCTGTAATATTTGCGCCTTTCACGCTCGTTTATATTGTTCTCAAAACTGGAGTAGAAAACGACTCAGTTTCGTTGAAAGTGGAACTACTCAAATTAGAGTAACTTTAGGGTTACTCATTTTTCATTAACTAGGTCTCGTGTCAAAATTGGAGTGAAAGTTACTCAATATCTTATTAAACAATCTGAGTGAAGTCTACTTAATAATCTACTCATTCCATTAAATTCCGATGTGTCCTGACAGATTGATTTTTATTCTATAATATGTAAAAAAAAACAAATCGATTCAACAAAATTAAACAAATTAAATGCTTCTGATCCAGCACCATGGGCGGTTAGCCTTTGGATGTTAAATTTTCAACGCCCTCTCCACGAGCAGCGTCGTGAGCCGATGCTCCAGAACACTCATTGTGTAAAACAAAATGAACAAAATCCACCACCATGCCGAGATGAGTAGAATATTCATGACATGGATTGAATTTGGCACTTCGACATAAAAAAAATGGTGATTACAACTTTCAGTCGTCCCATCTCGAAATCTTTTGATACGCATACCACGTTTTTCGCTGTTGACAGCTACTCTGTTTTATAAGTACAGAGCTTTTACAATCAGAGTAGCATTTACTCAGTTTCCTTATTTCAAGTTACTCAGTTTTTGACATTTAGCATGGAAATACGAAACTGAGTCTAAGCTACTCTATTTAGAGAAGATATGAACGAGCGTGTTGTTTTGATTTACTGCACGGAGATTTGAGATTACACATATTATGTATGAAAATCACTCACCTTCGGCAGCTATATGAAGCTGTCAAAAAGATGAGTGATTTCAAAATATATAATGTGAGTTAGAAGTACCCACCTTGAAACAGCTTAATGACGTTCCAGAGGTGGGTGTTTGTTACTCTTATGTGGGTGAAAATTTAGTTTGTAAAAATTTTAAATCCTGCAGAGCTTGTCAGAAGTACATGTAAGTACAAATTTCATTCCGTTGCACCTCACTTTAGTGTTTAATTTTATTTCCAGCTCTGAATTCGGGATAACAACTTCAAGCATGGATGTGGCAAAGAGATAAACTGGACCCGGAATATATCCGAAAACTAGAGGGAACATGATTTTTCATATTGAAAACACGTTTGTGCAGACGCGTAGAACATAAATGTTTAATTTTTACAAGATGTATTATTACTTATATATAATATCATTAAATACAATGCCCTGATTCTTAAGATTTTCCTAAACAATTTTTGAAATTAGTTTTTAATCGACTTTGGTTAGATGGGACTTTTAACCCATCAAAAAAAAAATCTCGTCTCGGGAAGATGGGTGAAAAGTAAACATCCATTTTGACGTACAGACCTTGTACCCACTTATGGGTAAAACCTTTTACCCACCTTGTGGGTTAGTCCACTTATTTCCTAGGTGGGTGAAAAAACATCCATTTGTGGGTACTTTGATTCCTCCGTGTGTGTTATTTTGACAGAATATTTGAGAGTGTGTTCGTGTGAGTTCATTATGAGGGGCGCATTATTAAGCTTGGGACCGAGCTTGGGGACCGATGCGTTAGTACTGACTGAGCCGATGGGACTCACTGGTCCAGAGTTAGCATAACTCCTAAGACCCAGTAGGTCCCATACTACAATAACGATATTTTTCTTGGCTCAGTCAGTACTAGCACATCGGTCCCAAGCTCAATAATGCGCCCCTAATAATGAACTCACACGAACACACTCTCAAATATTCTGTCAAAATAACACAGCAAATTAAAAGAAAGGCGCAAATATGTACAGCAAGGTGCTGGCTTCAAGGTGTACGTCGTACCAATGGGTTCTACAACAGTGATCCAATTTCAAATCGTTACTTGCATATTGATTGTTGGAGTTAGTCTATGGTAGAACTACGTCTTTGTTTTCAATACCGGAGTACACGTTGCGAGTACGAACATTTGGAGCGTCACGAAATATGCTTAGGTATTGAACGTCAATAACTAATTCCTTTCATGACTGATTTTCAAAATCTTTGCATCAATCTATCTGGAATATTTCTACGCATCAGTTTTGCTATTGAAGTTGACTAATTTTCAACATTAAACTATTTAAAATAACTTAAATACAGGGTGATGTCGATTTTTCAGAGTAAATTTAAAAAACGCACAGAAATTATATTTCAGTAAGGAAGGTCTCCTAGGCAGCCATGGATTCAGTATCGTTCTAGCGACACGTTCGGACGCGTGTTTTCGCTCTCAGTAATTTTTCAGTTTTCCAGTGTTTCATTAATTTCGCGATTTCTCGCGTTTACGCGTGTTGGTATGGGCAAATCTGGCCCAAGTGGTGGTGGTGGATCGAAACCCAGCGGCAAGCGGCCGGCTGACAGCAGCAACCCTTTTTCGCTACTCGAAGGCAGGCCCGATACCGTTGCCTTGGCCCAGGGCAACAAGATTAAAAAGAAGAAGAAGAAGCAGAACCAATTCGATGGTTCCAGTGGCTTTACCCCTCGAAGCGTGGGCCCCCGTGGTGGTGCCACAGCAATGAATACCAGTGATGTTGGAGATTTTGACGGCTCCGTCGAAAATTTAAATGCTGCTGTTCCTACAGCAATAGTGAAGCTGCCACCGGTGGTGGTGAAAAACATCGCTCTCGGCAAACCTGATGGCCCATTTTAAAGCGGCCGACATTGCAGTCGAGTACAAGCTGTCCCGTATTGGGACAAAGGTGATGCTTCGGTCGAAAAAGGACTACGACCAGGTGGTGAAGCTTCTGAATGATTCCAGTTCGGAATTATTCCCCCATGACATCCCCGGGGAGAAGCCTTTCAAGACCGTCATCAGAGGCCTGCCGAACCTCGATCCGGTACAAATATTATCGGAAATCAAGAACCGGTACAAACTGGTCCCAATCGCCGTCTATCGGATGAATAGGCGAAATGAAAACCTGAGGTATCGGATTGCCGTGCCGGATTTTCAAAAGGGAACGGTGACCTCAACGCGCTGAAAGCGATCCGCTCCTCTGTTCCATCATCGTCACCTGGAAGACCGTACCGTGGAGGACACCGTGATGTGACGCAGTGCCAGCAATGCCTGGACTTTGGACACGGCACCCGAAACTGCAACATCAATGCTCGCTGCAACAACTGCGCCCAAAATCACACTACATCCAACTGTCCCATCGAAGGAGCCGTGGCGTACATTGTGCCAACTGTGGTGGTTCCCACCAGGGATCGGATCGTCGATGCTCGAAACGTGAAGAATTCAAGCAAATCCGAAAGCAAGCCTCCACCGCCAACCAACCGGGACGGAAGACGAAAAGGGTCCCGACCTTCACAGCGGAAGACTTTCCGAAACTTTGTGGTATTCGCAAACCAAATATGTGGGAGCAAGGTACTACTCGTCAGACAACCCGACTCTTCTGGTGGACAGCGATCTTCATCCCCCCTGGATTTTGGAGTCAACCAGCAACCAACAACAATCCCGAACTGTTCTCTGCTGAAGAACTGATGGCACTTTTCGTCAATATGACCGGTGCGCTTCGCCAGTGCCGCAGCAAGCCCGAGCAGATCCAAGTGCTCGGTAAATTCACTCATCCAGTATCGGCGTCTAAAGCACCAACCGTCGTCACCTGGAACGCTTGCTCTATCCGAGCAAACATCGAGCTTGCGACGTCCAAGCACAACATCGACGTGGGCCTTCTAACCGAGACCCATCTAAAGCCAGGCGACAGCTTCTGGTTACCTGACCACAACACCTTTTGGCTTGATCGCACCGACTCCAGGGGGTGGTGTAGCGATTATCGTGAAGAAAGGATTAAAGTACAACATTCTACCCCACATCCGCACTTCCATCATCGAGGCCCTTAGTGTGGAGGTGGAATCGACATCCGGACGCATCCGGCTCATCGCTGTCTACTGTCCTAAACAGCGCACCGCCAGCAACGGGATGGCAACAAAATTTACCAACGATCTCACCACCATCACGCGGTCAAATTCCCGCTTCGGTATCGGAGGCGATTTGAATGCCCGTCACGAAGATTGGAGGAACTATCGGCAAAACCAAAACGGCAGACTGCTGTTCAACCACGCCCAGCATGGACTGTACACGATCCACTTCCCGGACGAACCAACGTTCATCTCACCGGTTGGAAATCCCTCTACCCAGGACTTTTTCCTGTCGGACATCTCGCTGACGAAGCCAGAGACGCTCAACAACCTTAGCTCTGATCATCAACCGGTGGTGACTAAAATCGGTATCAACGTGGTCCCTACTACAAGGTACCTGAGAAAGGACTATCACCATGTGGACTGGTTTCGTTTCGGCCAACTGGTGGTCCGAAACATCGACGAAAATCCGCCGCTGGACACCGTTGAAGACATCGATGGTGCACTGAGTGGACTCCAACGAGCTATTACCGTGGCTGATGAGGCGTGAGTGCGACTTGTTCCTGTGACCTGTATCCAAGTCCACTGCCATGGCGTTGTTAGACGTTGAAAAGGCGTTTGACAATGTCTGGCACGATGGGCTTGTATACAAGCTTTGTAACTTCAACTTTCCTCTTCATCTGGTTAAAATCATCCGAAACTACCTCAGCAAAGGTCGTTTAGGGTATCGTTGAATGGGTGTCTCTCGGACACGTTTTCAATCCCAGCAGGAGTTCCGCAAGGTAGCCTGCTTGGCCCGTTAATGTACAGTATCTACACTTCCGATATTCCTCCTCTTGGCGAAGATTGCGTGTTGTTCCTGTTCGCAGATGACACCGCAATAACCGTCAAAGGAAGGATGCCTCGCGAAATCACTAACAAAATCCAACGATGCCTTAACACCTTTGCTGACTATGTCACTAAGTGGAAAATCAAAATCAACGCCTCCAAAACCCAAACAATCATGTTCCTCGATAGGCAGTCCCCCAAATTAAAACCACCTCCATCTTCCACGGTAGTCATGGACGGCACAAGGGTTGAGTGGTCCACTGAGGTAACTTACTTAGGGCTGTTGTTTGACGAGAAACTTCTCTTCAGATCGCATGTGGAGAGAACGTTGGTCAAGTGGTCCGCCTTAGTCAGGTCGCTATACTCGCTGGTTTGCCGACGATCCCACCTCTCAGGGGTGAACAAACTGGCCGTCTACAAACAGATCATAGCGCCTGTAATATTCTCCGGTGCTCCGGTGTGGGAATCATGTGCAATGACTCGCAGAAACAAACTGCAAGTCGTGCAAAACCGAACGCTCAGAATGATCCTAGATCGCCCATTTGGAATAAGGACGACTGACCTTTATCTAAACGCGACCACTCCCAAAATTGACTCAAAAAATTATTGATATTAGGAACAAATTTATAGAGAAATGTAACGTATCGGAACATGCTTTAATAAGCACCCTGTATATAGTAGGTTAGTTGTAAATAGTAGGTAAGTTAATTGCAAAATGTAAATAGTAGTCTTAGGTAGATAGATAGTTAAGTAGTTTAGTTTAGTTTAGTTTAAAAATTCCCCAAACAAACAATCCCACCTAAGTGTAAACCATTCAAAGGCTAGATAGGCCTAGATAACATAAAAATTTCTTTTGTATTAATAGCCATAACTAAAGCTGAAAAGCAAAAGCAAAGTGATACAAAATTAACATGTTCCAAACAAGAAATGATAAGAAATAAAAACAAATGTATGATGATGAGGCAGCCATGAATGATATATAATTAAAACTAAAACCAAACAGTCCTTTTCAGGCCACCTAATACTAACTAAAGAGTTTACAATAGAATTTTCTTACATATTTTCTTCCTAATGCTGGTCTAACGTTCCATTAGCACTATTTATATCTATCTATCTATCTATCTAGACCTATCTACGTCTATCGGCAATAATACCCAAACAGACCACAACCATCAACAACGCAATAAGAACAATGATCTCCAGGTGGTGGATCATATCAATGTGCTCTTATCGTGCATTCTCGCTTCAGCATCTCGGAAGGCAAACAGTTCCAGCAGCAGGGTTCGGAAGAAAACTACCGGGGTGTGATAGCCATTCCGATCCGATACTGTCGTTTCCTTCCAAAGCGATAAGCATTATGAACAGCTTCGTCAATGACATTCTAAGCGGATTGAAAGCGTAGCTTCCCGCTGACTTAAATCCATTTTCGGATGGTCCTGACGTCTCTGGAAATTCAAACCGCCGTTTGATTCTGCTGCTGGGAGAGCTAGCCAAACACGCGGTTTCCGAGCGAACCAAATCCGTGACCAAGTAAACCAGCTTCATGACGAAATAAGGGGGTTCAAGGAAACCAAAATGACACTTTTCAGGGCCACCAAAACAACTGGAAAAGAAAGTTAACATGTCTTTAGGAGTGCTGGGGGCTGGCTTTCGGAGTGGTAGATTGCGAAAAATATCTTTTGTGTGCCGAAGCCGTATAGGGCTATTCTGCGTGGCGTGTGAGTCGAGTCTACTCGCTCTCACATACGAGGTGACAATTGTTTCCAGTGAAAGTTGACAATTATTTCCAGTCAAAGCAAGATGTATGAATGTAGATAGCCTTTCTTGGTATCTACATTCATACATTCTTATTCTTCTTTAGCATTTCAAGCTTATTGCTTTCACAAATAGCTTATTGCTTGCTCTCAACTTAGTGTTCTAGATGCACTTCCACAGTTATTAATTGAGAACTTTCGATGCCAGGTACCATTTTTGCATTAGTATGATTTTGTGGCTAGTACAATCATACGCTATGCCCAGGGAGTCGGTCCTTAACGAAAAATTCCTAGACCAGACCGGGAATCGAACCCAGCCACCTCCAGCATGGTGTTGCTTTGTAGCTGCGCCTTTACTGGCTGAGCTAAGGGAGGACCCTACATTCATACATCTTGCATATCAAATAATTATGGTTGCAGCATGGACCCTAAAGGGAATTAGTCCGTGGTTTAGTATATTGGAATTAGATTTGGAACGAAACCAATTTCGACCACCCTTTAAACAACCAAGCGATCTAGATTGCAAATTGATACGTAGTCCTACGGCACCTTTACGCACAACCCCATTGGGCCTTGTAGTTTTTAAATTTTGTATGAAGCGTAGACTTGACACCCCCTCCTCCCAGAAAAGTCTACCGTGGTTTATGTCCCTTTGTCGGTCCCTTGTTTGTTGTCCTTTCCATTTCTGCTGGAGAAACGACATTCACCACCACTGTGTTCACCACGTGGTTTCTTTCACTGCACATCTTGTCCACGACGTGGTCCTCATTCACGTCCGGCACGCTAGCCAATAACCGCTACCAATCTTCATTACTCTGGGCTTTGTATTATAACGTGGACACTCGAAAATGACATGTTTCGGCGTTTTCTCTATGTCTGCGCACTCAGAGCAGAGCGGCGATCTGACGTGTCCGAACCTGTGCAGGTACTTTTTGAAGGAGCCGTGACTTGACAGAAATCGAATCAAATGAAACCTGGGGCCGTATTTTGGATATCGAGACGAAAAACTTTTTCTCACAAGCGGTCGTCCAAAAAGTCGTTCGTTTCGAGATCCAAAATACAGCCCCTGACTTCTCCGTGTGGCTTATCCACCCATTTCAACACGTTCAGGATAAGCAGTGGGTCCACCTTCCGTTCACTCTCGCAATCGTCTGAGCACCTCTGGTGCCCCTAGCCTCGTAACACTCGTTGTGCTCTTTCAAAACGAAGGCTGTATCACACATACAGCCTTCGGTGATATGGTTCGGTAGGCACTCACTACCCGCGTGGCCATTAATCAGAACGTACTGTTTAGCTATACCCGATATTTCTTCGTCTAAAACGTCGCCAACGTTGCGTATCTAAGGTTGATGTAGACACGCTATCCAAAAACCATATCTTGTTACTACTTATTGTCGATTAGTTCGACATGATGCTGGACAGTGCCGTAATTACCTTCGTACCCACATGCATAATCGACTTGGCCGTTAAAGATCAGTCGACTATCGATTATCACGCCCAAGTGCTTGATCTCACGCTTCGAATCGATCGTGTATTCTCCAATCGGGATTTTTGTCGCGAGTCTTTCACAGTATCTAACGCCTCAGTTGCGAGAACTTCCATCTCTTCTTATGATACCCCGAATACTTGGAGGACAGCATCTTCCGCGAAACCGACTACCTTCATACCCCTTTAACGAACCATTGTATATCGCATCCCACAGCGTTGGGTCGAGGATGGATCCCTGAGGAACGTCTGCTCTAATTGTCATTCTCCTCTCTTCCTTCTCAGTTTCGTAAATCAGCGTTCGGTTCTGAAAGTAGCTCCTTAATATTCTGCAGGGACCCTAATGCTGTGCAACCAATGGGTAATTGCTTCACAGGTACCGCTGTTGGAGGAATTCTTTTCATCTAGCTAGACCAACACACACAAATGATTTCCTCTTCTCTGTTTTGTCTGTAGGGTCTCCGCAGCTTCCACTACCGTGACCGGATGGTGTCCACTGTGGACCTTTCCGGAAACCGAACTGCATGTTGGATAGGCCGTTCTCGCTCTTCTTGTACTTAGTGAGCCAGTTCAGGATTATTTTCTCCGAAAAATTTCCAAATTCAACAGGCATATAGACCTATATGCCGAAAGTCTGGGAGGTTTTCCCGGTTTTTGGCAACAGCACCAGCAGTTTCCTTCATCGACGCAATTTCTACAATAAGGTTCTGAACATATCTGGTTCGCCTGAATCGCTGTTTGCAGAGCCAAGTTTGGGATTCCATCTGCTCCAAGGGCCTTCTTCACTGTCATGGCTTCCGGCGTCTTCCCAGGGATTCAAGTAGGCGTCATGGCAAAGCTCCTTAAGGCAGGCTTTCTTGCTGAGCTTGATTCCTTTTTCGAGAGCAGTTCTTGAAGCTCTGTTCCAATTTCCTTTCCTCTCTTTCGGTGTCGTTGCAAACCATCTGGGTTTGTCTCCTGGCACGTAGCACGGCAAATCGTTGTGTTCTAACAGTAGGTTGGGCGACGACCATCTGTGGGTTTCTTAGTGCTGCTGTCAACTCGTCCGCACTCAGGTTCAAGCGGATGCCCTCAAGTCTAACTGCCTCTACGAATACGTCCTTGTTGAAGCTCGCCATCTTCCACCTACGCTGATTTGTTTTCCTTCCACATGGCACGGCCCGCGTCATGATCCCAATGCAGTACCGAATTGCTTGATGGTCCACTTCAAGTTTTCTGACAGTCACGGGCTGCAGAAGGGACATCGATGATGGACTTCCGGCTCTTCCTGCGATAGGAGCTGACGGTACCTTCGTTGGCTAGGTCTACATTCAGCTTAGATAGGGCTCTAGTAGACGCCCAACCATTGAAGTCTGCGGCGATGACGGCTGGTTTTCGATCGGTTATCTCTTCCAAGAGCTTGTCAAGTCTCCGGTGGAAATCCTCCATCGTCCAGCGTGGAGATGTCTCACAGTTACAGATGAAGAGTCCGTTGACTTTGGCGATCACGAAGCCTTCATCTGCGCAGAGCACAATTTCTTAAAAAGCGAAACATATTTTTTCAAACCTCCAAAAGGACCTTCTTTCGGATGTACTAACATTCCACATTGGCTTCGATCAAATGATTATATTTGCAACCCTACGCAACTAGCCTTAAAACAATAGCACAGAAAAAAAGGATGCAGCAAGACCGCGTTTACAGCAATTTTTTCTTCGACTTAGGCGTTGACAACGTCCGGAACTCGACCCGTCGTGGCGTCTTCGGTGTCGTCGCCGTTGCCACCGACGTCGACTGATCGTTGTCCTTACCATTAGCTTTCACTGATTCACTGTCAGCACCACCGTCGTTGTCGCTATCCTTGACCACTTCAGAAGTTGCCGTTGGTGTGTCCTCGTCGTCCGAAATGACCAGTTTAAAGTCCTCGGTTTGCTCGCACTCTCCCAGGGAACTGTTGTTGATCACCGCTTTGACCACCGGTTTCGGCTGATCGATTGGCCACGTATCGACGGCATCCTCTTCGATCGTCGGTTTCGATCGATTGTTGGAAGATTCGGTCGATTTGCTGGCACTGGTCAAACAACGAGGCTGTCGGCGAACAGCAATGGGTGTGGCCGTCTTTTTAGAGCCCGTTTTCGGAGTAGAGTCTCTGTCGGATGTTTCCGAGATCGTCGAAGAAGGGGTGGCGTCCGGAGTGCGTGGATGGCGCCGAACAGCGATTGGTGTGACGGGTCGATTTTTCCTCGAAGGACTGTCAAATTTTTCATCACTGCAGATGATTTTTTCCGTTTCAATGATGATTTCCTTCGTTGGTTGTACGATCTTCTCGTCCGTGGATGCATTCTTCGAGGGAATTTCTTTGATGATAACCCCCGCTTTAGGATCACTGGTTTCCAAAGCAACACGGCGGACCGCTATGGGTTTGGCTTCATCCGAAGGAACGTCTTTTTCGAAACTATCCGATCGAGGACGTTTGCGAGATTCGTCTTCTTTAGATCCCTTTTCTTCAGTTGGCGTTTCTTTCGGTTCTTGCGGTTTTCTTTTGATCGCAATTGGTTGAGCGGGTTTGTCTTCTGCCCTGGGCTTGTGTCGAATTTCAATTGGGGTAGCTTTGCGCTCTTCTTTCTGAGCTGGTTTAGCCTCCTCTTTCGGCTTCCTTCTAAAGGCAATTGGTTGTGCAGGTTTTTCTTCCTTCTTCGGTACTTCCTTTGCAGTTTCCAACTTCTTAGGTTCCTCCACCAAAGTTTCCAACTTCTTCACCTCCTTTTCCTTTTCTTTCTCTTCGTCTTTACCGTCCTTCGACTTCTTCCTGTTGGTGGTAGCTTTCTTCGTAGGTGTTTTCTCCTTCTCAGCTCCAACCGGTTCTTCGACTTCCATGACGTGAATCTCACCCAGCTCCCCTTCGTTAAAGGATAGCATCGAGCAGAATCCATCCGTTGATGAGACGATAAGAATCTTTCCGTCGCCGGACCAGGACAGATCCGTCAGTCGTGTGTAGTGGATGTTGGAAATCAATGCAAACGGAGACTTCTGTTGAGTGTCGTACAAATAAACGGAGCTCTTCGTAGCTACCGCGAAAACCATCCGATAAGGCAATGGTATAACCGGTGGCTTATTCTCCGGATGAGGGCGCAACTTAAAGTACTGCGGGCAAAACCGAACCGCGACGGTATACTGATCCGGTGAAGGCAATGTAATTGCCGGCCTAAACAAAATCAGAATTTAGCAAAACCGCTTAAACATAAACAGTACTCAAAATACTCACTGCTTCAAAGAGTTCCTGGTATAGATGTAAGTCGTATTCAAAGGTTTCGGTATTCCCTCGATCTCCGCAATCCCGGAAGGAGTAACAATCAGATTACCGTCCGGGCTGAAACTCAACCTGCGGAAGAACGTTTGCAATGTATCGTCGTGATATAAACGAACTGTTTTGCCGTGCATTGGAGAATCCTTCGGAACCGGAAGCACACACTTGTTATTCCTGGTCAGAACTTTTTTCGTGTGTAGATCAAACACCCGAAAATATCGATCTGTGCTCAACGTGGCCAAATACTGATTTTTGGATCCCATGCAACCCCTGGACGAAGCCCTTGTGATCGGAGAATATGTGCAATGATTTGCCTTTATTGACGTCCCAAACCATGGCAGTATTATCGACGGAACCACTAATCAGGTACATAGAATTTGGTGACCATGACAGATCGTAGACATCCTCCATGTGACCACGGAGAATCTTCATTGTTAACCATGTTTCTTTATCCTGATCGTTGGTGGCATCTGAAATGTTTTGATAGATTCATAATAACAAGACAGATTACAACCATCCGGCATCCTTTTTCCAACTCACCAAGGATATTTAGCACCTCGGAGTCTCCTTTCTGCTTCCAGATGAAAATGACACTTTCGTCATCGGCAGATGCCAACAACTCCCCACTCGGGGACCACCGAACGGCATTTACAGCCCGCTGATGTCGAGCCAAATCAGCCACTATGTCCAACGATATCGTTCCGCATTCGGCACTCTGAGTCATATACCAAATCTAAAAAAGCATTCGGAGCTTAACATCCAACTAGAGCACACAGGTAGACTAAAATGCACTTACCAAAACATGCGAATCCGTCCCTCCTGATGCTAGCCGATAGAAGTCACCCTTATCTGCAGACGAGCGCGGTTGAATATCCACACTCAGAACCGGATCACGATTGTGCCAGGATATTTCCGGAATTTGGCACTTCATTTTAGTGTTGTATTTTACGCTTAATGCTGCAGTTTTCTGACTAATTTACGATTTTATTTCGGATTCAAACTTCTTTCGAGCAGATTTCACGCCTCCACTACAGTTTTCCATTGGTGTTTTTGAGCGCGTAAAGTTGACGTTCGCCGGTGATGAGTGCAGTGGCTGATGAATTTGGATGAACTTTCCGACGACAGGGATAGACTGAGGGGGATTGTTCACTGGAGAATGAATCAAAGGCAGTGGGTCTAACGAATTAATGTATTACAGTGGTTGTGTGCGTCGTCCCCTACACTGAGCCAGGCAATATAGCAGAAATCATCCAGAATACACTCCCGCATCATTTTACTCAATTTTTGAGTACAATTGTATGCTATCTCTTTTTCTCTCACGGAAATGTTACTCAATTTTCGTAAAAAGTGGATCTACTCAAAAATTGAGTTGACCCACTTTTTAACGAAAATTGAGTAACATTTCTGTGAGAGAAAAAGAGATAGCATACAATTGTACTCAAAAATTGAGTAAAGTGAAGCGGGAGTGTAAAGTGTTCCGTCCGGGGGAACGAGCAAAGTGGACTGTAATACTTTTTCGGGAGTAGACCAAAGCTAGAGGATCCGAAGTCTTTTTGGAAGCATGAAAACAAGCAGCGCAGAGAGTCTGGCCTACCATCCTGTTTTCCGAAAAGTTTTCCAGTGTTTTCTCCGGTGAGAGATTGACTGATGAACACGTTACATCAGCAGCTAACAATGTGCCACTATACCAACAATCAATATGCAACTAGCGATTTGAAATTAGTTCACTGTTATAGAACCCCTTGGTCCACGGAGAAAAAAGATTGGTAAACGCAAACATGTTCTAGTTTAATTTAACTGGAATTTCACGTTGAATTGGGCACAAACATCATGTTCGTTTGACTTGACTACCCATGGTGGTTAAAACAAACTAAGATTTTGAGTAATTATTTCGGGAATTTTGCAGTTAAGTTCAACTAATATCCGTTTCAATTTACCATTCTGTTGGTTGTTCCATTATGACAGCATGAAAACAAACAGAATTGTTGGTTGATTCTACCAACACTTATGGTTTGGTTCAAACAAATTTTAGTATGATTTAAACTTAATTGCTGTTTGAAACAAACATACGAAAACGGTTGAAACAACAAACATTTCCATTCACAATCACCTACACTTTTTCTGTAATTTCCCGAATATTTATTTGAATAAATTACTAAAAAAAAACATTAGAAAAGTGCACATTTACATTTATAGACTTCTCTTAGTCTAACAGAAATCTACAAATGTTAATGCGAGCCTTGCTACTATTTTTAGGGGTTTTTAAAGTAAAATTTTGTATATTTCAACATTCTTAATTAATTGTAAGCTTCTAATTCACACATTGCCGCAATCGCCAACGCTAATCCAAGTGTGGCCCTGATCTTCTAGTACACTTCCCGAAACTCCCGAACCGCAGCCGATATCCAAAATGAAGCTCTTTTCATCCTCTGGCAGGGCGAGCAACTCTATTGCTCGTTCGCACATCTCGATCAGGATGTCGATGATCCGGCTTTTGTTTGTGTTGCGGGCTTTATATTCTTTATACAACTGAAGGGAAAAAAGGTGTATTTTTTATGGGCTTAACGGTTATCTTACCGGAACCTTACAATTTCAGGACGATCTAGATGCTCTGGCCTTTGAGACATCACTTTTTATTGGATTAGAAAACGAATGAATGAAGCGATTTTTTGTATGTAAATTTTCACCCGAACAATGCAAACTTCCGTGAAAATACATGTTTGGGTATTGTTGAATGACAGCGTCAGAGCATGCAGCGGGACCGGATGACGGATAACCGCTGGTTTAGTTAAATCAATATAAAATTTTAATTTGTTTTTCAGAGTCAACACAATCCTAATTTTGGTAATAATAAACACCTTTCAAGGTGGAAACAACAAAAATATTAGTTGAGAACAACCATTATATTTTTAAGTACAAACAACCAACATGTCTGTTCGTTTCAAAACAAAATTGTTGGTTTAAAACAACAAAACGTATTTTTAAAACAACTCGATTGTTAGTATGGATGTCAACAAGTAAGTTTGTTGTTTCACACGAGACTGTTTTTTCTCCGTGTTTAAATTACACCTTGAAACCAGTACCTTATACTAGAGTCCCTACATATTAGGGACTCTACCTTATACATATTTGCGCCTTTGTTTTGATTTGCTGTGTTATTTTGACAGAACTTTTGAGAGTGTGTTCGTGTGAGTTCATTATAAGGGGCGCATTATTAAGCTTGGGACCAAGCTTGGGATCGATGTGCTAGAGCCAAGAAAAAAATCGTTTTTGTATGTGACCTACTGGTCTTAGAGTTAGTCTATGACTATACGGTCAAGCACTGGGGATAATCGATGTCAACGTCGACATGATTACAACCGCCGCAAAACAACTCAAGTAGTCCTTCAATCTTGGACCCGATGGTGTTCCGTCAGTATTCCTGAAAAGAAACATTACCTGCTTACTGACACAGTTGCTGCGCCTATTCAATGTGTCTGTCGCAAGAGGAGTGTTCCCATCCTGCTGGAAATTTGCACATATGTTTCCGGTCTACAAGAAAGAAAGCAATCACTTTGGAATCACTTCGTTGAGCGCGATCTCGAAGCTACTTGAGTTAGTCGTCATAGAGCCTCTACTTTCTCATTGCAAACAATATCTGAGTTTTGATCAACATGGTTTTACTTCCGGTCGTTCCACCACTACTAATCTACTGTGTCTTACATCGTACATCACGGATAGTATGGCTGAACGAGCTCAAACTGACGTCATATATACCGACTTGTCAGCAGCATTCGACAAGCTGAACCACGCCATTGCGATTGTGAAACTAGAAAAACTGGGGTTAGCAGCAACTTTTTTCGATGGTTTTGCTCATATCTGACCGATCGACAGCTGATGGTCACTGTTGGGAACTACCAATCTGACATTTATCTAGTCACGTCAGGGATGCCTCAAGGAAGTCACCTGGGACCGTTGATCTTCCTAATTTATTTCAACAATGTGAATTTGGTCATCGAAGGCCCACGACTATCGTATGCAGACGATCTTAAAATCTACTTTCGGATTCGTATGACCGATGACTGCATCTTCCTCCAACGTCAATTCGAAGCTTCTGCCAGGTGGTGCAATTTAAACAGAATGGTAGTTAACCCTGCGAAGTGTTCGGTAATCACGTTTTGTCAGAATAAAGAACCGATCAATATTTACATTTGCAGATTTGACAAGGATCATCCGACGGTAGTATCCGATCAGGCACAAGATTTCCCCCCTTGCTTACCCTGCATAGGGTAGTATGGCAAAGGGTTATGTGCCTGATCGGATACTACCTTTCAAATGCCCTCCGCTCGTTTTCAAACTTGTACCTTTCAATTTTAAAGCCTACCGTTGCTTTAAACGGAACTATCAATACACTTTCTCTTCATGTCTATTCGTTCTAGCAATAAATTACCGTCCACTTCTAGCATAGACTAACTCTAAGACCAGTAGGTCCCATACAAAAACGATTTTTTTCTTGGCTCAGTCAGTACTAGAACATCGTCCCAAGCTCGGTCCCAAGCTCAATAATGCACCCCTTATAATGAACTCACATGAACACACTCTCAAATACTCTGTCAAAATAACACAGCAAATCAAAACAAAGGCGCAAATATGTATAACAAGGTGCTGGCTTCAAGGTGTAATTCGGACCAAGGGGTTCTACAACAGTGAACCAAATTCAAATCGCTAGTTACATATTGATTGTTGCTTCTAGCGCTTCGCATGGAGATGAGAAATTATCTGCTTCTGCAAACTTCATTGGTAATATCATAGACTAACTCTAAGACCAGTAGGTCCCATACAAAAACGATTTTTTTCTTGGCTCATTCAGTACTAGAACAACGTCCCAAGCTCGGTCCCAAGCTCAATAATGCACCCCTTATAATGAACTCACATGAACACACTCTCAAATACTCTGTCAAAATAACACAGCAAATCCAAACAAAGGCGCAAATATGTATAACAAGGTGCTGGCTTCAAGGTGTAATCATAGACTAACTCTAAGACCAGTAGGTCCCATACAAAAACGATTTTTTTCTTGGCTCAGTCAGTACTAGAACATCGTCCCAAGCTCGGTCCCAAGCTCAATAATCGCACTCCTTATAATGAACTCACATGAACACACTCTCAAATACTCTGTCAAATAACACAGCAAATCAAAACAAAGGCGCAAATATGTATAACAAGGTGCTGGATTCTAAGTGTACTTGACTAAGGGATCTATAACAGTGAATCATATTTCAAATCGCTAGTTACATATTGATTGCTGGTAATATCAACAATCAATATGCAACTAGCGATTTGAAATTGGTTCACTGTTGTAGAACCCCTTGGTCCGAAATACACCTTGAAGCCAGCACCTCTGTTATACATATTTGCGCCTTTGTTTTGATTTGCCGTGTTATTTTGACAGAATATTTGAGAGCAGTGTTCATGTGAGTTCATTCTGGGGGCGCATTATTGAGCTTGGGATCTGAGCTTGGGACCGATGTTCTAGTACCTGATCTGAGCCAAGAATAAAATCGTTTTTGTATGGGACCTACTGATCTTAGAAGTTAGTCTATGGTAATATGTTGATAATACTACCGTTTTTTTCCTGTAAGTACTCTCTGGAATATTTCCTCGATTATCTTATGAATTTTTCAGTTTTGTTTTCACCAAACCGAATTTGAACAAATTCATAGGTAAACCTACATTCCGCATCGAACGCTGAAGAGCTCTGGTTTAGTTTTCTTTTCGCAGTCCGTGTTACGATTTACCACGCGGTGATTGGATAAGAAAAACCCGAACTAGTCCACTGATGGTGCGACCATAGACTAACTCTAAGACCAGTAGCATAGACTAACTCTAAGACCAGTAGGTCCCATACAAAAACGAATTTATTCTTGGCTCAGTCAGTACTAGAACATCGTCCCAAGCTCGGTCCCAAGCTCAATAATGCACCCCTTATAATGAACTCACATGAACACACTCTCAAATACTCTGTCAAAATAACACAGCAAATCAAAACAAAGGCGCAAATATGTATAACAAGGTGCTGGCTTCAAGGTGTAATTCGGACCAAGGGGTTCTACAGCAGTGAACCAATTTGAAATCGCTAGTTACATATTGATTGTTGCCAGTAGGTCCCATACAAAAACGATTTTTTTTCTTGGCTCAGTCAGTACTAGAACATCGGTCCCAAGCTCGGTCCCAAGCTTAATAATGCGCCCCTAATAATGAACTCACATGAACACACTCTCAAATATTCTGTCAAAATAACACAGCAAATCAAAACAAAGGCGCAAATATGTATAACAAGGTGCTGGCTTCAAGGTGTAATTCGGACCAAGGGGTTCTACAACAGTGAACCAATTTCAAATCGCTAGTTGCATATTGATTGTTGGTGCGACTGAACCCTTCTTACACTTCACCAGACATTTCATGTATTCAGCCTGTGGAATGAACTATTAAACAATCCTTACCGTCAATTTTAATTATCGATATGGATTGAGATGCTAAATAGGTACATGTTTCTTGAAATTATCCCAGTTATCGTAAATGGAGACTTTATGTAATTTTTTAACAACTCGTTGCAGTTCAAAACGGGACACTTACCACTTACGGTCTAATTCTATAGAATAGCATGCAAACATCTATTGATGCGAGTGGTATTTTCCGGGTTTGAACTGCTACGATTATTTTTTCATGTCACAATTATGTGCTCTCAGTTATTGTTTTGGTCATATCTCCATCAAGGATTATCTAATCATAATGATATTTTGACCAGTTATTTGATTTTGCACCAACAGAACTTAAATACGGTACACAAATAGCTCAGTATGTAATCGGAGACTCAACTGATTACTATTATATGATTCCTATTATGATAGGCCGTAAAGTACTGTTTGGTTCACATCTTCGTAACGAAATGTTCGCATGAAAAAAATCAAAAGCGTTCGATGGGAATGTTATAGCTTTCATTAGCCGTTAACATATCTGAAATCGGTTCACAAACGGCTGAGAAACCGATGTGACATTATTTGTAATGCACACACACATATACACAGACATGTGCTTAGTTCGTCGAGCTGAGTCGAATGGTATATGATCCTTGGCCCTCTGGGCCTCGGATAAAAAGTCGAGTTTTCAAGCGATCTACACCCAGTAGCAAAAAATCCGAGCAAAATTTTCGCTTGGAAAAACGCGTTGTTCAACCTTCACAGACATTGTCAATTATCAATATATTTGGCTGAAATTTTGACAACACTAATGTTCCGACCTTATATGATCAAAATTTTATGTAAATGAAAATTATAAATTAGATGTTATCATTACATATGTGAAAAAAGTTATTTCTGGACATACCAATTTCAAAAATCCGTATTTCTATGAAAAATGTAGGTAGCATATTAAAAATTTCGCCATAACTTGAAACAACACAGAAAATATTCTGGACAAAATTTGAACTGTTTTCATTAAGTGGTTTGGACTACGGCTGGCGTCAAAGTTGACGCTCCAACATGAGTATTTCCCTTTTTCACCCGATATTGACCATGCTGAAATATGGGTCCAAAAATAACTTTTTTCATATATGTTATGATAACTTCAAATTAATAAACTTCAGCAACATAAAATTTTGGTCACATAAGGTCGAAACATTAATTATAGTGTTGTGAAAATTTCAGTCAAAAATATTGATAATTGACAAAGTTACAGAAGGTTGAACAACGCGTTTTTTGGAAACACAATTTTGCTCGGCTTTTTTATTGCTACTGAGTGTTATACCATAGACTAACCTCGAAGACCAGTAGATCCCATACAAAAACGATTTTTTCTTAGCTCAGTCAGTACTAGAACATCGTCAATCCGAAGCTCGATTCCAAGCTCAATCATGCACCCCTTTATAATGAACTCACATGAACACACTCTCAAATACTCTGTCAAAATAACACAGCAAATCAAAACAAAGGCGCAAATATGTATAACAAGGTGCTGGCTTCAAGGTGTAATTCGGACCAAGGGGTTCTACAACAGTGAACCAATTTCAAATCGCTAGTTACATATTGATTGTTGGTTATACCATAGACTAACTCTAAGACCAGTAGGTCCCATACAAAAACGATTTTTTTCTTGGCTCAGTCAGTACTAGAACATCGTCCCAAGCTCGGTCCCAAGCTCAATAATGCACCCCTTATAATGAACTCACATGAACACACTCTCAAATACTCTGTCAAAATAACACAGCAAATCAAAACAAAGGCGCAAATATGTATAACAAGGTGCTGGCTTCAAGGTGTAATTCGGACCAAGGGGTTCTACAACAGTGAACCAATTTCAAATCGCTAGTTACATATTGATTGTTGGTTATACCATAGACTAACTCTAAGACCAGTAGGTCCCATACAAAAACGATTTTTTCTTGGCTCAGTCAGTACTAGAATATCGGTCCCAAGCTCATTCCCAGCTTAAAAACAATAATCAATATAACTAACGATTTGAAATTGGTTCATCTGTGTAGACCCCTGGTCCGAATTACTGCCATGATCAGCACCTTGTTATACATATTTGCGCCTTGTTTGGTTGCAGTTATTTGTGACAGTAGTGTTTGAGAGTACGTTCATGCGGAGTTCATTATAAGGCGTGCATTACTGGAGCTTGGACGAGCCAGACGATGTTCCAGTACTTGACCGATGACAAAAATCGGTTTGTATGGGACTCCATCTGGGTCTAGAGTTGGTCCATGTTAATAATGCGCCCTCATAATGAACTCACATGAACACACTCTCAAATACTCTATCAAAATAACACAGCAAATCAAAACAAAGGCGCAAATATGTATAACAAGGTGCTGGCTTCAAGGTGTAATTCGGACCAAGGGGTTCAACAACAGTGAACCAATTTCAAATCGCTAGTTGCATATTGATTGTTGGTGACACCATAGACTAACTCTAAGACCAGTAGGTCCCATACAAAAACGATTTTTCTCTTGTCATCAGTCAGTACTAGAACATCGTCCCAAGCTCGGTCCCAAGCTCAATAATCCACCCTTATAATGAACTCCACATGAACACACTCTCAAATACTCTGTCAAATAACACAGCAAATCAAAACAAAGGCGCAACATGTATAACAAGGTGCTGGCTTCATAGGTGTAATTCGGACCAAGGGGTTCTACAACAGTGAACCAAATTCAAATCGCTAGTTACATATTGATTGTTGGTAATACCCTTCTTTTGGTGTAAGAAGGGTAAAAAGGTGGACTGTATTGAACCACCGAAATCAAGCTCAGCGTTCTTTAAGAGAAGCAGGCATTTCCAGCCGAGTCCGAAGGATGCTCTGTCCACCATTAAACCTCATCGAAGGGGTGGATCGCTCAGCACACTTTTCTCCGGTGCTATTTTTCTTGAGTGTGCCTACAAGCGTTGCAACGTCCTGGGAGCTCCCGTAATTTACCGAAGGTGCCGGTCTGTGTTAACAGCCCAAATTGTTATTTTCTGTTGAGCCTTTCAACAAGGCAATTCATATTGGCAAGGTTGCTGTTTTTTTTTAATTTCTACAAGCTCAACTGTCAAAAGTGTTTCTCAGTGTGCCACACATGTGGTATGGATTGAAAATCGAAGTACCGCAATTATGACACATATTCGTCTAGTGTGTAAGACATCGTGACTGCTGTTCTTAAAGAGTCGCCCATAATTGATACGTTGCGGATGCGTTGACGTAAATTTGACAGAAAACTTATGGAAAAACTGTCAAATTCACGCAAACGCATCCACAACAATTGTGGGCCAGCCTACGCGACTTACCCTTGACCTCTTCAAACACTCGAGGAAAAATGTATAACCCCTTCAAGCGTCATCGCAACAGGGAAGGTCATCGCTCCATCCACTGCCGGTCAACAAGCGGAGCGAACAACAGCAGAAATTGCGATACTGGCAAAGGCGCAGCGTAAGCGCAAGAAGCACATTTTTGGTTTTTTGTTTCCTTTTCTGCTTGTGTTTTGTGTATCTCTCTACCATATACACATTTAATCATAGCTCCTCTGTTCGGTAATATTTTGTGCAGTTTTTGCATCGTAAATCGAAAAAATGACCGAACAGTCAGTATTGAACAAGGGGCAAGACAGCTCTTCATCGCGAGTAATTTCAGAGTTGCTTCTGAGGTACCTCGAGTAACTCTCATTGCTCAGCAAGCAAGCACTGTCATTTGTTGCTCTCTGTTTTCGCACAGCAGCTGTCAAACAAACCGACGCTAGTACATTAGCTCACGAGTGTGAACAATTGGAAACTAGCTATTTTCATTGTTTTAGGAAAACAAGCTACATTCGCTTAAACTACATATCTGATATGCTCGTAAAATTTTATATCGTATTTACCACTATTCATGTAAGGCTTTCCCTTTTTCGATACGAAGTTATTTTTATGTCTCCAATTAAGTCAAACTTTGTATAAACCCATCAGAATCTATTCATATCGCTATCATGCCTCATCATTGTACTTCAGTAGGGCTCACCGTTGTGCCATCTTCTTTTGCCATTAGCAGAATGTCCACAATGTTTTCAAACAAATTGGAAGTCAAACTTTTCGAAGCCCTTGCAACCGATAAGAAATGATGAATATTGATTTAATTTCAAGCTATATTGAGTTACTCGCGAGTTACTCGGTTCATCAAAGCAACTCAGAGTAGAGCGGTAGAGCTGTCTCACTCCTAGGTATTGAATGAAAAAAAAAACGTTGTTCAATAACTTCTTTTTGCAAACAGCTGACTACGGTAACAACGAGTACCAAATTCATCGTAAAATAAAATGTTTACGGTGCATCAAAATATTTCAGTAAAACAAATTACCAAATAGTGTACATTTTATCTTACTAAATAGTCAGTAAACTACTTAACCTACTTGACATGCCATTTTCTTTTGCGTAATTTCCTAGTGTTCTAACACCTGGACATTGCATTGGTGAATGAAGATGAACGACAACACACGCAACCACGAGGCTGCAGCCGCAACAATCAACATGTAACTCAGCGATTTGAAATTGGTCCACTGTTGCAGAAGACCCTTGGTTCGAATTACACCTTGAAGCCTGTAGCACCTTGCCATACTATTGCGCCTTTGTTTTGATTTGCTGTGTTATTTTGACAGAGTATTTGAGAGTGTGTTCATGTGAGTTCATTACTACAGGTGCATTATTGAGCTTGGGACCGAGCCTGGGACGACGTTCTAGCACTGACTGAGCCAAGAAAAAATCGTTTTTGTATGGGACCTACTGGTCTTAGAGTTAGTCTATGATAGGGCATATGTAGCGATCCCGCATTATCGATGTCGATTTTGGGTTGAATTAGTACAATAATATAATGCTTGTGGTTACTTGGGTAGTTGTATTGTAAGTGCTATTTCCCATTGAAGTTTCTAATCTTTGGATGTATTCTTAAGACAAAAAGACTGGAGCTAAAATGCATTGCTTTCTTTTCAGTCTTTCGTGGCCGAAGCAACGTTGGACTCGAGTTCTGATCCCAAGCTCGCAGTGAAATTTTGCGGCTTTAGAGGCTGCTTGCGCCAGCTCAATTTTAACCTCTAAACTTGGATAAGACCTGTTTCAGTTCGTTAGAATTAAATTGTGTAGTCTCCAGAAAATGAAAAACTTTTTTCAAAATTTGAAAATAATGCTATTTTATTTCCATCTCGGAGTTTTCGCCATATTAGCGCCATAAATCGTAAAACTGAAAAACTCAGTAAAAATAAATGTAAACAAATCGGTTACAGAGAAAGCCAGTATTTTTTTACTGACCAAGCCAGTACTTTTTGATAGTTGTGTCAACAATCAATATCGCTAACTAAAGGGTGATACGGTCAAAAATTTGGTCGAGAGAAACGCGTGTAAATCGGTGAAATCGTTTATTTAAAAAATCAAATTAAATTTCTTTTTCAAGTTCAATTAGTATAAAATTCAGGAAAATATTCAGTTAGGCTTCCGCTTTTCCAAATCCGAATTGCCGGGCCTTACGCTTGACCCCTGCCATCAGATTTTGTACAGCCACCTTGTCCACCTTCTTCGCCGCAGAAAGCCAGTTTGCCTTGAACTGCTGCTCGTCCTTAGCAGTTTTTTTGGTCTTCTTTAGGTTCCGCTTGACAATAGCCCAGTATTTCTCAATTGGGCGGAGCTCTGGCGTGTTGGGAGGGTTCTTGTCCTTGGGAACCACCTGCACGTTGTTGGCGGCGTACCACTGCCATGGCCTTTTTACCGTAATGGCAAGATGCCAATCCGGCCAAAACAGTACGGAACAACCGTGTTTCTTCAGGAAAGGCAGCAGACGTTTATTCAAACACTCTTTCACGTAAATTTCTTGGTTGACAGTCCCGGAAGCTATGAAAATGCTGCTTTTCAAGCCACAGGTACAGATGGCTTGCCAAACCAGATATTTCTTTGCGAACTTTGACAGTTTCGTGTGCTTGAAAATATCTGCTACCTTTCCCTTCCTTTTGCCGTATAAAACTCCTGTCCCGGAAGCTGCTTGTAGTCGGCTTTGACGTAGGTTTCGTCGTCCATTACCACGCAGTCAAACTTCGTCAGCATCGTCGTGTACAGCTCCGGGATCGCGCTTTGGCCGTCGTATTTTGTTTATCATCGCGATTTGGAGTCACTACCTTCTTGTAAGTCGATAGTCCGGCTCGTTTTTTGGCTCGATGCACGGTTGTAGACGATACACCCAGCTTATTTGCGGCATCTCGGAGAGATAGGTTAGGGTTTCGCTTGAAACTACCGGCAACTCTCTTTGTCGTCTCAGCGGCTTCCGGTTTTCGATTTCCCCGCGATCCAGACTTTCTGGCTGTCGACAAACGTTCCCCAAACACTTTAATTACATTTGTAACGGTTGATTTGGCAACGTTCAGCGATTTTGCCAACTTTGCGTGCGAGTAGCTCGGATTTTCGCGATGCGCGAGCAAAATTTTGATACGCTGTTCTTCTTGCTTGGACGGCATTTTGACAACTGAAGAGTGAATTCCAAAATCAAAATAGGAGCAACATTCTACACACACACACCTTCAAAATGAGGGGTGTTCAGGTTTTTTAAATGCAAAATTGAAAGAAATACGTCAAGTTGATATTGACCAAATTTTGACCGTATCGCCCTTTAGCGAACTAGCAATTAGTGAATTTGGATCACTGTTGTAGAACCCGGTCCGAAGTGCACCTTGAAGTCAGCACCTTACTGTACATATTTGCGCCTTTATTTTGATTTGCTGTGTTATTTTGACAGAATGATTGAGAGTGTGTTCGTGTGAGTTCGTTATTAGGGGTGCATTATTAAGCTTAGGACCGAACTTGGGACCGATGTGCTAGTACTGACTGAGCCAAGAAAAAAATCGTTTTTGTATGGAACCTACTGGTCTTAGAGTAAGTGTAAGGTTGTGTTATTTACCGAGTTTTCGGTAACGGAAAAAAGTGCTGAGTTCATTACTGAACATTCAGCTGTTTAAAAACCTCGTACGATTTTACCGACTTCGGTAATAAAAACTGTGTGTGTAGTGAATCTTTCTGCATAGGCTAGTTCAAAAAAAAATCATCTGATTTTTAATCAATGTTACATTATTAATTTTTTTGTCCCTGAATCTGTTTATTTATGGATGATTTAAGGGGGGCGTCTTGCGTCCCAAAAATTTTTTAGAGCGCGTTGTTACCAGTCGTCTTTTGCTTTCAGCAGAAAGTAAAAGCCCTAGACCTTTTGGGCATTAAAAGAAATTTGACGCGTGTTACTATAGACTAACTCTTAGACCAGTAGGTCTCGAACAAATACGATTTTTTTTTGGCTCAGTCGGTACTAGCACATCGGTCCCAAGCTTAATAATGCACCACTTATAATGAACTCACACGAACAGACTCTCAAATATTCTGTCAAAATAACACAGCAAATCAAAACAAAGGCGCAAATATTATAGCAAGGTGCTGGCTTCAAGGTGTACTTCGGACCAAGGGGTTCTACAACCTCGTCTACAACAGTGAACCAATTTCAAATCGCTAGTTGCATATTGATTGTTGGTTGTATGTCTGTGCCAGGCACAAGCCTAATTTCAGAAATAATTCTGCTAAAGTAGCAGGTTTATTTTGAAAATTCGTTTGTCAAATTCAATTGAAAATTTTATTTTATTATATAATGTATAGATCATTGCACGAAATGCGTAACCTACACTTTTTTGACAGTTCAGGGAGCTTGTTTACAAGGTGTTAGAATTTGAACCGCTCAAACGAAATTTTTCATAGTCTCTTTCGGAATTCTGTACGATTAGATCCAAGAAATGATGTAAAATTAAGCACTATTGTCTGTGTTTCGGCAATTTAACATCAATCGTAATAAATTTAGAGCACAAAATCTCAAACTGATCTTACCGAAAATATTCTAAGTCCAAGTAAACAAGCTCCCTGACTCATTGTTGACGCTATGCGTGCAATGAATCTGGTAGTACAATATTCCTGGTGCAGTAGGTCTGGAAAAGCGGATGTGCCAATCGATGTTACTCCAGTTCCATAAGTCCAAACAATGGCGCATCTAGTGCGCTGTATGAGCGCATCAGATGAACGCACATAAACGCAACTAGATGCGCCATTGTTTGGACTTATGGAACTGATCAATATCGATTCGATTTCTTCAACACCAGATCTAATTCAATTCTTCAATTTAACCTACGCTAAGATAAGATTACCGAAAATACGGTTGTCATTTTACCGAAAATTAAGTTTTGGTAGCAAACCTAAGTATCGTGTATAATTTGTCAAAACAAAATGTTTGATTTTACTTATTTTTTCAGTAAAGTGATTTCGAGATTTTATCGTTATAGTTTACCTAACCTGTTAAAAATGCTTCAATGAGCTGCTGCATAACATGTAGTCTTGGCTGCAGAATCATGTTCTGAACCAAGTAATTTTCCGTTGATATGCCCCTACCCCAATGAATGTTATCCACTATGAGTGAACTGTTCCAACCGCACATCCAAATCTCAAATTCACCCTAAGCGTCAAAATCGTTAAAAACCAAAGAATTCATCCCAGCCAAAATATTCGCTGTTCGGTTTTGTTGTTGACATCAGTAGGACGGGGTTGCTTCACAAATTTAACTGAAATATTTCAGTTCCGGACGGTGATAAGTTTTGAAACAATCAGATCGATTGACCGCGAAAATGCTGGAACAACAGACAGACATAAACAAAGACAGAAAACGCAAATATCCAACGAAACAAAACACAGCCGGATCGTATAGTGTTGAAGAATGCAGCAGCAGCGGTAGAGCCAGTAGCACTGGCTCCGGCAAGTTAAAGCGGAAAGACCAACATCCGGTCCGCAAGGAGTTCGTTCAAATTGGTGAAACGCAGTACAAATGCAATCACTGTGAATGGACAACAGTTCTGAATGCAACCCGAATGGTGAAGCACATAGTTGAGCAGTGTCAGCAGGTGCCACCACTGGTACAGGATGAAATTGCCACTATTCAACATGTGACGATACAAAAGGAACAGAATTCACCGTTTGTCGTAGAGAATAAGAAAGACATACACGGGTTGTTCGAGGTGAAGGACAACAAAAGGTCTTGTTTGTTTTGTCAGTGGACAACAGTGAGAAATTTAACCCGCATGAGGAACCATATTATGTCACAGTGCACCGAGATTCCAGTTCATATTCTTTCTACGTTTATGAAGAAGGAGCACTCCGAAAATGCATTAGAAGAAGACACAGTCGAGATAGTTCAACAGGATGACAGTGAGTCCTACCAAGTGTACACCCTGGAAGATGGCCAATGGAATGAAAGTGGGATTGAACCGTTGGATTATGACTGTGAAGATGTGGAGGAACCACAGCTTGATGACAACTATCTGGAACTACAGGAAATTGATGTACATAATTGCAACTATTGCGGAAAATCGCTTACTTACAACAGTGGGTCGATAGAAACGGAAAGTGAAATATTTTGCTCCGATCAGTGTCTAAAGCGACAGGAGAAAACCAATCAGATCGCCGAACAGTTGTCCAACTTAGAGAAGTCCAAACAAGTTGCCAACAAACGATCTATTCGAGAGGTAGACGAACCGAAAGACGAAATTCCTGCCAAACAAATCAAATTTGTTGTTGTTTCGAACAACACTTCACCGCAAACTATTCGAAATAAACAAACCGTCCATGCTCGAAGAACTGAGGTTAGCAGCAGCGCTTCGGCACCTGTTGGAGTTAGTAATTATTCCGTTGAACAATACGATAGTTCAACGGTTCCGGAAGAGGCTCCTGCATCACCCAACACATCAGTTCGCATAGTTAAGAAAACGCCAACCAAAACTGTTGTTTCGCCTAAAAACGATCCACCTTCGGTTCCATCCCGCTCAGAATCAGCCCTGAAGTCAACGTTAAATTCAAAGGTAAGTGGCATGCCTGATGTGAGTAGTAAATAATAATCTTTATTGAATGCCCAAAAGCGGTGCGTACAGAAATCTAGCAGCTAATATTTAACAGTGATTAGTAATTTTGTATGCATATATCTGTATCGCGATACCATCATCTCCTTTCACATACTTAAGCTTAACTGTCCTGCCCGGTTTGCAGCAGTCGTAAAGCTTTTTGAAGATTATCGATCGCCGTCTTGACGTCCTCGTAGTTGAGTGCACTACCAGCCCATTTGCAGTATTTTTGAGCCTTGGTCATCTGATCCGGTGTTAACTGCACTCCAGATGCACCAATCACCGGGGCCGGAACTTCTCCACTAATCACCGAAGGGCCTGTATAAGGTTTGAAACCTCCCGGTGGTTTTTCCGGTTCACTGGGTGGCGTTGGTGCTTTTACATTGCTGAATGGATCGTTGGTTATAAAATTGGTCGGGCCTGATGGTGGCCCGGTTGGGATCGATGCTCCTCCCGGTTGTGGCCAACTCTGGAATCCCATAGTCGGATAGGGCGCCTGCGGTTGTGTGTTACTCGGACCAGCCATTGGCTCATCACTTCTTTCGTCAGCTCCCGGTCCCAAATTGGTCAATTCATTGTCCATTTCTTCGTCCTCATCGGTTTTCATTGGCCCAGCAACGGGAGTCTCACCATTTTTTAAACAATTGTGAATGTAAGACGCCTTCCACTTAGCATACTTCCTGTTCTGAGTAACCTCTTCCGTAAGCTCCCCAAAAGTCTGCAACACGTCGTAAATCATTCCTGCAGTGTAGAACGCTTTGACAACGTTCTTTCCAAAGTTTCCTGCCCGGTCCTGTTTGTCCGCGTAAAGGAACAATTTGAGGGCATAATTCTCCAGATATGCCTGTGCGGCGACTTCGTGTGTGATGGATTCATTCTCAGCGTGTGCCTTCTTCGTAGTTTCCAACCAATCCATAACATAAATTAGAAACTTCCTTTCCTCAACACCTTGGCTATTGATTTTTAGTCCCAGCTGTAGGGCGTACAGCCTGCACCAATAGCTGACGATCGGATCTCGGCTGTCGTGCTCCTGGGCCGTCTTCAGATAGTGTGATATTGCTTTCAGCGAGGCAGGAACCTCCGGTAGATTGGAGGCCATCGTTTTGCTGGTTCTGTGAAGATGTTATTGTTCCTAACAATTTATTTCAATTACGCGAAAGTTAAGCGAACACTGGAATGAAATTTAAAAATAGACAAAAGTTATGACTAATCTCATCTGACGTTCGATAAAAATTCATTAGCTGTTTGTTATGGAAAGTGAAGCTTCGATTACAATGCTGAAATGTCGAGAATGATGTTCATTCCTCACAATTCATGTAGACGCTAATAGCTCGTTCACACTAGAAGCTATGCTACGTGATATATATTTATTTTATTTATTTATACACAAAATATTGCTGTAGAGCAGAGATGCCATATTTACAGACATGTCTGCAAATTTACAGAGTTTTCATTTTTATTGCAGACTTTTTTAACGATGCAGACATTTAGCAGACATTTTATTTATGTTGCAGACTTTTACAGACATTTGAAATATTTTTTAAATTTTAAGTAAAGGTATTCTATGAAGTCCGGATTTAAAACGTACGAGGATCTGAACAGTATAGTAGATACGGTAAGAAGTTTTGTTGAAATATGTTTAAATTCCGTAGGTATCATTAAAGTAGAAATCCTTGAAGAAACGAAAGCGGTGGGCCATTCGGAGACACACTGGGCCCGGAGGTAGTGTACTGATATGGTAGTGTTCAATCCCACGCGTGTTCAAACTCATGCGAAAAATTACTGTCAAAGCGTTGATAATATTGGTCCTTTGCTATTAAGTCACAACGAAAATCAAGGTTCACAACAATACAAATCATATTTGAGAAACTTAAAGACTTCCTCGAAAAAAAGTCTCCATTACCGAAGATCAAGATCATACTTACAAGAATTTCTAGACAGAACTTCCCCAAGAATCAGAAGAGGACTTATCAGAGCTTCAGGAAGAAGTGTAGGGAAGAGGACTTCTCTGAAGTTTGGATTTTTTCAGAGGTTTAGGAGTTCTTCCCAGAAATTCAAGATTGAACTTCCCAGGAAGGGCACTACCTATAATTTCTCAAAAAATCTTCAGGACGATGCGTTATAGAAGTTGAGGAAAGATCTTCTCTCAAGTTCAGGAAATAACATCCCAACAGCTCCAGAAGAAACTTCTCGAAATGTTGGTTGGAACTTCCTAGAAGTTCTTGGCAGCTTTTTCAAAGCTCAGAGGAGAACATTCTGCATTACAGAATGAAACTTTCCAGGAGCAATGGGGACACTTCCTTCTAATTTGAGCACGAATTTCACAATAGTTCCGTAACAAACTTCCCCAAAGTTTTGGAGAAAACTTCCCAAAAGTTCAGAAGAGGACTTTTCAGAAGTCCAGGAAGAAACTTCAAGAACAAATTTAAGGGAATTTTCCTAAAAATGTTGGAATAAAATTTCCTCCGGATAAGACCAATCAGAAGTTTGGAAAGAATAAGCTCAGGAAAAAACTTCCCCGATTTTCAGGAAGAAACCTACCAGAGAGGGCACTATCTGTAGGGTCAAGAAAGAATTTTCCAAAAAAATCAGTAAAGAACTCCTCAGAAGTTCACAAGAGGACTTCTCAGAAGTTGCGAAGAGACCAAAAGTTCAGTTGGAACTACTCAGAAGTGCTAGAGAGCTTCCCTAAAGTTCTGAATCAAACATTCCAGCATTTCAGAATGAAAACTTCTCGAAGTTCACGAAGTTGTGGTAGATTCTTTTGATAAAATCAGGAAAAAAAACTTTCCAGAAGTATAAGAGGATCTTTCTAATTGTTCTAGCAAGAATTTCTCAGAATTTCAGGAACAAACTTCCCAGAAGTTCGTGACAATATTCCCCTGAAGTTCAGAAGAGATTACTTCAGCAGTTCAGAAAAGAACTTCTCAGAAGTCCAGGAAGAAACTTCTAACAACTTAAGAAGATTTTCCAAGAAATTCTCAAAGTTTTGCAGAAACTCTCCTCGTAGTTCAGGATAGGACTTATCAGAAGTTCAGGAAAAAAAATCACCAAATGATTCTGGAAGTTAAGGATGGGTTCTTATTTGTGAATTTCTCTGAAAGTCAAGAGATAATTACTGACTAACCGAAGAAGCAGTCTACACAAAAATCATTCATTAACCATAATGATATTGATGATCATGAGTGATGATGACACTATATTAAAATATGGTACACACCATCAATGGTTATTGTTGAATAAAAAAAAAGTCTGTTGAATTTATCAAATGTAAACTAAATATTGATTTCAAAATACAAAACTGGAAAATGCGTTATAGGGAGAAAAAAACTACAGAAAATTGTGTCATCTATGCGAATGACTCAAGCTTCAGTGTGACTTCAAAAATATGAAACAATAGTGTAAGATTGCATACAATCCAAGAAATAGATGCAAACATGTCTACATAATCACACAAATGGCGATAATGACATAACTCGCTCTCTTATAACGTCTTTTCGTTGAAAGAAGTCTAATTTTCTAAAAAAAAGTTACAGACTTTTATTGACATTCCCAGACATTTAAAATATTTATCACAGACTTTTGAAAAAAATATCTGGCATCCCTGCTGTAGAGTAAGGATTTCTCGTACTAAAATTCTACAATCGAATTTTGTGCGACCACATCTTAAAGTCCAGATCTAAATTCATTGCTGAACTTCTTCCCTTATATATCAAATTCCTTCTTTCTAGCCAATCTATACAATCGCGATTGATCCAACAATTGAACTGTCCACGTGAACGTATGACTTTAAATTCAGCTGGAAGCTGATTCCACAGAAAAATTTGCTCGCACAATTGCAAAAATGATTTTCAATTATGAGAAGTATTCAACTGCGACACAACGAAACTTCTGGTTCGCGTGTCTCTAAAAGTATGGGAATTAGGAAGTTGAATTCAGACTTCCTTTGTAATAAAGTGGTTAAAAGCAGAATGAACAGAGGGCTTATTTATATACATGTCAAATCTAGTCATTGCCAACTAGGTATTAGATAGATGGGTAGTTGCTACGTTGCTGCGCTCCACCTTGATGTGAAGCTTGACCTTTGGGTTTAGTAGAGTCGCTGCCTAGGTTTCATCACTCCTCTTCGACGAATAAACTTCAGCTGCTTCCCTGAATCTTGATAGCTTCACATTGGTCAGCGGTTTCGTCAGCATGTCGGCCACCATTTCTTCAGTGGAACAGTACTGCATCCGTATCATCCCGTCCTCCTTTAGTTGGTACACGAAATGACATTTAGTAACCATGTGTTTTGAACGGTTGGTGGAACGTCCGGACTCTAATTGTTTTATACAGGATTGGTTGTCTTCATGGATTACTATCGGCTTAGCTGTATACACTGTGAAATCCGCTTATAACCTATCAATCCATAGTAGTTCTTGGCAACTTTCAGCAACCACTACGAACTCCGCCTCCGTACTTCTGAGGGAAAAGCGTGTCTGCTTTCGGGATCCCCAGCATATTGGTCCACTGCCAAACAGAAATAAGTACCCGGTGTTGAACCTACGACTCTTTGCATCACTTGCCCAATCTGCATCCACGTACATCTCCAAGCCGGAATCCCCAAAACGAGTTCGTGGTCCATGGTATGCTTGAGGTAGCGGAGTATTCTCTTAACTTCGGTCCAATCTGCCTGTGCGCTTATTGACCTACCCAGAATGGAAACACGAGTATTTACAGCGACGTACAGCAAACTCTCGACTAGGCTGACGTATTGTTTGTTGTCCGACAACTTCTCTTTCTGCTACAGGACGATCGTCTAACAGGTGTGGCTGCTGGCTCGATTTCATCATTGATTGTTACCTCGTCGGCTGCTGTAATATAGTCATATTTATCTTCGTTCGATGTATCGTACATGCTGGAATCTATATTCGTTTCCTCCTCAACTAGAGTTTCATCTGTGTATTCTTCTTCGTCAGATTCTGAATCCGCATCAGCAAGATCACCCAAGGGATCGGCATCGAACTGGTGAATGACTTCGGGCTCGTACGCTACGATTTGAGAATCGGATGTTTTAGAATGCTTGATTTCCTCCTGTTCCTCCATTTCGATAAATTTCGCATCTCGGCAGATGGTTATTTTGTCGGTGGTGGGATCAAGAACCGGAACGCTCTATGGTTATCAGCATACCCCATGAACGTGAGCTTCTTACCCTTAGAATCAAGCTTTTTTCGTTTCTCAACTGACACATGAACGATAGATGAGTATCCAAATATGTGCAGATTGCTGTAGTGCGGTTGCTACCCGTACCACATTTCAAACGGCGTCTTTTCGATGGACCTCGATGGCAGGATGTTTTGGAGGTGTATTGATGGCCTCGGCCCAGTAGCGGTACCCTAATTCGCATCTATTAACCTACAGCGGGCCATTTCCACCAACGTCCGATTTTTACGTTCCGCAATTCCGTTTTGTTGCGGGGAATAACCTGCAGTATACTGCAGAAACATTCCATTGGACCGATAAAATTGACTCAAACGCTTGGCCTTATACTCACCGCACTGATCTGAGCGGATGACAACAGGATTCTGTTGCGGACCATGTTAACATACTCCTCAATCAGGTCCACAGCTTCCGATTTTCGCTTCAAGAAATACACCGTCGTGTACCGACTAAAGTCGCCGATTATGGTTAAAAAATATCTTGATCCACCCGATGTCACGGTATTCATGGGAGCACAGATGTCCGCATGCACCAGATCCAGGATCTTCGTCGACTGCCACTCCGTTTGCCGTGGGAAAGGCTTCCGTGTAATCTTCCCTTCAGCACAACACTCGCAGGTCCGGAATACGTCACATTTCTAGATGGACACGTTCTTTGCCAAGCCTTCGCGAACAACCCGCTGGATTGCATCCAGGTCTCGGTGCCCTAGTTTGCGATGCCATGAATGAATGCAGTCTTACATACTTACTTGTATGGTGTATCGCTCGATGCTAATCTCCAGTTGATATAGGCCACTTTTCTTCTTTGCAACTGCTGCTTCAACGCCTCCGCATTCAATAACGCCCCGGGTTTTCTCAAACTTGACTTCGGCTCCCTTGTTGACGAGGCTCCCAACGGAAATCAAATTCGATTCCAAATCCGGGACATAATATACATCACTGAGGATGATTTCCTGCTGATCTTCGTTCTCATCGTAACATAGCAAATGACCAGAACCAACACCCTTGACATCTGCCTCGTTGCCGTCAGCTAGGGTGATGGTCAGACCCGTGCTTTGCTTCAATTCATCAAAGAATGTTTGGTCGCAACACATATGCGAGGTGGCACCGGAGTCAACTATCCAAGTTTTCAACTGTTGCCGGTTCTGGGAAGACATGAACGCAAACGGTGAGGCCTTCACTGCTTTTCCTTTAGGCTTATGTTTTTGTGATCTTCATCGTTCATCGGATCTGGTTGAATCTTCGCGCTTCGTCATCGGGTAATCACGCTTCGTGTAGGATGAACGCCTCGTTCTTCCCCATTGGACAATCACGCTTCATGTGGCTCGGTTTCCGACATCGGTGTCAAATAATCTTCTTCTCGGGACCGATTCGAAGGATGGACTCGCTTTGATGGAACTTCTTTGTTCTCTACTGTGCTTCATCCAGCAACTTTTTTTCCTTTATTATCGAGATTTTCAACCCTGGGCTGGTTCATCTCCGTCGTAGTCACTCAAATACCTTTTTGGGTATTTTCGTAACTTGTCCGGGGTGAGATTCGAACTCGTGACTTTGGCGTGAGAGGTATGGATGTTCACCACTACGCCGGGGTCGCCCCCACATCCAGTAACTTACTTTTTAACAACTCCATGGTCAGGTCTTTGTCCGCACGGGTCCCCAGTGCCGTCGTGAGGTGATCGAAAGAATCTGGCATGCTCTTCAGAAGCATGGCCACTTTCAGGTTCGCATCCAGTTCCTGATCAGCGTTCGCCAGACTTGAGAAGAGTTCATCCATCCGGAACAAGTGGACCTCCATATTACCGCTTTCGTCGTATTCCGCTTTGCAGAGTCTCTTCAGGAGCGACACCTTGGTTGTCATCGTTGTCTTTTGATGGTGGTTCTTGATGGCATCCCACGTAGCTTTAGCCGTCTTGCTGTCACGGATCAAGGGGTGTTGGCAGTCGTCCACAAGAAGAGCGATCGTATTTATGCTTCAAGAAACATGAAAAATCAATGACTTACCTATATAGAGCGATTTTTGTTCGCAAAATGAAATACCTAAGTAGTTTACGCAATACGCAAGAGGCTCGATTTTCGATTATCCCTCATTTTGCCTAAACGAAACAAGTCAGAATTTCAGAACAATTCCCTCAAAAACTTCAAAAATATCTATTAATCCAATTTATATTAACTCATTTCCCAGTCGGAAATATTAAGCATTGCGGGAAAAATGCTGGAATTTTCAAATTAACATTGTGTGGCCACCATGCAGATCTGTTGGTGGCAAATGAAAGCTGCAACATTCCCATTGAATGCTATAATTTTTTTTTATTCGGACGTTTCGTTACGTAGTTACCAAACAGTTCAGTTTCTGATTACATACTGAGCTATTTATGTACCAATTCTAGTTCTGTTGATGTCAAAGCTATATTGTTCTTGAAAAACCTGTAAAAATGTCATCATGACTGGACAATTCTTCATGAAAATATGACCAATATAATACCTGAGAGCAAGCATGGGAAAAATCGGTTCACTTGGCGCTAATTTTCACTCATACGCAGAAACATTCAGAAGTGAGCGTTACCACGTTTGAATTATTCCGATTCTGTTCATTAGTATTCTGCTTTCATTCTATTCGTAGAAAACAAAACTGAGCAAAACAGGTATATTTTTCTTCTCCATATGCTTTATGGCTTTCATTTCAATTTGTAAAACAAGATTTATGGCAAAATATTATTATTGTCTTTCAATTTTGCTAATTTAATCGTACTTTTATTTAATTATTTAAATTTATTTCTTGTTAATCAAAATTGATAAAATTTTAAATTTTGATGCAAATTTTCTATTAATGATGAAATTTTCTATGCAGATTTCAAAAATAAATTAACGTGTATAAGAGATAAACCACCCACAGGCTGAAAACCTCTCTTAAAAAGAAATTCAATTTCACCTAATGTACCTGCATACCTCTAAAAATATGCCTGAGATGCTTGTAATTCAGACATCGGCCTACCCCCGGATTGAGTGAACGCACTCACTAGCTCATTATTCATGTGCTGCTGGCTCGGAGACTTCTGTTCATTTGCGACATAGATTTTCTCACTTCCCTTTAGCTGGTTGTAAACAAAAGCTTCCATTTTGGAAGGAAAATCTTTCACTTGCTCACCTTTCCACCACTAGCACCAACGCAACGCGCACCAACAACAACGCCTCTTGTGGCTTGTTGATGTTGTTCTTGTTCACTGCCTACTCGCGAGGAGACATCACACCAAACCCGAACACGTCGCGGTTCTCGTGATTCTTTTTCTTGCTGTTTCTGCTTTTCGCGCTACCCTATAATTGGTCGTGCACTTTCCTTATCAAAATTTCCAAGTGCTTATCACCCGGCAGCCGCTTCAGTTTCGTTCGTTTCACAGTTAGATTTCCCCGTACGATTGCACCAGAAGCCATCGGTCGATTTTTGTGTGCGTGGCTAATTGGATTTTCCCCGGCAGTCATTAGAATCGTTAGCGTAGAGCCGAAAACATGAAACCAGTTCCTAGAGTGTTGCTTCTAATTGGTGCCGTGTGGGGCATATTCTGTTCGTTCCAGCTGACGGCAGCCACCGACGAAGGATCCTGTCACTCGTTTGCCGGTGGACATGTTTATCCGCAGGAAGACGTCCATTCGGCGGATCACAAGCTTCAATGGACCAAAGCTGTAATCTCGCGACCTGCTCCGCATTTCGAGGCCACCGCCGTGGTAGAGGGTGCTTTCAAAAAGATAAAACTGTCCGATTACCTGGGCAAGTATTTGGTGTTTTTCTTCTATCCATTGGACTTCACCTTCGTATGCCCGACGGAAATCCTGGCCTTTTCGGATCGAGTCAAGGAGTTCCAGAAGCTCAATGCGGAAGTAATCGCTGCCAGTATTGATTCTCATTTTACTCATCTTGCCTGGATCAACACTCCCCGTAAGGAAGGTGGCCTGGGCAAGATCAACATTCCCTGGTAAGCGACATTACGCACAGCATTGCCAAAGACTACGGCGTGTACCTGGACGATTTGGGTCATACGTTGAGGTAAGGTTAAATTTTTATTTCAATGATGGGCCATTTTAATAATACATTTCTTCTGCAGAGGTCTCTTCATCATCGATGACCGTGGAATACTGCGCCAGATCACGATGAACGATTTACCGGTAGGACGGTCTGTTGACGAAACCCTCCGATTGGTACAAGCTTTCCAGTATACCGACAAGCATGGAGAAGTGTGTCCTGCTGGATGGAAACCAGGCCAGGATACGGTAAATGCTCTTATTTAGCCTATGCAGTATTCGTATAATATAATGTTTGCATATTTTTCAACAGATCGTGCCAAATCCCGAGGAAAAGATGAAGTACTTTGAGAAGAACCATAAATATTAAGTTTAACATAAGAATGTGCAGACTATTTGCAAGTGATCGTTTGCAAGAATAAAAAAAAAGGATGTATGAAAAGAATGGAATAATTCTTTATAAGGGCTTATGCTGAATCATTCTTGATGACAGTCATTGCCTCAACATTTAGAATTGATATAACTCAGAGTTGGCAAAAGATATTGAAAATTTAATCACATCAGTTTGTATGCTTACTTGCTGTGAGCAATCTGATGGAGTTTGATTCGATGTTCATTCACTAACAATCGAGATTTATCAATTTGAAATAGCAAGGTGAGTTTGCGAGAGCGAGATAAAATATAGGAAAAAATACATGGAGGAGCGATTCACCTTAAATGACTTTAAATGTCGATTTCTCTTGAATCCTAAATCACTCTCGTGAAATGGAAGCAGCATCTGGTAGTAGATTGTAAGTTCTACCATATGGAGTAGCTGAATATACTAGGATTTTTGAGATTCGCGAGAGATTAACGTTTAAAGTCATTGTTTACAAATGGCTTTTAGGCCCTAATCATGAATTACTCGGGTGTTTCTTTATATTTTTATTTTTTTTAATAATCATTTATTTGTACAGGCTCAATCGAATAAACTAAGTGTTTCTTTATTTGCTAAGCATGTTATTTTTTGCTATACTGATGCACCCCCCGTAATCCGTTTGACAGCTTCCACACAGTAGAGGCTTTGAATCAATGCCAACTAGTCAACAAACAGAAAGTGGTTCGTGTAATGTTTTTTTCTCAATCGTTCTGTAAATGCCGGTCCGATTATTTGTAAAATTCCGGCAGTATTAAGGTGTCTAGTGGGTAAAAACCGAGATAATTGGTTCCTCATTGAGTGGAAGACGAAACAGTGCCAGAAAAACCATGCCAACAATAATCGCGGTGGATGTTTCGCTATCGATGACGCGACCTGTGCCGGTAGCGGCTTCTGGTGCTGGTCCGTGTACTGAAGACGGATTAACCTTCCATCAATTGGCCGTGCAGGGGGTTCATAGCATCCTGGACTATCTGGCCAAGCATTCAAGGTTGGAATTTGTGTCCCTGGTAAGTTGGTGTATTTAAGTTTCGGAAATCTGATATTTTCGGCGTTTGTTTTGATTGTGGATGCTGTAAAATTAGGCTGGCAATTTCAACCACTGGGTTGCCAGTTACAGCTTTCCAGAATTATAATCTACAGAATCCAACCACAGAAACAAACACTGCCGTTGAAGATACTCCACATCTAGGTCTATACACGGAGTTCCGTTTAAAACAAACATGACATTGTTATTAATTCAATTTATAGTTTAATTCCATTTTGTTGTTTCAAATCCTTGATTTTAGTTTGATAAAAGTAAGCTTGGTAGTTGTTCTACATTAAACTATTATCAAAATTTTTGTTAAAACCCAAAGCGAATCATTTTAATTTAACCTAAGTTTGTTTTAAACAATTTTTGTTGGTTTGTTTTGAAAAACAATTCAGTTCCAGTCATACTAGAATATGTTAGAAACAAATCAAACATGTTGGTTAAATCAATGTTTATTTATTTTGAATCAATTTTAAAATTGTTTATTTTTGTACACTCAGGCAAATAGACTTAAGAATTTCAAAACGTTCAACTTACGAACGATGCTTTGGAATTTCATAAGGCTGACTTATGAATGGTTTTTGTTTCACATGACGTTGTTTTTGTACGCTTTTAAGCTTTCCTGATAACAAGTGTTGATATATACTGAGCCCATAACATTAACGTGCAAGGTTCGAATCCAGGTTGCTCAATATTTTTATTTTTTCATCATCATTATATTTCATAAGATAAATTTATGAAATTCATACTGATTTCTAATAGCAACCCGCATCATCACAAACCATCCTGGACCATTTTCCTTATTGTTGACGATCATTTCCGTTCTTGCTACGACGTTCCAGACCTACTGCACTGCCTTTACCCACATATCAGTCCCATATTACTTTTCGACGTTTTCGAGTAATGTTGCGCATTTGCCTTATTTTTCATCATATTTTTGAAAGCATTAATAAAATTTAGCAGTTAGTTAAAAAAAAGCTGAAAAAATATCAGGTCGATTTGTCCCAACTTGACGCATATGAGTCCCATTATTGGAGTAACCGCATATGATTCCCGCTTTGAAAGCGGCAATAAAATAATAATATTTAACACCTTTTATAATTAAGTTATTGTATTCCTCGAATGTTGAATTCTTCTTAGAAACATTATGAAATAATAAAGGAAATATAAAATGTAAATGAAACATGTAAACGAAGTTGAAGGCAATGATAACAATTATAACAAGAATAATCTATATAATAAAAATGAGTTGGGGTTTCCTTTGTCACGATTTAACTCGCGAGGCGGAAGGATCGATCGGCGTGAAATTTTGTATGCAGAGATTTTTGGGGCCGGAGAATAATCTTATGATGCTTGAGACGCCTCCCTTCACTGGAAAGGGGGCTCCCATACAAATGAAACACAAATTTCTACACAACTCGAGAACTAATTACGTCTTAAAGTGGGGGCTCCCATACAAATAAAACACAATTTTCTGCATAACTCGGAAATAATCAAGCAAACGGGAACGCAATTTAGCATGTGGTGGTTTTTGAAGACAAAAAATTGTTCTATGTTGATTTGAGACCCCTCCCCTTTCTGAAAGGGGGAACCTATTCAAATGAAACGCAAATCCTTGCATAACTCGAAAACTAATAAGAGAAATGGAACCAAATTTCGCATGTGGAAGCTTTCGAAGGAGGAAATGTTTCTATGGTGATTTGAGACTCTTCCGTCATATAAGGAGGAAGGGTGGGCGGGGGGGTGCTTTCTAACAAATGGAACTCAAATGTCTGCATAACTCGAGAACTAATCAAGCAAATGGAACCAAATTTGGAATGGACGAGTTTTTTAAGGCATGAAATGTTTTTATAGTGGTTCAAAACCCAATAAGGGGGGCTCTCATACAAATGAAAACAATTTCAACCAAACATGGGAACTATACCTACTGCTTTACAAATTTGTATTCAGTGGTTTTTGGGTCCGGGAAAGCATCTTATGATAGTTCGAGAGCCCTCCCGCTTCTAGAAAGGGTGGGATCCCTGCAAATGAAAAACAAATTCCTGCATAACTCGAGAACTAATCAAGAAAATGGAACCAAAATTGGTATGGGTGAGTTTTTGAAGGCAAGAAATGTTTTTGTGGTAATTTGAGACCTCTCCTCACTCTGAAAAGGGGGGCTACCATACATACGAAACACAAATTTAAACCAAACATGAGAACTATCCCTACCGCTAAGCGAATTTGTATGCAGGGGTTTTTGGGTCCGGGAAAAGATCTTATTATAGTTCGACATCCCTCCCGCCTTTAGAAAGGGGGGCTCCCATGCAAATGAAAAACTATTTTCTGCATAATTCAAGAACTAATCAAGCAAATGGAACCAAATATGGCATGTGGAGGTTTTGTAGGCAAGAAATGTTTCTACGGTGGTTTGAGACCCCAAGCAAAAGAAACCAAATTTAGCATGTGTGAGGTTTTAAAGACAAGAGAGGATTCTATGATGGTTTCAGATTCCTCTTCGCCCTGAAAGGGGGGCTCCTATACAAATGAAATACAATATTCTGTATAACTCGAGAACTAATCAAGCAAATTGAACCAAATCTGGCATGTGGTGGTTATTGTAGATGAATACTGTTTCAATGCTAATTTGAGACCCCTCCCTTTTCTGAACGGGGGGGGGAGTGGCTCTCATACAAATGAAACACAAATTTATGCATAACTCGAGAACTAATAAAGCAAATGGAATCAAATTTGGCATGTGGATTTTTTTAAAGGAGAGACATATTCCTATGGTGGTTTAAGAGCACTCTGCCCTCTTAATGAGGCGGGTCCCATAGAAATGAAACGCAATTTCCTGCATAACTCGAGAACTAATAAAGCAAATGGAATCAAATTTGGCAGGCGGGGTTATTGGAAACAGGATTTTTATTTATATTAAAATGGATTTCTGTCTGTCTGTCTGACCGATCGGTGAAATATGTATGCAGGTATTTTGGGGCTGGGGAAGGTGCTTATGATTATTTGAGACCGCTTCCCCTTCCGGCTGCATATAAATGAAACACAAATTTCTGCATAGCTTGAGAATTAATCAAGCAAATGGAATCAAAAATGGTATGCGGGGTTTTGAATGCAAGAAATGTTTCTATGGTAATTCAAACACAAATTTCAACCAATCCTGAGAATTATCCTGGTAACTAAGCCACAAACTGTGTATTGTCTGGGTAAGAAGAATGTTCTGATAGTAGTTTGAACTCCTTATTACTCAAAAAAAAAAACTCATTAAAAAAAAGCGTCAGTTCTATGTAAATTCCATGCATTTAGTTGCAGGCGTAGCAACGCTCGCACTGGGATCAGCTAGTATCGGAATAAAAATCTATTTTATCGATCAGTTCGACCCGTTTGTCTGTTTGTTGGATCGTTTCTTCACAATAATATATCGGATGTTGTCAATATAAGGTCGAGGTTTGATATTGTTGAGCACGTATTTAGAGCTGTTGAAAACGCTGGGAAGAAATTTTCCGGCAGCATTTCCAATACCTGGGCCGTGTAGCATAATCGACCTAATAATATTAGCTACAAGTTACAAGTTACAAGTCCTAAATTTACAAGTACTAATATTTTGCGTAGCATAATAATTCCCAATTTCACTAATAATACAAGCACTTGTATTATTAGTAACGCATGAACTACAATAGATTCATTCATCTGTCAAAAATCGAAGAAAATTTACCGCGAAACGTTATTGTTATTGTTTATATTCTGCACGTTGCAGCGCTGAAAGTTTGTACAATGTCTGCTAAAAAGGGCCATAAACGTGAGAAGCAGCGGAAAATAAAACTTTGCGTTTAAGATAGCATTCGAGAACAAAAAGAGGTGCTGTTTGGACCATTTTCAGCAACGCTTCTGTTGATTGCAGAAACCACGCGCTGTATTGTCCTTCCTACAGTTGATTTGTGAATTCCATGAGTAAGTCCGGTACCGTGATACTGGTTTCCTTGACCCAGCCAGTGCAATGTAACACACAATTGTTGGAAACGCTGCAGGGCTGCTCCACGATTAGTAAGCTGAATATCAGGACCAATTACTCGAAGTATTTGCTCCACTTTTGCAGGTGTTATCCGGAAATACTCGTAAAAATCAGCTGCATATTGGAAACTGAAATTTATACGTGGAGCGTAATATTTCACACTACGACACCTCTGTGTTTCCCTCGAACTACTTTCTTCATCGTCTGAGTCAATTAGAATGTTGAAACGGTACATTGCTGCTTTACAAATAACAAATTGAAAACAAATCCGAACTTGTAAATTATGTTACAAGAAGTTCTCCACTTGTAGAAAAAGTACAAATGAAAGCTAATAATTTGTTGTCATATTTTGTTTATGCAACGAACGCTTGTAATTTCTACTGATAATATTAGTTCACTTAGCTTGTAATATTAAACTTATAGTTTTGTACTTGTAGAATTTTTATGCAACAGAAATATACAAGTTACAAGTTACAAGACTAATATTATTAGTAAGATTTTGATTATGCTACAGGGCCCTGGACATTTTCTTCCGCGTCAGCATCGACAGCTTGGAAATCTGAGTAGGTAATTGGTGGTTTACGTCGCAATGCTCCTCAACGGTGGCGTGAAAACTTTCGGCAGCTGTAAAAGTGTGCCCAGGTTCAAAAAAATTCAGAACCAATTCTTTCAACTGAACATTTTCGGAGTTAACCAGAAGCATCAGATGAATGTGAAGATTCCAGTTTTTATTCTGCGCTGCACAGATGTCCAGTTGTATTGTTCGCATATACTACAAGTATCGTTTCGTGGTGGATTCTCTTTGGAATGTCGCCACTTGCCACCGTGCGAATGTGAAATTCGTAGGAGTGACGCTCTCGTAGATTTTCGTCAATGAAAAATTTACGACAATGTTTTCCGATGGTTCTATGCTGAAACCTTTCCCGAAATAAATGCATCTGATCGGCTGCCTCCAAGCTCCAGTCTTCCAGTCTTCTACCGGTGTTCATTGATTCCGTCTCTGTGGTGAAAAAGCTACTATCTGTATCATGATTCGCATGTATAAAACGTGAACCATCATTTGATGTATCACGGAGCTTCTCTTGATCCGCATTTGAAGATGAAGCATCTAAGGCTGCATCATCTTTAGGATCATTATCCGCTAACACCGCTGACATCATCCGCTTTTGTAGAACGAGAACCTCCACATGTTGCATCACCAGTGCTTAAACAGTTGATCTGCATTCGAAAACAAGAATGGGCTCAAATTATCGAATTGCCATGATCCTTTTCTTTCTCGTCCGACAGGAAAGAAGTGAAATTTAACCAAAATCTTTGCATGTTGTACCGGCTCTTGTCTTCACATCAAGTCCACAATCCGCATCGACAGAACTTTAATCACTATCGCCAAAGTAACTCTTGACTAGCTCTAATGAGGACATTTTTATTCGGTAAAGAAATGTGAAATCCCCTGGAAACACAAGCCTAGGAAAACCATTTCGAACTCGTTCTGATTCCGACCTGTTGGTGGACTTTCGCGGCCAGGTAAACATGCTCTGAGTCGGTCAGATATTACATGACATGCCAAATAACGAGAGCATGTTTCGCGTCTTTTTATGTTAAAAATTTATAATTTTACATGTTTGGCCACGTTACCCGGAAAGGGAGAGGTGTTGAATATATGTTATGAATGTACTACATGTACTACGTAATAATTGAACGAGCCCCATGACAAAGCAAGCCACAACAGTGCGATAAAATTGAACAAACTGAATGGTACTGGTATGCATTTATGTTTTACAGACAATGTAACTGCATAAAATGTCCCAATGCGTTTTTTTTTTCTCAAAGCATCATTTTTTGATAATTTTTTTATTGTATAGTAAACATTGCGTACTATCACACATAAACTATCAAAATATATAGTAAAATAGGACACCAAAAAGGCTGAATCAAGAAAAATGGTTTCACCACTTGAGTGAACGTTTTTTTCGGTTTGCTGTTTTTAATATGGGACTGATATGCGGTTATAGGCAGTGCAGACAATAAAACACCATTCAATGACAATATGGCATACATTAACAGTATGTGTTAATGTAGAGATTGTATGGTGAAAATGATATTAAACTATTAGATAACAGTAACATAAAAGGTGATAATATATCTTACATTTGAAATATAGTTTTGACTATATAATAAATAGTTTCACGTTATGCGGGAAACAATCATAATGCAATCTTATGAATATCGAAAGTATATTTCGCTGAGTTGAGCTGTGAAAATAAATTCACGGGTAATTAATTATCAGGGCCTAAAAGCCAATAGCAGCAATGACTTTAAACGTCGATTTCTTTCGAATCACACGCGGATAGAAAGCAGCATCTGGTACAGGAATGTTTGCTCTACCATGTGGTGAGATTGGATATCATGGGAGTCTTATAATTCGTGGGAATTCAAAGTTCAAAGTGATCGTTTACTATTGCCTTTTAGCCCCTCATGAAGTATTCGAGTATTCAACCGAAAAGAGTCAAGTTTGAAACACCCAAATACGTTCAAACTCTGGTTTTGTTTGAGTTAAAGTTAATATTTGTTTGCTTCAAGCTCCTGAAGTAAATCTCGTTTTGAAGTGATTTCTACTCATAAAATAACATTGTTTCAAATTTAATATTAGTTGACACAAGTCTGGTTATATTTAACCTTGAAAGGATTTTTTATAAGCAAAAATTAAATTGCTAGGCACAGTTCTGTATTGACTCAAATTATGATCTTAAGTTGAAATAACCTGAATGTTCGGTAAAAATGAGCATTGCTCATGTTTTGGTAAACACCAACCTTAAATATAGTTGAAAACAAACTACATGATTAGTTTGCCTTATCCTACGTCAGCAACATTCTATCGGCTGTTCGTGCGTGGATATTTTGAGAGTCCCACCAGTAGTTGGGCCTACATCAAAACATCCGACACCCCCGCTGCCTGAGTTTGCACCAGTGTCTTGCCTTTTGCTCTTCCACGTGCCTTCAGATGAGCCAGATATCCTGAGCTGCTGATTTCAGCCCATCTGGAAAATGTGCGGTCGGCTACATCGATTTTGGGATTTCCACTCAAAACCTCTTCAACCATTTGAAAGCTGCGGGGTAAACCGCATATCTGTAAAATCCTTCACTTCGAACGAAACTCGTTGCCAAACTGTCGCCGTATATACAAATAGAATGGGGTTCATATCTCCAGGGACTCCCGAACGCGAATCTTTAAACTTTCGGTAGCTAATGTCCAGTGTGGTGAAATCAGTGATCAAAGTGACAATGTATACCAACAGCAGTGGATCATCCGGTGTAGTCGACAAGAATAACATGTCAACAGGAGGAAATTTAAAAACTTAGTGATTCGAAATTCACATCTTAGAACAGTTCATGTCCTGATCGCGAGGAAACATAAACTTGTCTAGGTTGCAAGAACGCTGGTCATTGCATCCACGAGTTCCAAACCTTCAAAGCACTCTTTATCGACGAGCGCTGGAAACGTGTTCAGTCCTTCAGTCGTGACTGTTCCGGCAGTTCCCACGTTAGAAGAAGCAGTGAAAAGACAAGCTACTGTGGAACTGCATACATCACATAGTGTTCCATTCTGAGCAATCGCAGCAACCACCGACTGCGATTATGTTAATGGTTGATTCCATGTTGTTAACGTCAAGCTGAATACAATCAAACTATAATCACCGCTCAAGAATCTGAGTTTCATTTCTTAAGCATTTGGAAGTGTTTCCATTGGCGACGAGGATTATTCTGGAAGTTTCAAGAGCTCCAGAATTGAACCCGAGGAAGAATGGCGACCAATCAAGAACTCCAAGCAGCGATCCTGCAGATGAACCAGCTTTTACAGCGGCTGGGCGTTCCGTGAGCAAACAATCCAGAGCAAGTATTGGAGTCACTGTCGACCAACATTACATCTGGTGCATTGTACCACATTTGAAAAGTGGTTTGCCAGCGTGTTAAGTGTTCCTGCTCAAAGATTTTAAGATCGAGCAATTCAAGTGCTTGATGTTCGTCTGTGCGCTTAAAGCACTACGCTACATGGATTTCCCGCATCGAAGGTGAGACAGCAGAAGCACAGGTGATAATTTAAACTCTGAACGACGAGTTCCTGCGGCTCGTCAACCTCAAGTCGGACACCACGATGACCGAACAACCATCAAATTCGAAAAATTCGGTCCACAGCATCTCGGAGAAGAAGCCCGGCAACCAGCAACATCCACCGAAAACGGACAGTTAGTCCATCCCTCGTACTGCCTACTGGCAGTGTGGACAAATGCACAAGGTTCGAAACTGTCCATGCCCAAGCAACACACAAGTCTTATAATGGTTTAAAATACTTTTATAAGACTAGATTTGGTTATAAAGAAGCTTCTTCAACATAATAGCATGAAGATGTGTTACTCGGGTGTCTGACCATCTATGCAAGTCATGCAACCGCACCGGCCACAAAGAAGGCTACTGTATTTGTTTCAAAAAGTCTTTAAGTGGCTCTATAGCTCCAGAAAACGCAAGTATGTGACGATCACCATCAACGACGTCGCTATTTCAGTACAACTTGACTCCGTAAGCGATATCACGGTAATTTCCAAAGCAATGTTGCAACAACTGGGACGCCCGAAGCTGACACCATCATCGATTGAAGCATCCAACGCATCCGATGGAAAATTCGCTCTTATCGGCGAATTCCATTGTGAAGTCACCCTCAACAGCATGGTCAAGCGTGGCCAGTGTTTCGTGGCGTCATCACCGAAACTCAACGTTCTCGGAATTGATTGGATCGACATGTTCAACCAATGGTCGATCCCATTCGATACACTCTGCAGTTAAGTCGCAGCAGGCCATGTTTCTCGGAAATCACATCGCAGCTTCAAGCCAATCATCCGGCGGATTTCAACAACTCGCTGGGCACTGCACAAACGCAAAGGTAAAGCTATTTTCCGCTCCGCTCCGATCGTCGCCATACGCAAGCCGAATGCTAAAGTTCGTATTTGTGCGGACTATTACACTGCCGTTATACGCATAATTGTCCCATGTTCTATGGGATTCCCTATATACATGGGACAGTTATGCTTATAACGGCAGTACACTGGACTCAACAAAGCACTGGAGGCCAATCATTATCCTCTCCCAACACCGGAAGTGCCGTGTTCAGCATCACCGATCTCCGATGCATATCTTCAGCTTAACGTAGACGATGAATCGAAGAAGCTTCTCACTATAAATACGCACCGGGGTCTCTTTCAATTCTACCGTCTCGCTCCAGGGGTGAAATCAGCGCCTGGGCACTGGTTTGGAAAAATATGGTTTGCATGTCAAGCTGGAGAAATGCTACTTTTTCCAAACCAAAATCAAGTACTTGAGGCACATCATCGACAGCAAGGGCATACGGCCCGATCCAGAAAAGCTCCAACCCATGGCCTCTATTCCTGCACCTGAAAAGAAGCTGGAAACTGATGAGTCGCAGTACTTCTCGGACGACGGCAATGAAGAAGATGATCCATCACAACCAAATCCAGTGCCAATTCCGATTCCAACTCCAACAAGACCCCAACGAAAAATCCGTTCGGCAGCAAGGTTCCAGCCGTACTGGATGGCTTAAGGGGAAAAGTCTCGAGTAATTCATGATTAGGGCCTAAAAGCCATTTGTAAACAATAACTTTAAACATTGATCTCTCACGAATCACGAGAATTCCGCTACATCCAGCCACTCCATAAGGTAGAACTAACATTCTTCTACCATATGATGCTTTCATTTCATGAGAGTGATTTAAGATTCAAGAGAAATCGACATTTAAAGTCATTTTTTACAAATGGCTTTTAGGCCCTTAACATGAATTACTCGAGAAGTGTTCCATTCCGAGCAATCGCAGCAACCACTGACTGTGGTTATGTTAAATAATTTGATTCCATTTGTTAACGTCAAGCTGACTATAAGTACCCCTTAAGAATCTGAGTTTCATTTCCTAAGCATTTGGAAGACATTTCACGTAACAATTTGAAAAAAAAACCACGAAAAAAAGTACGACGGAGAACTACATGTATCGCCTGGCGGAACAGTCGCTGCTCTTCAGAATTTTACCGTTGAAGGACCTGCACGTATCGAAGGGAATGGTGCAGATTTCTCAACGCCGGATCGTCTCTCACTTTGATGAAGAAAGAGAAAGATTCGCTGATATTTCATCTATAACCCATCGACACCCATTTCAGGGGCCACCTACTGTTTTTACAGTATAGGAGTTGAGTAAAAAGAAACATAATTTTAGGTATTGTTCTTATTTCGGTATACTCTTATGAATGGAGTTGGATTTTACGATCCATAATTACATCGGTGTATCGGCAACACTGCCTTGCTCGGTAGCTGTCAAAATATTGCTGGATTGCTTTTCCGATTCTTCTTCGCACACACGCGCGCGCGCTTTTGACAGTTTGCCTCGCGTTTTTTCTCGATTCTGACAGGCAGCTGATTCAGATTTTTTCGCTCTCGCGTTGGCAGCACGCCAAGATCGGTCGTCAGGATCCCATAAAATTCGCAAAAGTAGAGAATCTCGCGGACGTTTTTCGTTGGTGTTCGGTGTGGAATTTTAAGTACGTTGTGCTAGGTGATACCGTTCGATTCGTGTTCTGTACGGCACCGGAAAGGATACAGCACACTTTCTGGCTAGAGCCGTGGTTAATCAAAATCCGATGTTGACACGTGTTTGAGGTTAGGATTCTCTTTCTTCGGGTTGGGAAGAAAGAAAGAAAAAGCTTGAACAAACGCAGCAGGATCGAAAGCAAGAACGTAAAAGGAGCGTTCGAGTGGTTATATAAAACTATCTGGACGAGCGAGAGCGGAAAGCCAACGCGTGAAGCTTTACGAAATGGCCACCGGAGAACGGATACTGACGGTCGCGCTGCGTACCAACTATGACATACGCCGGCAGGAGGAGGCCGAAGAGGAGTGGGAATGTTTGCTGTACTTGCACGACACCAAACCGATAGATCCAGAGTGTCCCCCGACGAAGGCAGAGTTGGAAGCTGCGGGACTATTACCATCCCAGCAGGAACGACAGAAAACGCCTGAAGAGGAAGAGAAAGAAGCTCCGGGAAAGTTGTTCGATAAACTGTTTAAGCTCGATGTCGAATATCTGAAGAGCCTAGATCCGAAGGATTGGAAGAATCAGGATCACTATGCTGTACTTGGGCTGAAAGATATGAGGTATGTTGCTCGGTTTGCGATTTGTGTGCAGGAGTGGAAGATTGACGAAGGAATGTTTGCTTTATTTTCAGATTCGAAGCTACGGAAGACGACATAAAGAGAGCGTATCGTAAAATTGTGCTAAAGCATCATCCGGATAAACGGAAAGGCCAAGGGCAGGATGTGAAAGCGGATGAGGACTACTTCCATTGTATCACAATGGCATACGAAACCCTGGGAACTTTGAAAAACCGTCGTGCATTCGACTCAGTGGATCCGGAATTTGACGATGCGCTGCCATCGCAGAGCGAAGTTAAGAAAGATTTCTTTGACGCTTTGAGAGATGTATTCAAGAAGAATTCCCGCTGGAGTGAGTCCAGAAAACCTGTTCCGCAGCTTGGCGATGAGAATACGGAACGATCGAAGGTTGAAAACTTTTATGACTTTTGGTATAACTTCTCGAGTTGGAGAGAATTTAGCTATTTGGACGAGGAAGATAAGGACAAGGGACAGGACCGCGACGAACGGCGTTGATTGAAAAGCAGAACAAAGCGATTAGATTGCAGCGTAAGAAGGAAGAATCCGCAAGAATTCGTACTTGGTGGATTTGGCTTACAATAACGATCCACGAGTAGTTAAGTTTAAGAAAGAGGACAAGGACCGGAAGTTGGCAGCTAAGCGAGCAAAGCAGGATGCATACCAGGCCCAAAAGGCAGAGGAAGACCGACTGGCTAAGGAAGCAGCGTTGGCAAAACAGAAGGCAGCTGAGGCTGAACAGAAGCGCATTGAAAACATTCAAATAGAGAAGGAGAAGATGAAGCGTGCCTTAAAGAAGGAACGGAAGATTCTTCGAGATGCTGCCAAGGCAAATGATTACTTCACAACTGACGACAAGGAACGATTGAAACATCTGGAAGGCGTAGAGAAGCTTTGTGAAACATTGAAACTGCCAGAGCTACAGGACTTCAACAAGGATCTTGCTTCAGGTGGCCGCAATGTTTTCGTGGAAGGTTCTCGATGAGCTGGAAAAGAAATTGGAAGAGGAACGTCGTGCTCAATCGTCTCAGAGCAATTCGATTCCAAACAATGCCGGCCTAAAAATAGTTGACCGCAAAGCCCTCTGGAGCCACGACAATGTCCAGCTGTTAATCAAAGCCGTTAATCTTTTCCCGGCAGGAACTATTTCTCGCTGGGAGGTTATTGCAAATTATCTCAATCAGCACGGAACAAATTTAGGCGATATGAAGTTCTACGCCAAGGGACATCCTGAACAAAGCAAAGGAACTGCAGAGTGGTGATTTCTCCAAGAGCGATCTCAAAACTGTCGTCAATCAGCAGGCCTATGAATCGTTCGAAAAGGCTAGGAAGGACCTTAAAAAGGTAGACAAGGCCGACATCAGTCAAAAGGACGATGAAGCCCCGGTTAAAACCAACGGCACCCAAGAGGTGAAGATGAATGGCGTCCATGAGCCGTCCGAAGAAAAGAGAACATCGTCAAACAAAAACCGATCAAGAAAGAAGCTCAACCAGTGAAGGCAAAGGAATCGCCAGTGCCAGTGGCAGAGGTAACTCCTGTTCCAGAGCCCGCGTCAGCACCAGCTCCGGCGACCAAGGAGAGCAAGAAGGACAAAAAGGAGAATAAAGTGTGGAGCAAGGACGAACAAGCGCTTCTCGAGCAGGCTATGAAGACTTACTCGGTGTCGACTCCGGATCGGTGGGATCGGATAGCGGAGTGCATCCCAAATCGGACGAAGAAGGATTGTCTGCGACGAGTCAAGGAGCTGGTCGATTTGGTCAATGCCAAGAAGGAAGCCCAACAAGGTGTTGCCGGCAAGTAGTAGCAATGAGCAAGCTAGGGAGCAGGGAACTGCTTCGGGGCTGAACCTCGTCGATTCGACTACTTACTATTACTACAAAACATCTCTGCGATTATTATCTTACGTTTTAGGTCTTGTAAATAATGTCTCTTAACAGGAAAACATATTAAAAAGTGCTAGGAAGAACACTGAAATCCGTCTGGTTGTCTAAAGGTTGATGACATTTCCCTTGGAATTGGATTTGAGTATAGCACCTAGCTCACTTACCTTAGTGAATATATGAGGTTCTCTCAAAACAGCTGAATCAGATAGGAATCCTCTTGTTGAGACTAGAATAATTCATCTGCCTACTGAATGAATAAAAGAATTCTTATGCATTTTATTTTCTCTCTTTACCTTTATTACCACGTGATAGAATAAAACTGTTCCGATTTTTTTTAGTTTTAGCGTTTACTCACAGATGGCGACACCTTCGGTGACTTGTAGGCTAATTTTCTAGTAAGAGTAAAATCATTAATGCCTGTAATACAGATTTGGAATATGGTGGTCTCGAGATGCCAATGAGCCGGGGAGCTTTTCTCCCGCCAACGCGAAGATCCACGCCGCGAACAAAGGTGCTCTTACTGAGTTCCTCTGTCAGGGAGTGTGCTTTAGAGAAAACACCTCCTTATTCGGGAATGTCAGCCAAGTGCTCCTAATTCTGAGCGCTAATAGTGAGAGTTCGGGTCATAGTTGCCTAATAATTTAGAGGCAGTACGGAATTCCGAAGGCAATTCTATTAGAATCAAATTACCGGTCAGGGTTTGTAGCCTTAACGGGAGTTCGAAGGAAAGCATGGACACAGTATCGTAGCTCAACAAGAACTGTCTATTCTCAACTACTAAAATTGTTTTTTATTTGCCATTCTTTGTCTTATATACTAATTAACAAATTAAGTGTTTAAGCCCATTGAGCTCTTCTGCTTTGTTTAAGTGTTTTTTTGTGTTGGGTGTGTTAAGTGTGTTTTATGTTGTAAATTAATGTTCAGATCAGGCCTTGGGGCATTGTTAATTTTTAAATTTGATAACCTACTTAAACTAAAACTATAGCTACACTTTGAAAATCCTAGGGGTGGGGAACCAGATTTCGAATGACCTGGTGATCCGATGTCAGGCAGCATGCCCTGTACCAATTGATAGACTCACTAAAACGACCGTCGAGCATTTTTATCTCGACCAGACGGTGAATCTCACTTGTTCTTGCCCTCTGAGGGGTGTTCAGGATCATCCTGAGGATCTTATTTTGAACACGCTGAAGCTTTAGGTGATGTGTTTTAGCGCAACTCTTCCAGATTGGCATGCCGTACTCGATGACTGGAAGTATGATTTGCTTGTTTTTCAGGGATAATGTAGACCTTCTGTTGATCAATGGGTACAGTAGCTTCAACAGAACGTTACACTTTGTGACAGTTTTGTCAACCTGTTCCCTGAAAATAAGCTTGCTGTCTATTGTAACGCCAAGATAGACAGCTGATTTGGCCCATTACACCGTTGTGTTGTTTAGGCTTATTTTACAACCCTCAAGCGGAACAAGTCTGGGAAAATTGGAGTATGGAAAGAGGATGACCTGGGTGTTAGCTGCGTTGATACAGATCTTCCATTCGGTATTCAGACAGAACATTCAGGCTTCGCTATAAGCTCTCTTGTTACCCTACCATTGTGGACGACTGCGGTATCATCGGCGAACAACGACATTTTCAGGGCGCGGGGGCTTTTCCGAGGTGAACAGGTTGAACAGAAGTGAACCTAGTAGACTTCCCTGCGGAACACCGGCGGAGATCTCCTGTGCATTTGAAACTACACCATACAGCGAAACACGGAATTTCCTGTCCGACAGATAATTTTCAATTATCTACACCAAGAAGATAGGAAGATTGTATCTTTTTAGCTTATATACTCGGTTAAAGTGGTGCACCGTTGAGCGACCCCGTCGGAATCCGAACTGCTCGTCGAGCAAGATGTTAAGCTCGTCGGCAGATGAGAGAAGCCAACGGTAGATCGCTTTCTCAAACAGTTTCGATACTCCTGAAAAATGGCTGATGGGTCTATAGCTCTTGGAACACGAAGGATCTTTCCCAGGTTTCTGGATAGGGATGACTTAGGCTGACTTCCAACACGAGGGGAAGTAGCCAAGTTGGAGGCAATGGTTGAAAACCTTGCCTGAGCTCCAAGTTCATGATGTTATCGAAGCCTGGGGCCTTCATGTTCTTGGAGCATTTGATATAAGTCAACAACTCGTCAGTTGAGATCTCGAACTCCTCTATGAAGTAGTTGGGCCTTAAATGGATGTTAGTGAGAAGCGCGCTAACGGCAGCTTCGTGTAGACTGATGATGTTTTGTCCGAGTGTTGCGCAAGCAGCGAGAGAACAAACAAATTTCCGATTTCGTAACACCGTTTATTACAATGAGGGATGTTATAAAATTCTTTAAAATAGATAAGCAACAATGCAAATTGATATGTAGGCATAAGAGATAACAGTTTCAAAATATTTCAACAACAATACTACCATAGACTAACTCTAAGACCAGTGGGTCCCATACAAAATCGTTTTTTTTCTTGGCTCAGTCAGTACTAGCACATCGGTCCCAAGCTTAATAATGCGCCCCTAATAATGAGCTCACACGAACACACTCTCAAATATTCTGTCAAAATAACACAGCAAATCAAAACAAAGGCGCAAATATGTATAGCAAGGTGCTGGCTTCAAGGTGTACTTCGGACCAAGGGGTTCTACAACAGTGAACCAATTTCAAACCGCTAGTTACATATTGATTGCACCACCGGATAGTGGTCGGAACTTAGTTCGCGGTGTACGATGGGTTTGGAGAGTGCCAGGTCCGAAACGAATACATCCAGTGTTGGAAAAAGATACGTTGGTTCGTCGGGGAAGTGGATTTTACACGTACCTGTACTGAGGTGTTCTGCCAGAAGGTCACTGTTTTTGTTGTGCGCATGATTTCGCCACCAAGTATGGGGGGCGTTGAGGTCGCCAGCTACTACAAATCCGGTACGGTTGACGGTTAGTTTCTGGAGACCTTCTACGAAGAGTGTAGATAAGCAGGTTTTGTCCGTGCATTGCCGAGGTACGTAGACTGCAAACAGTGAGATGTTTCCGTTTTGGCCGTACAGTTTCAATCCGATAACTTCGATGATTCTTGTTTGAGGATACGGGAGAATTTCGTATTTGATGCCGTGTTTAACAATAACGGCTACACCACCACCGATTGCATTGGGGCGATCTAGCCGGATCATGATGTGGTTTGGGAGCGAAAAGTTGATAGTTGGGTTTAGCCTGGTTTCCGTAATCACTCCCTCGTCGATGTTCTGCTGAGCGAGGAAGTTACTCAGTTCGATCTTTTTCGCCCTTACAGAGCGAGCATTCCAGCAGTTCCAGTTCCAGGCTCAGTTGACCCCATATTTGCAGACCATATATCCAAGGACCCTGACTTGGTCCGATTTAGTTTTGCACTGCTTCAGGCGATCGCAGAACTCGTTGTAGAAGGTCCAAAGCCCTTCGGAACCGTAAAGAGCATCTTGACTACCCGCAGGTGAAGGACCCGGAGGATGGCTGTTTATTCCCGCTCTAATGCGGGAATCAGTTCCTGCGTTCTTGCATCTGATGGGTTGTCCAGGAGTTGGATGCGGGCTGAGAGCCCGATGTGTTGTATGTTCCGGTGGATTGGGAACTATTTGGTAGTGCCGGGAAATTCTTCAGGGTCAAATCAGGTGCAGATGGTCCTTTCATGTTTCCGTTCCGGCCTGGCTGGTTCGTGGTTGTTGCTTGTTGGCGTATCCGGATGTACTCGGCACGTTTTGGACAGCTACGGTCGGTAGCAGCATGGGCGCCGTTGCAGTTGGCGCATCGTTTCGCTGGTGAGCTTCTGGTTTGCACTTTTCGGTGGGGTGGATTCCGCCGCAGCTGTTGCATCGGCTTTTGAGATGGCAGTTTCTGGTTCCATGGCCATGATACAGGCAGCTCATGCACTGTGTTACGTCGGCTCGCTTGTTCCGGTAGGCTTCCCATCGAACGCTTCTTATTTCGCCCAGCTTTTTGAGGTTGGTGTACCCCATCGCAAAATGCACCAGATAGAACGATTCATCCAGAGCGGCGTATTTTTCATCCGACCCAGAAGTTCACTCGGATTGACTAGCGGTAGGCCACGAAGCACAACCTGGTAGGGTCGTTCGCCAGGCTTGTCGCGGGTGTAGAACTGAGCTTCGATGGTGGACAATTTCTCGACAAGGGTCGAGAAACTGACGTTTTTAACAACCAGAGGTGATGTAGAAGGAGATGTTCGCTCATCACCATGAGGCACCAAGAGTGAACAACAATGTTTTTGGCTAGAATTGAAAGATATGAAGAGAAAGTTTTGATAGTTCCGCTAGTGTGCGGCAGGCTTGGAAACATAGCAGATGTTTTAGGAAAATTGAGCGAAAAGGGCATGTGTACAGTGGTACTCGAACCAACGACATTTTTTGCCTAACATCCCACTGCGGGGTAGGTTAAAGTACGGACTAAGTCCGCCACTTCAACAGGCAAAAAATGTCCGGTTGGAAGACGCTCATGTACCACTGTGGCTTGTATAGTTATTCTAGCGATCTATTGTGTGCACGGACAAACCAATGTCGTTGGTTCGAGTACCACTGTACACATGCCCTTTTCGCTCAATTTTCCTAAAACATCTGCTATGTTTCCAAGCCTGCCGCACACTAGCGGAACTATCAAAACTTTCTCTTCATATCTTTCAGTTCTAGCCAAAAACATTGTTGTTCACTCTTGGTGCCTCATGGTGATGAGCGAACATCTCCTTCTACATCATAATCGTTACTCCTCGCACGGAGAATATATAACATAACAATTAATGTAACCAGAGGTGGTTATTTTCTTTTCCCGATTGGATTTTCTGGCGTGGAGATCACAGGAGTCGCTTGGTTTCGAGTGGCCTTGGTTTTATCCGACAGCGAGCTGAAGGCGTTGTTTCTCAGCAATGTTGCTTCCAATTCTTCGTCACTGATGACGGGTGGTTCAGATTTCCTCCGTTTGTACTTGGAGGCCGAGGAAGAACTTGAAGCCGCACTATGCGGCGTCTTGTCGACGTCCATCTCCTACCACGTGGGACGTACCAAACGTGGGACGTACCAGAACGAAGCAAATTTAATAATAGGGGACGGGCCACAATTGAAAAATTAGACACCGGCTACACAGCAAAGTTATTTAGAAGAAGAAGAAGATGACATTTGCTACCCGGTTCCTACGACATTGTTAGAGAAAAACAAATTGTTCAACCTGTTAATATGCAAGTTTGTATTGCAGCAAAAGTAGGTCATTTTGAATTGAAAAATTGAACTACTTATGCTAATGAAACTTCTTTCAAATTTCAATACCATAAATTGGTGAGCTTTTCTGATCAAATGGCGTATAATTGAACCTTTCACTTTTGCGTAACGCTCTCATTTTTTTAAATTTTGGAATGCCACCCGGTTTAGAAAAGAGAAACGAAGTCCTACGTTAAAATTGTAGTTTTAGCGTTTTCTCACAGATGGCAACACCTTCGGTGGCTTGTAGGCTAATTTTCCCAAAACATTCATTCGCAAAACGAGTACAACCGACAATTGCACAAAAATCATCTGGTTTCTCCTTTTTATCCATTAGGCTAAACAAAACCATGGTTCCTCAAATTAAAGCCAAAATAATTCAACCTATAGGTCGCCTCCTACATTATCGCCTACCGACCGCCGGAAATGACGTCCACCGCTAAACTTCCTCTCGATTCTTCCCCTCCCACAGATCGTGTACTCCTCGCTGTACGAAGTGATCGTGGACTTCACCCGGGACTACGAGTCCATCCGACAGGCGCTGCACAAGATCGAACACTATGATAAAACCAGCCTGGAGAATGTGCTGGTAGCGGTGAACAACATGTTCAAGACGCACTGGGGCAGTCAGAACTACTGCCAGATCATATTCATTACCGACTGTGGAGTCGGTATGGGACCAAGCTCGCTCAAAAACACCATCATCAATTTGCAGAACTACAAAGCGCAGAGCAGCAGCGGCGGGGTGAAGGTTCCACTCTCGGAGAACCAGTGGGTCGGGTTTTCCTACCCAAGCAAGCTGACCTTCATGTGTCTGGGGAACTTGGCCGATACGGCGTTTAAGTTTGGTATAGTCGTTTTCAACAATTACGGAAATTCCTTTAACTCAATTCGATTTATTTTCACCAGGATCCAAATTGTATCAACAATTGCTGGACGTCAGCGGTCAGAATGGCCAGATATTCATTCCCAAGCTGAAGAATCTTTCGATCGATGATCCCATCGGCGACGACGGAGACGAGTTCAACAAACAGCTCAATCGGAAATGCGTCCAGGAATTGTTTGAGAACATGTGTGAACAAAATTACAAGCAGTTCGAAGCTAACCTTCGTTGTGGGGGGTATTTTAGGCTTGACGGATCCATCATTATCTGGCCGGCACCGTTGGTAAGGTTGATCTTGTCCTAAATTTCGTCTGATATTCTTAACAATTCCCCTCATTTGCAGCCCTACACATCCAAGGACCTATTCGGTGCGGAGACGACGAAGTTCATTTCCAGAAAGCTAGAAGTATGTGGTTTCATCAGCCTGTCGGACATCGGTTCGCCCATGTCCGTTAGCCGACATCTGATTCTGCCGCGTAGCGAAGGCGACAAGCGTGTCTCGAGCAAGGATAGTAACCTCAACTCGGAGGAAAAGTTGGAGAGCGACATCAAAGCGTTCTACGCCAAACCGGACGGTAGTGGTGGAGCCGGTGGGGGCGACAATGATGACGACGGACCCACTGGAAGTGATGTAACACGGGAATCGGTCTGCGTTCTGCTGCACGGAGCTTTGAAAGTGGAGAATATGGCGGCTTTGGTGCTGCTCAATGAAAATTGGTATGGCTTCATCTATTCCTATGCAGATAGCAAGAAGAAGTCCAATCTTATGTTGAATGTACTGCCTCCGGGGAACGACGTGGTTCCATGGTTGGGCGACTTCCGCTACCTCGGCAACCTGGACGATGCCTTCCCAGGGGAAAATCCAAGCTTCCCGATCAAAGCGGAGAAGAGAAGCTACTCGCAGAACATTGTGGTTTGGATCAGGCAGGCTGGTTTGCAGTCGGACATTCAGAAAGTGCTGCGACACGCAAAGAAGCTACCGGAAAAGACGCAGCATTTCTACAAGGAGTTGAACCGAATTCGACGGGCTGCACTGTCGCTTGGGTTTGTTGAGCTGCTGGAGGGGCTAGCGCACATTTTCGAGAGAGAAGCGGCCACTCTAGGTGGCAGTGCCAGTCCGGATAGTGGCATCCAGTTGAAGCATGCCGCCAATGAGCTGAGGAAACCTTGCAACCGGGACCTGAAGGCGGTAATACAAGCCATGCCGACAAAGTATAATCAAATCGCATGAACGGATTAAGTACAATGCATAGAATATAGTTTTAATTCACAGCATAAGAATTTTAGACTTCTTGTGTTAATTGAATCGGTTCGGAGTTCATATCTATTATATTCGAAATATCCTTTAACTGGAAAGATGGGACGACTTTTTAAGGTAAAGACGCAAGGAAGTTAACGGAGATCGAAGTGTGCCTTGTTCGATGATGACAGCAAAAAAAATTCCTTCCGTGAAAATTACAAATTTACTTCCGATTTTTTGTGTTTTTAGTTGTTTTGATTGACGTTTTGTAAAATTGTCAAATTGTTCAATCCTCGGGGAAATGAAAAGTGCGAAAAGATTATCCGGATCGTAGGCGGATGTGAGGCGAGCTAAAGTTGGCAATCGATGCGCATAGGATGCTAAGCTGAAGATTTTTCACCGGTGTAGAAAAAGTGTGTGTGTGTGTATGCCTTCCGGGAATTCGCTTAAACAAGGCTGCGTCGCAATCAGTCAAGCTAACCTAACGACGCAAGGAAGTTAACGCTAACAAAAACTGTCTTCTGGTGTAGTCTCGCGACATGTTAAAATCGAAAACAGACGACACACAATTAAAGGCACGTTGCAAAGCAATCATTCCAGAGTGCGTCCCGTAACGGTTCCCCTGCGTGGAGCTCTAAGGAGGGAGGTGTTTCTTATGATACGGCTACGAGCCTGGAATGGAATATCGGCGAGCAGTGAAGGGCAGGCTATTCGATCAGACAGCAAATCCGCGACGATAAGTGCCTTCGTGGCTTCACGACGAATTTGAAGAGTGTCCAAATGAATCATAAGGCAGCGCCTCTCGTTACTTGGAAGGTTGAAAGGGTCCCTCCAAGGCAGTCTACGAAGAGTGTATAGGATAAAACGTTGTTGAATAGAATCAATACGTTCGACACCATTTTGGAAATGAGGATTCCAGACCGGGGAAGGATATTCTAAGTACAGCGGCTTACAACAGTACACGTCTCGAAATTCTTTAGCTACACGAAAAATGAAGCCGAAAGAGGCTGTCGACTTACAAGAAAGTGGTGACTCAAAATCGCGACGATAACAAAACACGTTGGCCAAAGCACGATCGCGAAAGTTGTACACGACGATGTTGACGAAGTTTGATTGCGTGGTACAGGACGATGAAACATACGTCAAGGCAGACTTTAAACAGCTTCCTGAAGAGGAATTTTACACGGCAACCGGACGGGTGGCAGATATTTTCAAGTACATTAAACTGTCAAAGTTCGCGAAAAAATATCTGGTGTGGCAGGTCATCTGTACTAGTGTGCCTGTATTAGTAGAGTGACGACACTGTCAAAATTGGAACCGAAATTTGCTGTCAGTGTCATTCCAATCGAGCAGGCGACCTGTCAAACGCGTATGAAGAAAAAATAATTAGTGTGCCTGTATTAGTATTCAGTATTAATATTCAGTGTTGTCAACTCAAAGCATCAGGGATGCCAAATTTGTTATTTTCACAGGGATGACATGGCGTCACTCTACTAATACAGGCACACTAATCTGTACCTGTGGCTTGAACAGCAACGTTTACACTGCGACCGGAAACGTTATCCAGGCAATTTATCTGAGCGAGTGCCTACAAAAACGTCTGCTGCCTTTCTTGAAGCGACACAATTGTTCCGTTCCATTTTGGCCCTATTGGAGTTGCCATGGAGTGGTAGGCTACGAACAACGTTCAAGTGGTGCCCAAGGACAAGAACCCTCCCAACACGCCAGAACTCTGCCCAAACGGACAATATTGAGCCATCGTCAAGCGGAACCTTAAGAAGCCTCAAAAGGTGTTGTGAGCGAGAAACAGTTCAAGGCAAACTGGCGTTCTGCGGTGAATAAAGTGGACAAAGAGACTGTACAAATTTGCATTCGGTAAAAAGGAAGCTTAGCTGAATATTTCTCCTGTATTCTGAATTAACTGAACTTGAAAAAGAAAACAGAATTTGACTTATTAATAAAAACTTTAATCGACTCACACACATTACTGTTTGACCAAATTTTAATCGGAACACCCTTTATGCCAAGGAATGAGAAACCGAGAAACGGTCGTTATCCAGCCTACGAGGGCCGAGCTACGTGCAAGTTGCTTCCGTTTCAGCAGACGAAAAGGGCTTGAAATGCTACCGAAAAAGAGAAAAGGACACCGACTTCCTTTTCTCTTTTTCAGTTTTGAGTGAAATTTATGGCCGTGTACACCGAGAGAGTGGCAAGAACCACTCTCAAGAAAGGCATCAAGCTTAGCAAGAAAGCCTGCATTGAGGAGCTTTGCCACAACGCCAACGAATCCCTGGGGCAAAGTTTACAATGTTGCAATGGCGAAGATGAAAGGTCCAGCAGTACCACTTGAATGGTGTCCGAGGAAGATGAAGGTCATCATCGGCGGACTGGTCTCGCAGCAGGAATCAACGACCACCTTGAAGGAGAGGAGTGTGACTACAAAGTAGAAGCTCTAGTAACAAACGAGGAGCTGATCGAGACGGCGAAAGCCAAGAAAATGAAAAAGGCTCCAGCTTGGCTCTGAAAACAGCGATACAGTATAACCCAAATATATACGGACCACATTGCAAAAATACATTGACAAACGTTCACACTTTGAACGTAATCAAAGGTTTCATGTAAAATGATATTTTACGAAATCGAACCATACGCATCTCGCCGAAAAATGAGTGAGTGTGAGTTTATTTCCTCGTCTTTTTCAACTCGTTCTTATGTTCAAAAGGACGCTTGCATATGTCGGCCTCAGGGCACAGACATTTTCATGACATTTTCCCAAATAGCACACTACAGTTATAACTAGTTGCAGCAACTTAATTATGACTTAAACAAGTCACATTTATGATATATCAACCGAATGGCAACAACTATGCTACTAGGGTTGGTAGTGTGTAGCTTCCCTGACAACTGAAAGCGACAAAAGCTGGTGTTGCTGCCAAAGCCGGAAGAACCTTCGGCATACAGGCCCTATATTGGCCTGTTGGCTTCGGTTGGAAACTTCTTGTAGAAACTAATCCTGAACAGGCTCACAAAGTACACGTAAAGGGATAACGGTTATCGATCATGCATTTCAGTTTCCGGAAAGGCAGGTCCACAGCGTATGCCATCCGAACGGTAGCAGAAGCTGCGGAGACGACACAGAGGAAATCGCTTTTGCGCGTTGGTCACCGTAGATGTGAAGAAGGCCTACTTGCTACTTTCAGCTACCGAACACTGATTTACGAAACTGATGAAGGAGAGAGACGAATGACAATCACAGCGAGCTTTCCTCAGGGAACCATCCTCGGCCAGCCACTGTGGATTGCACTGTACGATGGAGCGCTAAAGCTGCTCCTTCCCAGAGGTGTAAAGATTGTCGGTTTCGTGGACATTGTCCTTCTAATAGGAGCGGAATCACAAGAAGAGGTGAAAGTACACGCAACCGAGGTGATATGAAGACATTTCGAATATTCGACATTGTCCCATGAGCGTTCCAGCGTTATCCAAAACCAGAAACGCTGTCATAGTGGTGGACAGGTGGTTGGCAATCACGCCGAACATCCACAATGACGTGGGAAACGACAACAGCACGACGATGACGATCGATAAACTCATCGTGATAGGAAGGTCTATAAGGGTGTACAAAGCGCCAGAAACAGACGGTATACCAAACCTGGGCATCCAGAAGGTTTATTTTGTTGGCTCTTGAAATGTTCATGCTGGCAATGTAGAGAACAAGGGCGTCTTCCCGGACGCATGGAAACGGTAGATCCTCGCCAGCGTCTAAAAACAACGTTTTCCAGGACGCCTAGAACCCTCGATCTGGCGGCTTTGCTGCTCAAGACAGGACAGCCATCAGATGATTCATCGGCGTATCGACCATTATACCAGTTTGATACGGCAGATAATATGCTTGAAAGGGTAGAGGCGGGGAGTCCGCTACTGTGCAAACTCGTTATAACGCCTCCGGGTTCCTTGATTGGTGTACAACACATAAGCGAGTCAGGAACGTGTCCAAGTCACCGCAGGAGTTTCACAAGGTTTGATCCTCGGCTCGGTGCTCTGGAACACCATGTATGACGAAGTGTTGCGACTTACGTTCCCTAACGAGGTAAAGATTGTCGAGTGGAGAAAACTGGAGTTAGCCCATCACAAAACGAAGATTACTATAGTCGACAACAGAAAATCGAAGCAACAGAAAACGATAAGTGCAGGTAACTGTATCGTCTCCTCAAAGCGATCTCTGGCGTACTTGGCATCCAATTCCGTATCGGTTTTATCCGGCATGATATCGAATAGCTCGGTGGTGCAAGGCAGCAAGCGTAAGGGTCGCCCTGTCCATACTCATTCATAGCGGGCCGGCGTGGACTACCGCTCTAAGTACTAAGAGTTGCTTAGGTAAGCTCGAGAGTTCGCAGAGGATAGTGTGCCTAAGATTGATCAGCACACTCCAGCATGATCTGCGTCTTAGCGGGTATGAAAGACCCGAAAGACCATTAGAGTTGCATCTAGTGACTCTGATCAAGTGACAGAGGGAATGGAACAGCTCCATCAAAGGCCGGTGGCCACATCGCCTGATTATCACGGAGATATCCGGATGGGTCGGTCGGTTAAACGGCGAAGTTAACTTCAACTTGCCGAAGATCCTGCCAGACTATGGCTGCTTTATACAGTAACTACATAAGCCGAGTCTTCCGCGCGTTCCGGGTGCGCGGATGCAGAAGAAACCGCAGAACATGTGTTCGTCGCATGTCCTCGCATCGACGGCGCGAGATGTAGCATGATGAGTCGGGGAACAACTCCGGACAACCTTGTCCTCAGGATGTGTCAAGATCAAGATATCGAAGACGCTGTTAGCCAAGGCTGAAGGCACACGAGGGTTTTCAGTGTGTCGAGGAGTTGGCACCCTCAACTCCACACCCTGAGTTCTTCAGGAGTCCAATAACTGCAGGCTTTTGTTTACATATTTATTTTGCTGACAAGTAGAAGACGGAACGTGGAGTTGCATGAGCTGCTGTAAAGTTAAATCCACATTGAGTCATTATGTCATGCTTGAGGCATTTCGGATACATATTTAGAAGCAAAACCCGGTGGCCCTCGGTGACTGTTTTTCAAAGAGCATTTTCCAATTTTATTTCACTTTTAAGATTTTGTTGTGTTGCTGTTCTTTTCGCTATCAAGTAATCACTAAACAATAATGCTTCACCTCGCTTTTTGCTTACTGAATTCTGTGTGTGTGTTAGTGTGTGAGTGTCTATTAGTTTCGTATGCATTTGTTTGCCTTTTGTATACCTATGCTTTGTTTTGTTTGTAATGTTCGCTAACTTTTCTACCACCGCATTCGTCTAGCAACACTTTTTGTTTATCATTTTCCTGGGAACAATAATTATTCGTAGTTATTGTTTGCTTTTCTGTTGTGGGTTTCTAGTCAAAGTTTAGTTTCTTTTTTTTTTGTAATTTCTAAGGTATTTTTTTTTTCTTTTGCGGGTTGTTTCACCCAAGACGGTTCTGGTTGTTTCAAGTTGCAATTCTGCAGGCAACCCCTCTTAAAATATGGCACGGAAGCCACGGATTTATGTTTTGTTGTTGTTGTAAAAACGGTTCGAAACGGAATCTCAAACGGGAAATCAATGGTTTAGCTTCAAGTTTTATGATCATTTCTTTGTACAAGTTTTGTAGTTATAAAGTATTAAAGCGTTACTTTTTTTTTATTTCGTTAGTTCAATAGTAATCAGAAGATGTTTAGTTTAGATTTTTTTTTTGTGATGCAAAAGAAGCTTTTTTTTCATTTTCGAACGATTGAACGGAGAATGGAACAGTGATTCCGGATAAGTACAGTGACCGCGGTAGCGCCTACTGCACTGGAAGTTTATCAGTGGGAATAAATCTTCCCGGTTGATGGGTTTGATTGCCGTTCCTTCCGTTCACGCAGTAGGCGTGCTTCGTTCACTGAGGGAGTGATTATCGCTCACCGATCTTTCCGATTCGATGAGCAATCAGGGGAGGGAAGTTTTGTTTTTTTTTTGGATTGGATTGGATTTGATGGAAATAGTGCTTATTTACAATATGTTCAGCCGTCTCACACACGTTACCACAACGTTTCGTTATACAAGGTATGTTGTTTCTTTCTTCTTTTTTTTTTATATCTTTTTTGAAGGGTTTGGTTGTCTACGATAAAACAAAACGAAAAAGATGAACAGAAATAAAGTTTTAAAAGTTAAACATTGACTCGCTTCTTTTACGTATACAGGTTCAGCCGTTTGAGTATCGTAGGTTCTCAAACGATTATTGGCATTCGGTTTCCTTGATTAGGCTACTAAAAAAAGAACTTATTTATATAATGTAAATGGTATACCTTTTCATTCTTCCGCTTTGCTCGTTTTCTTTTAGTTGTTTGCTCGCTATAAATGTATATATGACACAGAGATAGGAATTTTACGTATTTTTGTTGCATTTCAGTTGTTGTTGTTGTTGTTCACTTTCAATGGACTGTTTCTTGTGTGTTTGCAGTTGTTGTTGTTGTTGTAGTTGTTGTAGTAAAAGTTGTAATTGTTGTATGTTGTTATTCACCAAGAGATATGAAAATCAAATAAATCTATTATCACAGGCTTAATTCTTTCTCGTATTCTTTTTGCTTTTGCTTTCCTTCAAATCTTCTTCTAGCGGTCATATTATTTTACATACTATTTCATTTGTCACTAGGTTCTATTTGTTTACATTAGTCGATTTTTTACGTATATCCGTTGCTCAGTAGTCACTAGTTGGTTAACATAGGATTGACAGTTTTCTTTTCCCTTAAATAAACAAATAATTCTAACCACTTAAAATTATACTTTACGATGGAAATAATCTGGTAGTGAGTTCGATTCTTATTCAGAGCGTATACATTAGCTTGGCTTGACTCGTCGTAATTGGTAGTTTTGTGTGTTGGGGGGGATGTCAATTTGCAGGTTCACAAACGACATCGTTCGCCCATCCTCCTCCTCCTCTCGACTGACGTTTAGGTGGCTTCCACCTGCGCGCGTATTAATTAGCCCTTACCATAATCATTCAATTATCGCCTTAATACGATAATTTATATTCGAAAAATGTGTACCCTCGCTAAAATATAAAAAAATCTATATGTAAATAATATTTATTCATGTAGTAATTTCTCCTTTTCAGTCCGAACTTGGTCTCGATTCTTCGGGGGAGGTTTTAATTGAGTTACGTATGTTTGTTTTCTGTTCTTGAACCTCGGTTGTTGCCGTTGAATCAGATCGAGAAAAAAAACGGAAAGGGAGGGACCTCATTATTTGTAATAAATATTAATCAATTCAACTTCATCATCGCCGGGACGCGCGAATTTCCTCGTTAATGATGTTTTTTCCAACCCCCTTCTTTGATTCCTGCTTCAGTCCGACACCTCTAACCTCGTTCTTCTCGTGACGCAGCGCGTCAAGTACGTGTAAAGTGGCCTTTACGCACACAAGCCGGGCGGGGGAAGGGTCACTCATTAATTAATTATCATATTTTCATCATTCTGCTGAAGCGAGCTCACTATGCGCGATACGATGGCATTACTATTCACACGTGCACGTTTTTCTTCGTCCTTTTGATCCTCCTGGTTAATTCAATAATCTCTGTTTGCACGACGGCGGCGCGGCGGTGGGAATGGGTGACTGACAGAACTCGTGCCGTGCGCTCCCATCGAAGCATGCATTGAGTTTGATTTGCTTGTGTCAAGACTGGGCTGGGGGGGACTTGAATGGAAGCAAATCTCACCCCGGCGGTAATCAAGGGTGACATTTGTTTACAAATGGTTTTTCTATTCAAATTAGTTCGCTTGATTTTCTCCTTACTTTCATTTTTTTTCTTTTCATTTTCACCTCCACCAAGTTCCTTAAATACAAACGGAACGAGGGAAAAATATGTGAATACAAGAGGAAAATTGGTAATCGAATAAAGCAATGCCTGAGCATCGTTTGTCCTCCAGTTAAGTTGGTGAGCTTTGAGTTCGTCGGTCTGGGTCGGTCTGGAAAATGAGGGCAAAATATTCCATTAAAGCAGTGCCGAGAAATCGCTGAAGGAGAAAAGTTGTTTTTCTTTCCAAAAATAACCATTGAAGTTTCTGCAATCGAGCATCCTCCGATTTCATAGGACTGGTAGTGAACTATTTGAAACAGGTAGGAAATTTTACAATTAAATGATTTTTTTTCCAAGACGAACAAACTTATCATTCTGAAACATGAACGACAAGCTTGATGACAAGATTTCTAAGATTATTTTGCATGACCTCTTCGAGTTCTATCACCCTGAAAGTGATTGATATTGAGAGTTGAACGATAATCGGATTTTCCTTACATCAGAAACAGTGCCTGGGATTTTCATGAAGTATTTATGAGAAGTAAAATGATTTTATCCCAGATGTTGACGTGTTTACCTTTCCGGAATACATGGTACCGTGACGAGTACACGAGTACGACAAATGAACTTTGTTATCTGCAATGAACGAATTCGACTGTAAGTGCGAGCCTAATGTCGTTTTCGGTTAATGCCAGTGCGGAACCTGGTTCGCCCTAAGTCCGCCCTTACAGCTTTTTATTCAATCGTTTCGTTGTCGATTGCAGGGGCGGAATTCGTGGCTGAGGTGCTTGCTGGATGATCTCGATGATAGGCAGAACAATCCAATATTTTTTTAGGACAACCAGTATGCGCTGAAAATGCTGGACTCCGAGAAATTCAATAACAAAACCAAACACATCACGACACTATTCCACTTCGTAAGAGATGTGAAGGAGAAAGGAGAGGTGTCATTCGTGTACTGTCTCCTACCGAAGACACAACTGCCGATTTGCTCGCCTAACCGTTAGGAGGCGTTCGGATAGGCAAGCTGCGGACGATGTGCGGATTGGAGGAACGTGTTGAGGAGGAGTGTTCGTAGATAATAGCAACAAGGCAGACACCGACGCAGCTTGTAGTAGTCTATGAGTTTTATGACATAAGATTTCGTTGCATTCGTTAATAAACCTTAAGGCTGAAGGATTCATCATCAATTTTCAGTCATCAACAAAAATTCGAAAGCAGTTTTTTCGTTCAAAATCAAAACAAAATTCGTGAAAATGTATTCGCTGTATTCTGCTCGCCAAGCAGATCACAGTGAAAATATGTTCGTTTCCAGAAGTTTAATACCAAACGAAAAAACTGCTTTAGATTTTCTAATGATGAGGGAAAAATGATGATGAATCCTTCAACCTTAAACCTGAAGAGTTATTACTTCTGAAGTTTTCCCATAACCAGCAGAAACGTGGAGGTGGTCAATAAATCACGATTTGAATCAGATATTGAGAGAACCTCTGATCGTTCACATCGTTAAAATCGGTCGACTACGGTGGGCTGGACATGTCGTAATAATTTTTCGATAACGAAGCGATGGTCACAAGAAGAATTGATAAAATAAAGAGTGACCTTTGGAACCCTTTGCAGACTGTTTGGATAGCGAAGTGCAGCCATGGATTGAATAGAATGTCGGTTTTGACGGAGGCTATTGAGAACTCCATAGCTGAATTCCCTATTGGCCGAACCCAGCAGCGCAAAGCTTGTTTGCTTGCTGTCATTTCGAAAGCACAAAAGGAAGTGGGAAATTTGATTTACCTTCGATACACTCCCGTTTCTTTTCACTTAATTTTTGTATACTATCTCTTTTTCTCGCACGGAAATGTTACTCAATTTTCGTAAAAAGTACTCAATTTTATGAGTAGATCCACTTTTTACGAAAATTGAGTAACATTTCCGCGAGAGAAAAAGATACAATAGATAGATACAATTGTACTCAAAAATTGAGTATAATGAAACGGGAGTGTAGATCATTGCACGATGGCGTCATCAATGCAGTTTTGACAGTTCATGGAGCTTGTTTAAGCGGACTTAGCATATTTTTGGTAAGATCGCCTAAAAAACCCTTAATACTTTTATGCAAACTAAGCCCACCAAGGACCCAAGAAATAAAATTTTCTTAACACGATGATGATGATGATGTTGTTTGAGAAGGAAATAATTTCTCATCACTATGAGGTTCTCGGAGTAGACAGCACTTTTGTTTTTGCTAGAACACAGTTGTTAAGAGAAAGTTTTGATAGTTCCGTTAGTGCACGGCAGGCTGTGAAAATTGAATAGAAGTAGTTTTTGAAATTGAGCGGAGGGCATTGTGAGGTAGTATTTCGAAACAAACACACAATCTTTTGCCAAGCATCCCCATGCGGAGTAGGTCAAGGCAGGAACGAATCCACCACCCTGACTGGCAAAAGAATGTGCGCTTGATCGTGCTCATATACTACCGGTAGCTTAAACGGTTCTAACGAACTGTCTATTCACACTCCCAAATCCCCTACATGGGAAAGAAACTATCTCCCGCTCATTTGGGTTTATTTTTGGCATACGACTTCTGCTTTACCTACCTCACAATGCCATCCGCTCGATTTCAAAAACTACTTCTATTCAGTTTTCACAACCTGCCGTGTGCTATCGGAACTATCAATACTTTCTCTTAACAACTTTTTTCTTGCAAAAAAAAAGTGCTGTCTACTCCTAGAGCCTCATGGTGATGAGAAATTATTTCTTTCTCAAACAACATCATCATAGATCGTTTCTCCGCGTATGGGAGAATACAAAGAAAGACTATATCAATGATGGTGCTGCTACTTTCCGTGAGGGTGTTGCGAGTTTTGAGAAATTTACGTTTGAATCTTAATTCCCCTCTTTGTTTACATAATCAGATACGTCTGTTTGAAAAAGAACTCGAGAATTCTTGGACGCAAATGGAGTAACCGCCCAAACACAATGATAACGCAAACGAAACGGCAAACGCCAAGTTTGACAGTTGTTGCAAATGACTTCGATATGTCTAATTAGAATCGGCTTGGATCTAGCCTGTTTTATATTCGACAAGCAGGCTTACTCAGATCGGGCTTTGCCGTTTGCTTTTGCCGGTCAGCTTCCGTTAACATTGTGTTTGTGCCATAATCACGGCGTTGACGTAGGATTCCCGGGCGGTGAATGTGTAAACCGCGGAGAAGACGAATTTCGACTGGGCAGACAGGAAAGCGAAGTCATTGTTTCCATCGGTTTCCTAGGCGATGATTGCTTGGAGATCGTTCGAGTCAAAACTACTGACGAAGCAAATGTGGCAAGCTCTAGAAAATTTCTTTGCCACGAGGTCTTTGATGACGCACAATGTGGTTAGTAAGCAGATTGGACGATTGAGGATGAAAGAACACGATTCCATGCGTTGTAATCAGGTGGTTTTCGAATACCTGATGAGGTGGACAGTTGGCCGAACCGGATTTGATCATGATGCTGTTCGGAACCCTTTCGGAAGCTTGTGATCAGCTAGTCACTCGAGAATCCAGGTGAGGGAGATTTAAAATAAAGCAACGGCTTTTGGCAGAGGATGTGCATCAGCAAGACCGGCAGTAAGATGTGACGGTGAAGTCAACGGTGTTCATCGGCGAAAAAAGTTAAACTAAAACATTCAAGGGCAAGTGCCAGAAATGCAGTCAGAAGGGACATTTGCAGAAAAATTACAGGCGAAGCCAACCTAGCTTTAGGAAGCAGTGCTGTAAGCTTTATGGTCAACCATGACGAACCTGACCGGCAGTAGAGTGGAAAGCTCGCCTTCAACCTTTAGTTGATGATGCCAGGCTATTTTCGTTGTCTTCAAGACTGGCTGACCCAAGCAGCACACTACCATCATAATTAATTGTAGTAACTTGATTATGACTTAGCAAGTCATATTTATGTTATCTCAACTGAATGGCAACAAATGTGCTACTAGGGGAGCCGATCGTCATTCAAGTTACCAAGGATGGCGAAACCCTTGAAGTGAAAACAAAGGGCATGATCGATGGCTGCAGCACAAAATATCAGCTGTTTTCCCCAAACTACGGAACAACCTGATGTCCGTTAAATGATTGGCAAATACTTGAATTTTGGTGCTGTTTGATTGTCGTCAAGCAATGTTAAGGCCCAGCTACAATGGGGAATGCAACGGTGCGTTTGACATTTAATCCATATATTTTATGTCAAAAGCCGCCGCAACGCGCCTTTGCGCTCCCCATTATAGCTGGGCCTTTACGGAAGGAGAATCAAGTGATTGCCACATCTCCTGTTAAGGGCAGTCTGCACGAGCTGAAGAGCAGCGTGGATTCAGCGACAGTGAACGTGTGCCAAGCAAAGGGGAGCGGATTGTGGCATCTCAACGACCGCGAATATTCGAATGCAGAACGTTAGCATGAATTCCAAGCCAATCAAGAAAGAAGCAATATCCAAATAGCGTGGAAGTGGTCATGATGGGCTATGACCCAGATGGCTAGATGCTATGGGACAGAAAGCATCGGAAGATCATCGTGGCTAGAGATGTCAAGTTTGACGAAATACGTTTCACGTATGGCTCAGAACAGGATGAAACACAAGCTCTACACAAGCTTGCCTTCTTCAACGACTTGTATTCTCGCTTGACCAAGAAGGGACAGCTAAAGATGTGCCAGCTGACGTGGCAGAACCTGGTGACGATTTTCTAGACAAAGAAGATCAACTGCCCGACGACGACGCAAGCCCAACTACAATGTGCAGACTTCTTCAGTGTCTCGTACTAATAACTCCCATTTATTGTTACTGGTGTTCCACTAAACAGCTCAAACCCTCTAGGATTCATGGTGAGTTAGCTGGACGTGACGACCACGAGGATTGGTTATGTGCGATCCAAAGCGAACATGGCTCTCTGAACAACGTACCCGGATGGCGTGAAATCCTTTAAAGTCGAAATGGGTCTTCATACCGAAGGAGGACGAGAATGACAGGCTCGTTCGCTACAAAGAACGTTTGGTGGCGAAGGGCTATCTCCAGAAGCTGGGACAATATATCGAGGAAATCCACGTACCGGTGGCAGGGCTGGCCACAATCCGAGCTGCACTGGCAGTCGGAGTCAATCGCAAATTTCAGTTTCATCAAATTGACGCACGGACTGCTTTCCTGCATGGGCGTTTGAATGAAACCATCTACATGGCCGTTCCGGCTGGAGTTCAAGCGAAGCATGGGTAAGTCTGTCGGTTGATCAAGTCGTTGTATGGCGTCAAACGATCTTCAAGGTGCTGGAACGAGCGATTCAATGAAGAGCTGCTGAGGATGGACTTCGTACGATCAAAGCCCAAATAGCTGGTTCCCCATGATGAACTGATCCTGATCCTGTAGGTGGATGTTCTTCTGGTAGCGAGACGGAATCTCTCATCGATTGTGGAACTGAAGTTGTTTGACTGAGTTGTTTGAGATGTCCGACTCTGGTGAACTGCGCCATTCCTAAGCATCAGAATCGACTACAACTGCGTGACGGGATTCATGAAGCTGTCGCAGAATGCAAGTATCGATTGGTTGTTGAAACTTTTTGGGATGGATGACTGCAATCCGGATAGAATACCAATGGAGAAAAGCGTAGCATTGGAATCGACGGACAGCACACTGACAAACAAGCCTGCGAACTATTGGGATCCCAGATGTAGCTAATGCTGTGCGTTTGACCTGAGAAACAATTTAACCAAGGCCATATGAAAATAATTAAGTTTAAACTGATCATAACTAAGTTCTCCAAAGCTGTTCGGTACCGGATGAAATATTTTATTCTGTGAGACTTAATGTCTTTTTAAAATTGTTTGGGAGAGGAATTCAATTATTCCCGATACGCTAAGCAGCGTTCATCTTTTTATTAGTGTTTCCTTAGTACACAAGTAACACATATCAGTCAAAATAGGTTGCAGAAACTTGATTGTGACTCAAATTAGTCGCTTAGCAGATATTTCAACTGATTTGCAACAAGTGTGCTACAAGGGGATTGTGCAAAGATCTGACGTATTTGTTTGTTCACCTTTATTCGCGTCCTTGAACTACCATCAACAAAATTATCCAGAACTGCTTGAAATGAAGAACATTGACCATCTACAAGACATTAATTAAACTGGAAGTTCTCTACGGCCACGAAACATGGACAACGCGTCCTTCGTGTCTTTGAACGAAAGGAGCTGCGTTCGATCTACGGTGGAGTGCACATGGAAGTCGGAACTGGTCGAAGATCATAGCATAGTGCTTTAAGAGTTTTATGACATAGGATTTTGTTTCGTTCAACCTGAAGAGTTGTTTAATCTGAAGTTCTCACTTAACCATCAAAGTGAGGGCCTTCGGTATTGGAGAATTCAGTGGACTAAACGATCAAGATAATTTCGTATGGATCAAGCTTTCTCGCGTGTACCACGTTCCGCATTTGACTGGGAACCTGCTATCGATGAGCAAGATCACTGACTAAGGATACAGTGTGATGGTCGTCGAACAGTCCTGTCATATTCTGAAGTATGAAGTCGTGTACGTCATTGATGAAAGGCGTGGTAATCTGTACCAGCTCAACGCGAATCGGGAGCAATACGTTCTTTTATGGCAGCGGACAGCGTGGATGCTATAACGAAAGTCGTCCGTAAAGAATGAGGAACTTGTATTTCTATGCAGGATGGCAGAGTGCAAAAGGTTTGCGGAACGTGCTGCGAGGGGGAGTTGACGCGGATATCATTTCCTTAAGCATCGGAAAGCAGGAGCAAGAGTAAGAGAGACCAGTAAGAGATCTAGTCCACACAGACTTTGGCGGTCTGTTCGAGGTTAGCATACCTAGTGGAAATCGTTACAGTATGGATATTTACCGATACTTGGTGTAGATGGTGAGGTGTTAGTTGGCGGAGTCGAATCTCGACACTTGTACTGAAAATTAAATGCAAAATCGTTGGCCAACATCAGCTGTCACCATGCGAGCTGTGACATGAAGAGAAGCCATCTAACGGTCATTTTAGGAACTTCGATTTCGAAGCATACGTTCATGTGCGAAAGGAAAAGTGACCGAAGCTGGACAAGAAGACAATAAAGATGGCGTTCGTTGGATACGCGGAAGGGCGGAATGCATATCGTTACCTGGACATGAAGAATGGGTTGATCGCAATCGTCAGGGATTTCAAGTTTCTGACAAAAGGTGGCTTGAGCGATTCATTGCCGGTCAAAGAACAACAAGGTGAAGAACCAGTGGTCTTGAAGCCATCAGGAAGGAATTTGGAGTCGCTTCAGAGGAAATCGTCTGTAGAAGCTTCGGACGACAGGATGGTATTCCAAACTACGAAAATGTCATGTAAATTGCTGTCCCCTGAGGTGCAAGCACATGCAAGCTTCCTTTAGCACATCAGAATGATTCGAAAAAGATGAGAAAATAACTTAAATTAAACACTTCTTTTGCCGAATCACGTATGTGTAATTTTACACATGCGTGCGTGTCATTTTACACGAAGTCTTTCTTTACGTTCCCCGACTTTTATCAAACATGAATTACGTCTCGTGTAAAACTTACAATTTCTAAGTGTGTAGAGGCGAGTAGAGTCCATTCTCGGACACAGGAACAGATTTAGAAACGGATCACGGTGATGCGGACGATGCGGAGTTGGACAACACGTCGTACGAGAATGCATCGGAAGAGGAATCGTCGTTTCGAGGTTTCCCTTTAGACGAGCTTGAAAGCCGTTCAACGAGGTCGAACAAAGGAGTTGGTCCGTAGAGACTGATCGAAAGTATCTTCGCAGTCGGTGAACGTGTGTCCAAGGAGTACCGCAACGTAAAGCCTAGAAATCAAGACAAAGTCGTCAAAAGGTCGAAAGTAACAATTGTAAACATTGACTAAAAACGTAAATTTACTGGAAATGCCAGGTTGCTAACATCTATATCCACTAGCGACGGAAAGGTAATAGCTCCCGTATCTGTTTCCGGTGCTATTTTGTTTGTGGGAGTAAGCAGATCCCAGAAAAATACGCTAGAAGTCATTGTTTACAAATGTTACTTTCGACCTTTTGACTATTTTTTGCAAGAAATTTGCTATGGAAGCTGAAATTGAATCACATGCGACGAATGGAACGTAGGGACTTGTGAAGTTACCTAAAACTCGGAAGCCTGTCGGATGCCAATGAGTGTATGAACTGAAGCGAACTGCAACTGGCAAAGTGTTGAAATACAAGGCGTGGTTGGTGGCTCAAGGGTTTAGCCAAACGCCGGGTCTACGACGAGGTGTTTACCTTGCGTGACGGAGCAAACTACGCTGATGACTCTGCTAGCCGTTGCGAAGAAGTAAAACCTGACACACAAGCACTTCGACGCGAAGACATCTGTATGGAGAGCTTGAGGATTGAAGCACTCAGTCCGATGTAGGAACTAACGGCTACATTCCGCTTTAGAACTGTTGATCCGTGCTTCTACACCAATGTTGTCAGCGGCAGCGAGAACGATGCAAAAAGAGAGAAGATCTATAGTGCACCGACACAGAAGTTGAAGTTCCAAATGACTGATCTTGTTGACTTGAACTACATCCAGCGTCTGGACGTTTCCAGACTGGACGAGAAGTACAGTGTCTCTCTTGAATGCTACATTTATAATGCGGCTCAGCGGTTTGGATTTTGTGACGCGAACGTTATGAAGACTCCTATGGAGGAAGGTTCTTCGACGGCTGACGATTCGACACAGAAACAAAAGCGTTTCCGAAAATGAAAACGGATCGTGAACTAGTTCACGTTTCCAAGATTTTTAACCTTAAAACATGATTTAGTTCATGATTACGTGACTCAGTTCACGGTGTATTTTGTTTGCTTGTTCTCGAATTCATGACTGCAGATCACGGATTTGGGCACGGATTTTTTTCCGTGTACTCTACTTCTTGAGGATAGCACAAAATACAGAGCTCTTGGATAGGCCGAATGCAGTGACCCCGGTAGGCAGACTGTGTAGCGGCTAAACGAGAGGTGATCAGGATGGAAAGTTGGCGGGATATTCTGACGCGGACTGGGCCGGAGATGTTCAGTCATGGAAGGCAACTACAGGCGTCGTTTTTCTGTCTGCTGGTGCTGGTCGTTGATAAGTTGTTTACTGAACTGCGTGACCTCTATCGTCCATGAAGTCCGCGTACGATGCGTTAGGCGAAGGATGTCAAGACCAGTATGGCTTCGAAAGCTGTTGGAAGAATTTGGTGAAACCTGGACAGAATCTGTGAAAATAGAGAAGGACAACCATAGTTGCATCAAATTGTCGTACTGGAACAGGCCTATGGCAAGGATCACTTTTTCACGTAGACAACATCTCAGCAAGCTCAGCTGTCAAAATAATGTCAACATTGTAAGTTGTGTTTGTTGTTGTTCGTTTACGTTTTGTCCGTTTTGTCTCTTGTTGCTCGTTTTCGTTGTCGAAATCACTTGAAATGCTTTGACCAATGTTATTTTTTAGAATTTTCGCCAATATTTCCGTTGTATTTCAGCTCTTTCAGATATTTTCGGTGTTTCACATCAAAACAAACAACCAAAACAAATGATTGGAATTCTATTTGACAGCTGACAGCGGGCCCAAATCAATCTGAGCCCAGGACATCCTGTCTACTGTCAATTACTGCTATTGATGTAGGCTTGCCAATGGCCTGTACTGGAAAGAAGACAAGCGAAAGTTACGTCCGAGAGTGCTGCAACTAGAAGGTTCTTCAGTTGGTCTACTGCCCGACAGAGGAGATGAAGTTGAAGACGTTTACTTCGATGCTTGGTCTTGCAGCTGGCAATCGGCAACTATCGACGAGGTCCCTACTGTACGAACTCAGCCACGCAAAGCTTGTTTGTTTACTGTCATTTTGAAAGCACAAAAGGAAGGGAGAGAAGTTCGTTTGCCTGCGATCGCACGGCCTGCTGCGATCAGCCATTTTGTCTCATTATCGATTCGACGTTCAAATAAAGTTTCATCGTCATCAAATCTCGAGTACTTTTTGAAACAGACGTATCTGATTTTGTAAACAAAGAGGGGAAGTAAGATTCAAACGTTAAATTCTTCAAACTCTTATCACTTACATGCAAACTAGGGCCATCAACACCAGGAATAACATTTTCCTAACATGATGGTGATGGTACTTTCCGGGAGAAAGCTGAGAGTTTTGAGAAATTAACGTTTGAATCTTACTTCCCTTTGTTTGCAAAATCGGATACGTCTGTTTGAAAAATTACTCGAGAAATCTAAATTCAAGTGTTAAAATTTAACACTATTGCCACTGCAAATTGTTCACAGTTTACCTGTGGAACATTTTGAAGACCGTGCAAAAAATATTCCATCATGACCCAATTGACATAGCACCATTTTTGGCAATCATAAATGTGCCTTGCAAAATGATTGCTTATGGTTAATGCACCCATCCAACGACGTGCCGTTATCAGCTTTAATACATAACAAAATTATCATCTATAAATAGAGTCCCGAGTACCGTCAGAATCTTCTGGCCTGGAGCTTCTACGCAAAAGTGCACAATCGCAGTTAACGTCCTGCTCATCGTTTCGCGCACTTGCTCTCGCGCGCAATCAGCATTTGCATTGACCTTAATCACCTAATTACTCGGCAATTTGCAGTTAAACGGTGCTTAATCACTTGAAAACTTAAGCGTTAAAGGCAAAACAATACCGATGTATTGAAGCACGTACTTATAGTAAAATTCCGCCTGAGTATACATTTTCGTTTCGTGTGGAAGCAGATTCTTCAATTCTTCTTATCTCCCTCTTCGGGTTTTGTTGTCCTACGATTTAATCTTAGAAAATTACATGGAGTCAGAACATACATAATTCGCTCAAAACTAGACTTCTTTATGGCATATGTTGGTTGCACACAGTTGTTTCAAAAAGTATACATCGGTTCCCGTGCCCCACGACAGAGTGAGGTTATGTTTGCTCTGGCTGGTTAGCGTCCCCCGACGCCAACGAGATTGCCAGATGACTCGTTGGACTCCTCTTCGGAACTCATCGGGGGATGGAGGAAGAATTCGGCCGCCGCCGAGGAGAATAGCTTACCGGAGCCGGAGCTGGTGGTTGCGCGGTTCACATTGGAGCTGATGTTTTCAATGTTGGCTAGAGGATGATGATGCGCCACCGGCGGTGCAGGTGCTCCCGTGAGGTTATCGGACCACTGGCGTTTACTCGATGGCGGCGGTTGTTGATCTACGTTTGGCTGCACAGTAGCCGGTGGTGGACTTTGCGCTGTTGGGGAAAAGATAGCATTTGTTTTCGTTAGGGGCATGAACTTGAAACCGAGATGACCTACCGGAGTTGTCCGAGCTGTGTTCGAGCATCGGTTGGAGGATACGGCGTCGAGCGTTGATGAACCAGTTATTAACCTGTGGAGATTGAACACAAAGTTGATTCGGAAACGTTCACAGTGTTCATAGAATCAAGGCCTACTTGTAAGAGCGTGAGATTGGTTTGGGCGGCTATTGCACGTTTCTCATCCTCAGTAGGATAGGGATGCTGCCGGATGGACCATGGATGCATGAAAGAAAATGAAAAGAGAAAAGGAAATCAACATTAGTTGAAAACAGAGGAAATGACAAACTGGAAGCGAATACTAACGACTAGATGCTGAAATAACCAGGCCCGCATCACGCTGGTCGCGTGTTTGGGCAAAATGCTCCGTTTGGATTGTTTTCCATGCTCGTCGACGCTGCCGTCCAGCTCGGAATCGAGCTCATCTGAACTGCCACTAGGCGAGAGCTGACCGCTGCCGAATGGATCAATCAGAGGCAGCGGAGCAACTCCGATTTGGCTCAGAGGAGTTGAGCCGAGAATTTGAGCTTGCGTGGGAAGATGGTGAGGATTTTGCGGGAAAGGTAGATCTGACGACGGGAAGGGCGCGGGTAGGACTGGAATACCGGGGTTGGAAAGATCTTGTGGGACCGGATCAGACGGAACCATCGGGCCAGGAACGTGCTGTTGACTGAAGTGGCCTGCTACGTTTAGTCAAAACTGTCAGTTAGTAATCGTATGAACCTAGTCTTCTTGGGATCTTACCTTGCATATTGCTATATTCATTGGTATCGGTTCCGGTTAGGTAGTCGGTATTTTGGTAGAATCCTTGAGCACTTCCAGAGAGATCCTGCAAATCGCAAACAAAAACGCAAATAAGTATAGATCTGTTTGCGACCCGTGATATTCACCTCACCTGCTCTGGACTGTTGATGGGACTGTTGGAGTTGGACAGATTGTTGTTGTGCTCCAGTGCATAGTCCGACCGGAGCAAGTTCTCCGACTGCATTTTCCCACGAAGGCAGGCAATGTAGCGCGTGCAGAAATCTCGACAAAGCTCCTGCACCTTCTCCAGCTCCAACAGGTGTATCCTCAGCACCTGCAGTGCTTTGATCATAAGGCCGTCCAGTTCGGAGTTGTTGGTTAACAGGGGGCGTTTTTCCTTCTCCAGTAATTGTACGAAGGCCTGTTTGGGGAAAAGAAAAATCTCCATCATTCATCAGACCTCGATTCAAACTAAACCATAAAGCTACCTGAACATCCCGGGCAAAGCTATCGCCTTCATTGGTGCCATTGCTGGATCCATTCGGGCTGGACGAATTCGAGGAGGGGATGTAGCCTTGTGTTGCCTGTTCACATTTCTCCAGTAGCAGGGCCAACAGGGAAAACAGTGGATGTCTGTCGAATGAAACGAACCCAAAGGATACGGTGGTAAGAAAGTGAAGCAAAAAAGCAACACGAAATGCATTTTCGTATAACTAGACGATTTTCCAGGAAGCTTCTGCTTCAACCTGACCGACCACACTGCTGGTTGTTGCTGCTGTCGTCTCGGTCGTAATAAAGATATTACAGTTATTTCGACATTGCTAGATTCCGTGTCTTTCGAAACCTCCCTCTTTTTCCACCCAAGTGTACTGTGGCACTGGCAGACGAAGGAACGAACCGGTGACGAAGATGACGACGTCGACGACGACGACGATGATGATGATTGGGGACGACGATTGTCCCAAGGAGCTTTGTAAAACATCATGTCTATGTATATTTACTTATAGTCCAATATCCGTCCTAACTACCTACATCGATATAACGTGTGCATTCGAAATCGCATTTCATCGTTCGTATTTCTGGTGCCCTTTTGCTTGGTGAGCTGGGAAACGGAGGGAAAGCGGTACTCATTCCTAATCGGGTGGACTGTGTGTGTGTGTTTGTGTGTGTGGTGGGCTAAAGTCAATGTTCCACTTTTATAAGCTATCTTGCAGAAGAAATGACAATTTTCTAATCTTTGGAAGAGGTTAGGCAAGTTGGATTTCACTGATAGTTTTCACTTGTATTTATATGCATGATTTATAAATTAGTGGACTATTATGAGAAACCGTGATTGATAAGTACAATCTTCAAACAAGTTCATCCGAAAATAGAAATTCGCCAGGGGTAGTGCCCCATTTATCTAAACTGATGGCTCATATGGAACGTTGAACATTGAATTTAATGTTTCAGAATTTATATGTACTTCATTAGTAGCAGTTGCCGGCTCTCAATTTTGACACAATCTATTATTGATTTAAAGCTTTCGGAGCAGCACGAATTCATGAATAAGTTGTACGCGTATATTTGTGATGGTTTTGATGTGTTCATCTTTCGTTTGTTTACTTGTTTGCACGGTTCAAATTCTTTGTTTTCAAAATGTCGCGCAATCAAAAAGACGTGAAAATTAAGGATCTTGACACATGGCTACGTGAAAAGGGTGTAACTATGCGACAATTGGCGAAGCGCTTTGGAATTCTGTTGAGGAATCAAACATATCGCAGCAACCAGCTGAAACATTCAAATACAAATCCTAATCACAGCAACCTGTAAGTACACACAAGAAAGATTTCTCCATTCCTCTGTTACCTACTATCATGTTCGGTTCGCTTTTAATTACGCTCTGCTAATAGGTTATGAGCATTAGCAACGTGTCGATTTTTCATCAAGAAGGAAGTTTCTGGAAGTTCTGCAAGCGGAGCCAAACTAGCGATAAGATGGATCTCAAGATTTCTACGAAGCCTAGAAGCTCTGGACGGGTGCTTTGGCGGCGAGTCTTCTAGTTGGACTTGACAGATCACATATATTTCGGCAACCTGCATTTCTTCTGTGGAAGGGGGGCATAAAAAGCAGGCTTGTTCTGCTACTTCAGGCGACATTTTTTTGGGAATCGGTGTACAAGTGATCCAACCTTGACCATCCGCCTCCAGCTGGAGACGTTGATAGCTGGGTCAGGTATGGTGGAATGGGTTAGCAGATACGAGCGGAGTTCAGTATTTCTATTGCTGGCCTTCGACGGTTGACTTGGCCACGCTTTTGCCGAAAGGCGTAGGAATTCTGACTCGATGAACCACCTGAACTCGGAAATCATATCGGTAAACTTCTCCCACTTTGTTCCTTCGTCCGTGGCATTTACCGTAGGAAGCATGCAGCGGCCATACCGTTCTCGGGATTATCGCGGTACTTGCAACCTCAGCGAGAGAATACATCCAGGTACTGAACGCTGCTGAGTTGACCCTCGGGGAAGATATCCTGTACTGCGCCCAGTTCAGCTTGATGGTTGGAGGTAACTTTCTCACCAGTTGATGCAGAAGTGTAGTGTTGTACATGTATTCATCCAGGCCGCATGCACCACCGTCGGCATGCATCCACAATTCTCCACACTAACGGCGAAGTCCGCTAGAGTTTCTAACTTGGCTTCTCTTATGGCCGGCAGGGCGTGAATTTTCTCGATAAGACTGTCTGAACATCATCTTCAGTGTCTTGAAAATTCTCGGGACGTTTGAGGGATGTACCAAACGACTTTTCACTGCTTCGAAAGCTCGCCCTTTTTCTGTAGCTTTTCTGCAGATGAAAGATATTCTCATCATTGCTGAAGCCGCACATGGCTGTCGTGTTACTGAAGGTTGCCACGAAGAGTGGCCAATCCTCAGGTTTGCCGGAGAACTGGGGCAAATCCTTAGCGATGGCCTGGCGCACCGCTCACTGCTTCTTAGTTAGCGAACAGAAGTCTTCTCCGCGTTCTGGTACACGGCTGACGTACTGTGGGGCTTTGCGTAGAATCGCCTCGTGTACGCTACGTGGACAATTGTCGAATGCTCTGGATCGATGACTGGAGAACTGGTCAACGACGGGTTGAGAGAATTCTTGAGCCACTGAACCCTTATCTCCCGGTTGCGAATAGTGAGTTGATTGCACTCCAGGAAGCCATCTTCTCACGACATCCGACTCGCTGTTCGTATTCGACCCTACTTCGCTAGCCATCTCTTCCAGCAGCCTGTATTTCTCCTTCAAGTACACTCGTTCTTGTTCCGTCTTCTTCGCGATCAGGATCCGCTCCTCTTCCAGCTTATGCAGCTTTAGCTTAGCAAGCGATTGCAAGTATCTACTGGATGCTCGACTGGATACGTGGGATACTACAGACTTCGCCTTTCCAATGCTTATCGGTACTATCTCGCCGGTTTCCGTTGCCTGCCGTACACTGGTTTTGTTCAGCTACCTCTGTTCCGCGGCTAGTTGCTCAGATGTTTGCGCTCCACCTGCGATTCCACCTTGCAGGCTTTCGACGTTTTTTAAGTTAGCAGATCACCTAGCTCATGATGGGTTGGAAGGTTGAATTTGAACGCTATTGTGTCCAGCAACCTGTTTCTTCCTGACACCAGCAGTAGAAACACCATCGTCGCTCGGATCCAACGACCCTTCAGGGACTAGCGTTGATTTTGTACAGGCTCCGCAGCTCCAAGGCTCGTCTTCGATGGCTTGGGCAACTCACACGCAGGTGAAATGAAACCATTTCGGACACCCATCACACCTCACCATTTTAGCCGTGTACTCCTTACGGCACACTCTGCTCGACCGACCAGGAAACGAAGTAGTAACCACCACCTGAACACCACCAATTGCACCACTATCATTACCACCGGCATCATTGCCTTTATTTGACAGATTTGGAAAAGTTGGAAGAGTTGGAAGACCCCGAGAAGTCACTGGAGTTGAATGAATTCCATGGACGTCAATCTTTGCCTAACATCCCACTGCGCTACAACCTACCCCGCAGTGGGATGTTAGAGCAAAGATTGACGTCCATGGTTCGAGTACCATTGGATACATGCCCTTTCGCTCAATTTTCAAAAACATCTGTTAATTTTCCTACCTGCCGCACTCTGACGGACCTTTCAACACTTTCTCTTCACATCTTTCATTCTAGCCAAAAAAATTGTTGTTCACTCTTGGTGCCTCATGGTGATGAGCGAACATCTCCTTCTACACCAATAATCAAGTTTGAACATTTTCGCATTATTTTCTGCCGCACCCTGTATCTATCAATCAGACCAAGGCTGGGATGGCCTTTGCTGTATACATAAATTGTCTCCATTCTATTCGGTTCATGGCTGGACTTTGCCAGCCTCGCAGTCTGCAAAGTGTCCGCAAGTCACCTTCTTTTTGATCGACCCACCTTGCTCGTGAAGGTCTTTTCACCCAACAGTTTTTTTTAGCTTACGAAGGCAATGAAACAGCTCGAGCGCCAATTTTGCTGCTACTGAAGGAGAACCAATTTGGGATAATCCGTGCCACGAAAACGGCGAACGAATCATGGGCAGCATTGACCAAACTTCGTGTGGTGTTCACAGGAGGGAAAACCCTAGTGGCCACTCTGTCCACTAGGGTTTTCCCTCCTGCTTCGGATATGCGAGACCCGGTACACCGGAGGAGCCGAAATTTACGAGGACCTCACGTCGATGGAGCATCTCTATATGCGAATTTCACGCCAACTCGTCTTCATGATTGGCAGTACCCTCTCAGAATCCAATGAAACTTTGTGGATGGGTAGACTATGTCTTTTCAAGCAACTTTGCATACTTTGTTTTTTTTTCAAAATTTATCTAGGCTACCATTTGAAGAGAGCGTAAGTTTTCATGTCAGAAAATTATTTTCATGTCAGATGGAGTAGCGGCCCATTATAAGAACAAACAGAACTTTGCCAGCGTGTGCAATTTCAAGTCCATATATGGATTGGAACGTCTCATGGGAAAGGTCCATGTTATGCTATTGGTGGTAATCTCAAGCGAATGGCAAAGAGAGCAAGCCTTGCTCAAGATTATGGAAACACAATCAAAACTCCTCGAGAACTATATGACTGGGCAGTTGAACAGTCAAATAAAAGTATTACAAAACTGAATTTCTGCTTCACATCAGCTGAACACTATGCAAAAATGTCAGAATAACTTGAGGAGTTCTATAGCCACGTAAAGACAATACCTGTAAAAAGGTTCATTGCTTTGTACCTATTTCAGAAAATCAATTTTCAGCTAAAAGGTTTTCTGATTCAAAGGATAATCCGAAGAATTCACTTATAAATTAAATATATGAAGCTATGTTAATTCCGAATACGTGAAGATGTACAGATAAAAAATAAATAAAATAAAACTCTTACCAAGTAAAATCCTATCAGTTTTCACTGACATAAACAGTATTTCGAAAATCCACATAACATCATATTTAAATCGTCTCTAAATGAATATGCATCAAGTCTAATCAAATTAGAATTTTCTAATTTGATAAGACTTGATGCATATCCATTTGAAGACGGTTCAAATATGACGTCCGCTATTCTTTTAGATTTATCAGCTCCCCTCTATCACAAATTTTCCCATACCTTATACTGTAACAAATCTCAATCGTCCTTCCACCCCTCAACCCCAAAGAAGCCAACGAAGCCATATTTGAATCGCCCCTAAAAATATCCGAACAAGCAGTTATGAATGACCTGTACTTAAACGTACACTTTTGGTTCTGCTTTACTGATGTAAAGGGAAATTTAATGTTTTTGACCCGTTTCAAATGTTAGTCTAGATGATTATTGGTTTTTACCAAATGTTCAATACATTCAATTCTTTATGACTGCTAAATTTCATTGGATTCTATAGGGGTGTTGAAGATCATAACTAGACGAGTTTGCGTGATACATGGTAAAATGGGACATGAAAAAGCTGTTGTTAGAAACATTTTTTTTTTCCTTAAAAGTGCCCATCTTGCAATGTATGGCGAACTTTTAGGCAATTTTATTGCCTTTGTTGAAATAAAATTTCGTTCAGTTCTAAGATAGTCATTTTTAACAAATTGACTTTAAATTTTAAAATATGTTTTTTTAGCGTGTATGAATCGATTTTACAATTTTTTTCATATAAGTCATTCATACATCACTTTTTTGATGACGATGATGATGATGGATTTAGTTTTTATTTTGTTATTGTAATTTAAAGTAGTTTTTATTTTTTGTGTAGTCTTCAAAAGTTTGAGCTTCGCGCGCGGTTTACAGGTATAAAGGACTTCTTTTTGAATTTACAAAATAATATTGGCCATTGATGCTTGAGAAGATGCCATAAAATAGTAGTCGGTTGTCTGGCTGATTGTCGGGGAATTTCTTGTCAATTCAGTTGTGGTTGAAAGTAAAAGTTTCACTAGGGCCGGTCCAGGATTTTTTCGGTTTAGAAATTTTCTGGATCTCCCTGATTGGGGATATCCTTGGTCAGACCAAAACTAAGGTGGCGGTTCCATTAGTGTTGGAACGTCATTGACTCTGTAGCGGGCAGGATCGGATATTGGCTTGTCTTTTGATAATGTCCTTATACAGGATTCTTTGATTGTAATTGTAATAGAATTTTCTGATCGCTGGGATTACGTGCGAACATTTGTGGTTGAAATCAATAGCTTTTCACAATTACATCGCTGTAAAGCAAATGAACATTTTTGGAAGAAGTTTATATCTGTAGATGTAATCATTTCGTTTTTTTGTTTTACATAACTGGTTTAATTGCTTTTAAATAAATTATCTAATAGATAAATCGTCTAGCTCAAACCTTCGTAGGGGTAAGTGGCGGGATCACCATCATCATCATCATTTTTCTTTTTGAGTTATGATCGAGAAAATCGATCAAAAAACTTAAGCCCTTTTCAAATGGTAGTCTTGGTATTTTTTTTAAAAAAAGACCGTGAGTTTCGTAGTTGCTACTCCGTTACCGATCAGAACTAGTGTCATTGCACAGAGAACCACATAGATGGAGTAGGTTTACATCTTCAATGTACAAGTGTTAGTGAGGCAGGTAATTTTTTTTAGATTATGGATGCACTGTGGTAAGTGAAGCGAACATGATTGCTATGATCAAATGATTGTTATGTTAATGATGTTATGTTATGTTATGAGCGATCAAACTGGTTTGACGGCGAATACAAGCAGTTAGGGCATCTTCAGCGGTGGTCTATTTTCGGAACAACGTTATACTTGGTTTACATATGCAAATCTTAAATAGAACCTGCAAGAATAGACCAACCTTGCGTTTCCCGCATCGGTGCTGTATTTCTTGTTGTTAAACCCGCTAACACCTGCCATTCTGTCAATCATTTATTTTTATTTTTATTTATTTATTCAAAACATACTTGTAGAGTAAGGAATTCTCCTTCTAAAATTCTACAATCGGATTTTATACGACCACATCTTAAATTCTAGATCTAGATTTTTTGATTAACTTTTTTCCTTATAACATATCTAATTCCTTCCTTCTAGCCAATCTATACATTCGCGATTGAACCGTCTGAGTGAATGAATGTTTTTTAATTCAGCTGGAAGTTGATTCCACAGAATAATTGCTCGCACAAAAAATGTGTTCCTATAATGAGAAGTATTAAAGTGTGGCAAAACAAAACTTCTGGTTCGCGTGCCTCTAAAAGTTCTGAGTTTTTCAAACAAATAACTGGGACCATTGTGTATTATTCTAAACACAGTAGAAATGTATCACATTTTGAGAAAGTCATGAAAAGAGCATCCAAGTAACTGACGATGAAGATGAGAAACTCGTGAAAATCGACTAATATTGAAAATCCAACGGACACACCCATTATTTAACCGCAATCCTCAATCTATCAAAAGCAGCTACAGAGGCATTTGATGTTAATTCCAAGCCGTAAGTGAAATGGGGAAGTAAAAGAGATTTGAATAATCTTATTTTGACCGGAACAGGCAGCATGCTAGCAGTAAGTCTCAAGTGGCGTAGGCCAGCATAGATTTTTGAGCACTGCGCTTTAATGTGAGCATCCCATTCTAGATTATCTTGAAAAATTACTCTCAGATTGGCAACCTTCTCGACATATTCTAAGACTTCTTGATTGAAGAGTATATTTGGCAATGAAGAGGGTCTCTGACGTCTACTCATAAATATTACTTTTGTTTTGGAAGCATTTATAGGGAGCAGGTTTCGTTCTGACCACCGACAGATATTTTCAAGATCAGAGTTTATAAGCCGAGTCATCAACAGCAGTATCGAGAGAGCAAAAGTATAGCTGAACGTCATCAGTAAATATGTGTATCATACAATGATTGAGAACAGTTGGCAAATCATTTATAAATAATGAGAAAAGCAATGGCCCAAGCACAGACCCTTGTGGTACACCTGATAGAATGTTGGCCGATCTTGACAGAGTTCCTTGAGTTTCAACAACTTGAGTGCGATGACTGAGGTATGACTCATTAAGGTAAACTGCCTCCCGAGAAAATAAAAACTGGTTTGAAAGTTTTCTCAATAATCAATTTCTATCAAAAGCTTTAGAAAAATCTATGAGATGCAGAAAAGCTACGCCTTTTTTGTCCACATATTTATGGACGTCATCATGCACCTTCAACAATGCTGAAGTTGTGCTATGACCAGCTCTAAAGCCTGATTGATACGGAGAAAGCAGGTTAAAGGAGTTTATAAACTCTTGCATTTGTGTTTTAGCAATGAACAGAGTATGCTAATCGGACGCAGGTTGTTCAATGCATTATTTCTAGGTTTTTTTGGGTATAGGAATAACTTTCGATGCTTTCCATGATCGGGGAAATTTAGAAGTCAAAAAGATTGAACTGAAAACATATGTAATTATGTGGGGTAAAATTAATTTGATAAATTTCAACGGGATACCATCTAGCCCAATAGCGTTTGATGTAAAAGAATAGAACATTTGTGGTTGGCCAGTAGAGCGTCGTGAGCAGACTACGAAAAATACTTGCTCTTCTGTTTGGCTGAAGGTAAGTGCGTGAATGCATCCATTTCATTTAAACGATATTAGATAATGCTGATTTGTAATTTGACAGCGGAAAAAACAGGAGTCTAAACGGAGAGGGTCACGTCCTGGAAGACGTCCCAACGTCGACCGTGATTTCCGTTTCGGTCATCAGGAGATGTTCTAGGACTGAGAATTTCAAGGAACTTCCCAAAATTTCAGGAAACTTTGCAGAAAATTAGAGAACATCCCATATGTTCAGAGAGCTTAACAGAAATTTATGATGCCTTTCAAAAGTTTGCGAATCTTTCTAGAGGTTCAGAGAACTTCTCAGAAGTTTATGAAATTTTTCAGAAGTATAGAAAACTTTTCAGAAGTGCAGGGAACCTGTAGGAATTCAAGGAACTTCTTTGAAGTTCAGGGTACTTCCCAGAAATTCAGAAAATTTCTCAGAACTTCAGAAAACGTCCACAAAGATCAGGAAATTTTCCAGAAACTCAGCGTACATCTCAGCATTTAGAGAACGCCCCAGAAATTCATAAAACTTCCCAGAAGTTCAGGGAACTTCCCAATGGCTTTAAGAACTTCCCAAATGCTCAGGGCACTTCCCCGAAATTAAGGAAATTTCTCAGAAGTCCTGCGATCTTCCAAGAATTTAAGAGGACTTTCCCAAAGATCGGAGAACTTTTCCCGAGTTTCAGAAAAACGTCCCAGAAATTCAAGAAACTTCTAAGGATTTTTTGAGAATTCTCAAAAGTTTAAGAAACATTCCAAAAATTTTTCATTCAGTTTAGGAAGTCTCCAAGGAGTTCAGGGATCTTCCCAAAAGCTCGAGACACTTTCCGATGGTTTAGCTCAGATGCTCAGGGTAGTTAAGTTTTGAAAAGAACTTAAACTTCTTACTTATCGATCATTTTTCGTGCCGAATCATAACGAGAATCCAAAAATCCACTACTTTTTCAATCTTTAATCAATTTTTTAGAATTTCTACCGTACCACAATCTGGGAGTTTCTACAATGTTCTTGTTTAACAACATCAGAAATTCCACCATATTTTTGAAAGTTTTGCCCAGATTTTTTACTTTTTTGTAGATCCCAGACTTTTTTCAATGTCTCGTAAATTTTTAAAGTATTTGTGATATTGTGGCAAAATCTGCTTTTAAAATGTCCGGTAGTTTCCAGAATGTTGATTCTATTCCATGGATGATCAGCAAACTTTTTGAATGTTCAACCAAGTTTCCAGAAACGTTGAGCGTTTTTCAGCTATTTAATGAAATTTTCTGAGGTTCCACCACACTCAAAAGAGAGCGAACAAACTTCATGATTATCTTGAAACTTCCAATAAGTTTATTCAACTTCTATCAAGTTCATGATATTTCCACCCAATTTTCATAGGAATTCTGAAGTTCATAGTAATTCAGAAAATAGTTTTTAGGCAGTTCGTTCAGCTTCTAGAAGCTCATATAAGTTTTGGTCAATTCGTATAATTGCCAAGAAATGCATAGGTTTGTCTGAAAGCTGTAGAGTATGCAATTGAATAATATAATATTTAAAACGATGCCGGAAAAAAATCAAAGATATTTCGAACTTTTCCTCCAAGAAATACAAATTGAATCTATCTTTAGGATATCATCTGTTCCTCCCTGAAAGCTCATCAAAACTGCCATAACAAAATGTATCCTCTCTCCCAGAAGCTAAACCTGCACATCCAGGAATAACAGGCTTCTCTTAAATTTATCTGTATGAGCTATTTGCGAGTGCTAATCATGACCAATCCATCAATACTAAGTCTTCAAAATGAACAATCGGTTTATTGATGTCTTCATTTCGTGATGAGTGGGGTATCTTACCGATTTCTGTTTTGTCGGTACTCATATCGTATGCGCTGGTAATCATATTGGGTGCTCCAAAAATACGGATGATGTTTTTGCGTTTGGTTTAGAAAAAAACATCCAGACCACTATTTGGACCACCGCACAGTGGGAAAAAAAAGTTGGGAAGCAAATGAGCTCATTTTACCCTGGTTCACCTAATATTTCCTTGTTGTTCAGAAATTTCTTTACTCGGTGTCACCGCACGGCCCTGCGAATAAAGATATGGCTGATTTTACTCTGATTCCCCTAACATTTTCGTTTTTTTAGAAATGGTTTATTCGGTGTTTTTCTAAAGCAACAAAATAAGGTTGGTCCTTGTAAATTTCCTGGAGACTTTATTGGAGTTAGTTTCACCACTCTGGGAATGAAGATATGACACATTTCACCCTGATTCTTCTAATATTTTGTTTGTGATTCAGAAATTTCTTCGATCGGTGCAACTCAAGATCAACAAAGTAAGGCTAGTCCTAAGTCAAATTTTCTGGAAAATTGTTTGGAGTTGATTTCGTTCACCGCAAAGCTCTGTGAACGAAGATATGGCTAATTTTACCTTGATTCCTCTAATATTGTTATATTATTCAGAAATTGCTTTGCTTTGTGTGACTCAAGATCAACAGATGCTAGTCCTATGTAAATTTTTTTGGACAATCGATTGGTGTTAGTTTCGTTCACCACACGGCTCTTAAAACGAAGATATGGCACATTTTACCCTGATTCCTCCAATATTTTCGAAAAAAATAGAAAAAATCATTGTTAGTAAACATGGCACCGCTCAAACGTCATCTAATGAATTCGTGAAAATGCTGTCTCCGGCCTACTTCATACTGTTCAGGTGCTTACAGCTGACGGCACGAATGAATGCAATGAACTTCTTTGCATTCATCCTGATTCTCCCGTCTCTTTTACTCACATTTTGACAGTTACCTTTAATTGAGTTTTACACCAACCTAACATAACCTCGCAAATTGAATCGGATGAATTGCTTTTGACAGGAGTCCGTGGTTTGTTTATTTCATCTGTTTGAATTCGAAAACAAACAAACCACGAATACCTGTCAAAACTGAATTCCATTCATCAGGATGAACCACACGTTCATTAGTGACGTCATCTTGCAAAATTCTATACCTTTCCTTGTTATCTCTTTAACTCTTACCGTAAAAAGTAAGGTTAGTTTTCCTTGCAGTTGGCAATGGATGAATGCACCGAGTATGTTCTACAAATCTTTCATATTTTTTGGATAGTTTGTTCAAAATGTTTTGAAATTGTGAAGTTGTGGATATTTATTTGAAAAACTGTAATAAACAGAATGTTTTTGATTTTGTTCGGCAAACTGTGCAAGTGAAAGAAGATATAGTGCATAGAAGTGTGGATGTATGGATGCGTACATTCCAATTTCATTGGAGAAAGAATCGATTTTTTGAACGAAAATCTGATTGGCTTGATTTGTCTTCCCAGGTAAGTTCGATTTTCCATACATGAAAATGGATGAAATTTAAGAAGAGGTAACTCAAGAGCATTACATCGATACAAATATATTTTGCAATATTGTCCGTAGAACCAGCTCGTTTGATAAGCGAAGTTTGATGTTTTAAAGAGATTTAAACAAAATATCGTTAAATCAACCATATCTTCGTTCACAGAGTGGTGAACGAAACTAATTCCAATCGATTTTGCAGCAAATTTTACAAAGGACAAGCCTTAATTTGTTGATCTTGAGTAACTCCGACCAAAGAAAATTATGATGGACACAAAACTATTAGAAGAATCAGGGTATATTCAGCCATATCTACGTTCACAGATCCGTGCGGTTAATGAAACCAGTTTCAATCGGTTTCCCAGCAAATTTTACAAAGAACTAGCAATATTTTGTTGATCTTGAGTTACACCGAGCAAAGAAAATTGTGAAAAATATGAAAATATTAGGGGAATCAGGGTAAAGTCAGCCATATCTTTATTCACAGAGTCGTGCGGTAAACAAAACTAACTTTAATCGATTTTCCAAGAAATTTTCCATGGGACTAGCCATATTTTGTTGTTCGTTGACCACATCGAACAAAAAAAATCTGAAAAACACAACGATATCAGGGGAATTTGGGTAAAATCAGCCATATCTTCATTCACAGAGCCGTGCGGTAAACGAAACCTACTTCAATCGATTCTCCTGGAAATTTTACGTAGGACTAGCCTTACTTTGTGGATCTTGAATCTCACCGAGCAAAGAAATGTCTGAACAACAAGGAAATATTAGGGGACCAGGGTAAAATGAGCTAATTTGCTCTTCAAGCAGTTCCGTACGGCCAATGAGACTACGTTCATTCGATTTCTTGGAAATTTTCTCTCAAGTAAAGGTAATATTTACAGAAATCGGTCCACTTCGAGCTGAGATATAGAATTCTTTCGCGTTTCGGGCACTTTTTTTTCCACGGCACTATGGTCCAGATCACGAATTTATGAGGAACCATGCTCCCAGCGCCTAAACTTGAAACTTTACAGCAAAGTGATGTTCAACAACATGGTTTGTATCACTAAGGCCCATTTTTTTATGTTGATTAAAATTAGGGTAATCCTCATTTTCACGGAATTACAAAAATTTACTTTTTTATTTGCAAAAATAGACGTTTACATTCTTAGGAAAAGTTGTAGCGCAAAAAAAATCATGTAATTTTCATATACACATTTTTTGTAGCTTAAAAATTGACTGATTTAGAGCAATTTTCCCTCATCAACTTAGGGTGTACCATAAAAAAAATGTTTTGTTTTTTGTCTAACTTTTTTATTTCAATACCCAACGTACAGTTGTATTCCGACGAGTTTTAGAACTTCTAAAGACGCGTACTTTGGTATACAAACGTTGCCGCTAGCTTTATCCAACCAATAGTTGTTGAAGTTTTTCTTTAAAAAATATGCCCTTTTCAAATGTTGATTTTTATGATTGGGGCAAACACAAAAAAAAAAATGAAAGACGTCATTTGAAAGGATAGTTTATATTGTTCAACATATGTAAAAACTAGAGATATGCTATTTCTGTATTTTGTGAAAATTACATTTGAATCTGGGATGGTTTTAGAATAAAAACTTCAATAACTATTGGTTGGTTGAAGCAAAGTTAATAAATCAAAATACGCGCCGTCAAATTTTTTACAACTCGTTCGAACAAAATATAACGATGGAAATTGAAGTAAAAAAGTTAGGACAGAAAAACTTTTTTTTATGGTACACCCTAAGTTGACGAGGGAAAAGTTGCTCTAAATCGGACAATTTTTAACCATAAAAAAAATGGTAGTGAAACTTGGAATAAAAACAAAGGACCATTCTTTTATGATGATTAAAACTAGGGTGGTCCCCATTTTCACGGAAATACAATAACTAACTGTTTTATTTGCAATAATAGACGTTTACATTATTGGGCAAAGTTGTAGCGCAAAAAAATTCATGGAATTTTTATATATAATTTTTTTTGTAGCTTGAAAATTGACCGATTTAGAGCAATTTTCCCTCGTCAACATAGGGTGTACCATAAAAAAAAATATCGTAAATTCGTGATTTGGACCATAGTGCACTGTGCACCGTTAAAGATGCCCTTTTGGGTATTTTCGTAACTTGTCCGGGGGTGAGATTCGAACTCGTGACTTTGGCGTGAGAGGTATTATGGATGCTAACCACTACGCCGGGATCGCCCTTAATATCGAACATGAAATTTGTATCTCCATAGTTATTTTAATGTTAAGCTCAAATGGCATGCTCCGTCAGTTACGCATAGACTGTACTCGAAAAAATGAGACAGGATGATTAGCTTGTAACTTTTTAGCGTGTGGGTAGAATTTGGGTCTCAAAGATATTCATTTTGTGTGTTATTCAAAAAGGCAATGATGAATAATGAACGCATTTCACCGGATGCCAAGCAGTATAATTGTTTCTTTCAATTCAAAAAACGAAACAATCGAGCAAAAGCGGAGTTACGAAAAAACATATTTTCGTAAAAATAACCGACAACCAGCCACCGAAGGATACTTACTTGTACACCGCCCTCTTGTCCGCCTCGAACTGGGCCTGATCGATGTCGCTGATATTGCTGCTATTGCTGGGAGAAGACACTGGCGTCGGGCCGGAAGCTGTCACGTTGCTGGAAGATGTGTGCCCGCCACCGTTCCCTCCTCCGCCTCCTCCCCCTCCACCACCTCCCCCGCCACCCGTTCCGGAAATGCCGGACGCCGTAACCGTCGCACCGGACACCGCAGGAATCGCAGCCACACTATTTTCCTGCATTATTTTCTTCCTTTCACTGCACTCACGATTTTCCTATTCTAGCCGTCGAAAACACACGAACCAACAATTTCTTCTCAATCACAGTACGTCGACTAGCATTGGAAAATGCAACCGAAAATCACACCCGAAATGAATCAACTTATTGCACATGTAGGGAATTCTTCTTGCCATCTGGGGAATCAGGAAGCCGGAAGCCGCCGAGGACTTTTCTTTTTTGCGCCTCGTTGGATTTGGTTGCGGGGATTATTATTATTATTATTATTATATGGCACCGGAAGCTATGGGTACGTGATTCAAGCGATTCGCAAAACCAACAACTTGTGCTCTCTCGCAAACCCGATTTGCATAAATCAGTTCATCAATTTGGCATTGATTGTTTCGCTTGTCGTTCGTGCGCGCCTACTGCACCTTTCGTGTCCGCCCTCTTCCGTTGGGGCTCCCCTCGTACGCGAGTTAGATGTCGTCGCCGGCGGATTCAGTAGCTGGCAGTAGCAAAATTTCGAAGTGGATTAATTTTTCCATGCTGCCGCTTCCGTGCTGGGGAATGTTGTTTCCATTACTGCTCCTGCCATTCATCGATTGTCTGGAAAATCTGGGTGGAGAGAAAGAGAGAGAGGGGGCAAAAGAAGGACATGAAATTAGATTTCCGCTGTAAAATTGATGGTTTTTCGGGCGGTGGTGAGTGATCGATAAAGAGTGTCTGATGGGGGGCATGCAATGATAAATCATAATTACTATTGCTGGGCAAATTGAATTGTTATACTTTTGATAGCTGGGCTCAAATTGTCATCGTCATCATCGTTCTAATCGCGGTTTTCAATCAAAATAATATTACGCTGATGGTAATCACTATAATTTGAAATTGCAATGAAATATCAACTGTCGAGAGGAGGGCAGAGCTTGAACGGCCTAGTAGTTCTCCTGTTCTGTTTTTATTGATTCTCGTATTAATTCTTGGTTTAACTAAAATGACTCCACTCTTGTCAGGCGGCCTTACGACAGTTGGCTGGAACTTTGGCTGTAGCCGTCGAAAACGAAAGACGTTGGCATATTTATGAGGATTTGTGTTGTGTGTGTGTGTGTGTGTGTGTGTGTGTGTGTGTGTGTGTGTGTGTGTGTGTGTTTTCTTCTGTCAGGTTTAAAAAGTTTCAAAACCCAGGCCTGCAATTTTTTGGGGTTGGCACGGTGTGGGACTCACCCAACCGGATATGGGACTAGTTTTCGTAAGTAAAGACTGTATTCGATGAAATTTGGACACACGCAATTGTTCGTAACTTTTTAGCGAGTGGGTAAAAATTATTGCAATTTTAACTGAATGTATTTCATTGTGTTGTGTCAATTGTGTAATGAGTTTCGTGAAAATCGGTCGAGTGATTTCAGTGATGGCTTCGAATGAAGAAATAGTGCGCCAAAAAATTTTGGGCACTCTCTTCGAAGACCCAAACGCTTCTCATCGATGGATCGGAAAACAGCTCGGAATCATCCGTATCCGTATCAACCGTATCTCATGTGATCAAAACGTTCAAGGACCGTAAGAGTACCAAGCGGAAAAATGGTAGTGGCAAAAACGTGGCACATCAAATCCGAGAAGGCCAGGATGGTATTGAACCAATTTAAGCGTTATCCCAACATTTCGATCGACGAAAAAGGCGAAAGTTTCAGTTGTTTTGTGCAGAAAACAATGAAACGTTCTGGATTACATGTGTACAAGGTCCAGAAGGCACCGAACCGGAGCGATAAACAGAACTCGGTGGCCAAAACTCGTGCAAGAAAACTGTACAGGGAGTGACTCACTAAACCGTTTTGCATTGTGATGGACGATGGACATACACTAAATCCGACACCAAACAAATGCCAGGACAGGAACACTGCAGTCGCCACCTCTAAGTTGGCCGTTCCGGAAAGTGTACGGAATAAGAAACTGTTGAAATTCGCCAAAAATGCCTTGTCTGGCAAG